>OY735203.1:13501890-13686890 GCA_963457665.1 Thysanoteuthis rhombus
CTCAAAAGTGACCCCCCCCCAATGAGGATCAACTACACTAGGAAGCGCTCGGGCCAAATTAACTTTCTCTGTCAGGCGTTCAGATCATATTTTGCAATCCTAACTTAGTCTAGCTCACGGCCACAAGAACAGAGCACTCAACCACTAGTGAATGGTCGACCTTGGCTCTATGCTTGGCGCCCACGGCCATTTTTAAAAAGACCATATGAAACCAAACTCAAATGCATTACAAATCACATTAAACCCTTGAGCAACTATAGCGGCATGTAATTGAATTTTTATAATTTTTTTTATTAATTCCAGATACTAGTCTATGAAAGTTACGGCCTCACACTTGTCGTGTCTTGTAATTTTATACTCAGTTACGCCAGCCCCAGACTATCTGCTTTCAAGAAGGATTAGGGCGGTAGTTTGTTTAGTTTGGGCTCAAAACCACACGCATAGAGTTAACAGTGAGGATCAGACTCACAACTCAGTAGGTAGTAATCATCTACGAGACTTATTTTCTAACGAGACACCTTCTAATATTCGTCACTGAGCAAAATAATTATTTACAGTTGAATGAAATGAATAACTATCTTAATAGATCTCTTTGCAAGAGATAAACACACCAGAATCAATCTTTACATAACTTACAGCTGCTGGCGTTTGCAGAAATGAAATTGATAAAGAAAATCAAAACCCAGAATGTTGCACTAAAACCATTATAAGTACTAAACGAGAATTTGTCAACGATTTTGTGTAGAGATGTTGGATATTGTATAATAAACTGCGCTCCTTTGAAGTGTTTTTATTCACTAATTAATGTTAGCAGTTATTAATTAGATGCCAAACATATTTCCGCTTAGCGCTGAGATTATTGAACAGTTCCGTATTACAATTCAATCCACTTCCGATTGCTGCATACATTTCCTGTTCCGATCAAAGGCATTTTTTTCCACGAGGACAGCCAAATATGGATGTATATCTCACGAATTTTATTTGTTATTTCATATAATTTTCGGCAAACTGGATGTCACAAAATGGGATACGACATAGAAATCTTCAGAAAACTGCACATGAACCATCTGGGCCATACGATACTTGGCCGAGTACAGTGGTTCCCTACCACCGGGCTGGGGCCCGATACCAGGCTGCAAAACATGTGATACCATGTTGCCAGCAAACGGTATGACATGGTGAAATGAAACGATATGAGCCTGTTGCACTTTTCTTTTCTGCCTGACACGCCTTCCATGGTCCTCACCACGGAATATTTTTGAGTTACGCAGCAAACCAGCCGTGAAAATTGAAGAGAATAAGACAAAAGCGTTTCAGTAGTTGATTATTTTTTTAAAATTAATTTGAGCTTTTCCCAGGAGAACTAATATGGAGCTTAATATAATCAATAGTTTTAACAGGGATCATCAACATTCGAAATTGTTTTCAGACGATTGAACTCCTCGCCGTTATTTGTATTGTTAACACATTTCGGTCAATCTATTCTACAACCTTCTTCAGGTGTACTGCCCGAATGCGATGGTGTAAAGAGAATTTTACCATTGGTAGTTACGCTGCAACGCTTGATTCGGGTGATGTCTTTTTATTGTTCTTTCCTGGGAAATTTGCTGACTAAAGTGAGTTCCCTACGAGCGGAGTCTGACCAGTAACTGTATTTAGGTAATTCCTTGTAAATGTAGAAAGTTCTATACCAGAAGAACTGGCAGACCTATGGATAGAATCACTGGTCAATGCACACCTGGCCAAGGTAATATATACTGACTAAGCAAAGAGGCTGATCGGTATGAAAGGAAGACTTGACAAATTCTGAAATTTACATGAAAGTATACCAGACGTGACAGGTAAAGAAATACAAACAACATAGCCCGTTTATCGTCTCCGTAGAATAATTGTAAGCAAGTTCGATCCTCACTGGCTGTTCAATATTTCTGGCATTGTACTGTACGAAGTTTAGCTTAGTAAACACCAATAATACTGCCGATTCAAAAATGTATAATAATTTTTAGTTTTATTGGTTTTAAACTTACTTGATTGATTTTCCTGATCTTGAAAGTTTCTTAAATCTAATTTGTGATGCCGAACACAATGGATTTAGTATCTAGAATAAAGCGTCAAACCTATTGGACCTAATATGTAGATGCCTGACTATTCAGCTGTACGTTGCTGTAATTCACACATGTGCGTTAATTTAATCTGACAAAGACCGAGCGGGCGTCGACAGCCAACTCGACGCTCACCCCATATCGACTCTGCTAGGAGCGAATTACAACTTGGGCACCGGAAGACCAATCAAATGCCTTTAGATTGGTAGAGCAAGTTTTCATCATCTTTCAGCAGTTTTTTGTGGTTTTTTTTGTTCTGTTTTTTTTTTTGGTTTTTTTTTTTTTTGTAATCCTGTCACGTGACTATGATGATGAAATGAGGTTAAAAAGAATTCATTTGCATCCTTCAATGACCATCATCATCACCTTCGACGTCGTCGTCATCATTTTAACGACTATAGTTGATCGTTAACGACCCTTGCCAGACCTCTTGACCGTTGGCACCAATATCTTCTGGACTTGTCTAAATCGTCACGTCGTCTAACTTTCTGCCGGTCAAAATTTCGTATATGATATCTAGGGATCCACGTTATTAGTCGTGATGTCCAGCAGTTGTCTGACATTTTAGCATCATGGCCAACCCTTTACCATTTTAGTTTTCTAATTGTTTTTTATGATATCTCTTATCAGCAAACGTTCCCTCTATTTTTTTTTTGTAGCCAGTGGGCGCGAAAATCTAATGTTGAGCAAATTTTCTTCCTATGATATGTGCGCACTTTTGAATTCAGCATAGTGACTTGACATATTTTGAATAAAATACATTCAGAAAGCTATCAACAGATTTTAAATTTAATGTGCACGTATCAATTTCTTTTCTGTGCTGGTTGCAGAGCCTGTTTGCGTGTGCACACGTGTGCTGATTAGACGTAAATATGCCAACCTATGTTTATTATCTAATTTAAGGTGTAGCCTTAGTTGGAACTTGTGCCGCTGAGATCGCCTAAGTTCAGCTTGCCCGGCTCCCCAAGAATCCTTGGGTTGATCCTAAGGGTTAATTTTGTCCTCTAGGGATTTGTTCTGAGACTTGTATCTACTATTATGTATATCAAGAGAGAGATCCTTCCTATAAAACACTATTTTTACATATTTATTTCTAACATTATCTTTGTGAAATTGAAAGCACATATGACAAGTGTGATATAGATCAATTTGATCAAATTGCTCTACGGTCAATTGGGCTTTTTGATTGGTGTGATCGTTCTCAAGAGACTGTTATAGCCAAATCTAACTCCCAATTAGAATCTTATAATGCATATCAGGGACATTTTGGATCGTGAAATATGTTCAGCAAAGCATTTTCTAAAGATTTGAATCGTGTTTTCTATGAAGCAAAATGGGACACCCCGCTGGAGAGTATAGCTGATTGAATATATTCAATGCTTGAAAGATTAAAAGCCTAATCTGAAGATGGCAAACTTATCAAATTTGATTTTGCATAACATTCTTGAATCGTTTAGATTGTTGAAGAAAAGCTGTTGTTTGAAAAAAAGTATCTATTTTCTTGTCTCTGTACGTATCTAAAAAATATTTGTAATTGTTCCATATCTTTAAAAACAAAAGATTTCTTGAGTGTAAGCATACTTTTTACTTACCCTGTGATGTATAACTAGCTATCAACTAATTTTAGGGTTACTTCGTCATTTTCATTTATCAATATACACTCATAATTGATAGAAAGAACTGCATGCATTTCCTGATAGTGTATGATCTACGCAAGCAAGTCCTAAACAGGAGGTAATTATCCCCAAAGGATTAATTTGCGGTTTTCCATTTCTTGTATCCGTTTTAAGTTCATTAATACCTTTTTTGCACTTGATTGTTTTTCCTACTGGAAATTTCTTTTTTTACTAATTTGGTTCAATTTTGCTTGTGAGTAATATGCGTTGCTAGTATTCTACGAAAGGGTAATCCCACCTAAAGGTTTAGAAACCGCTGAATGCTCCCGAAGACCGCCCACAAATTACTCAAATTTAGCCACTAATTGAAAATTTAACACAGGAATGGAAACTCTTTATTTGGAACCGTTCGCATTTTCTGGATCAGAAATGTACCAAATCATAGTTTCCTTAGCTGCTTTAAATCGATGATATCAACAGGTATTTGATAAAGGATATTTACGTAATAAGTGTCCCAGATGAAGTACCTGCCATGAAATATGATTACAGAAAAGAATATCAAACAGATTGCTTGATATTAATCCAGTTGTTAAAGTAAAAAATTTACGATCGAAGTATCACTATGCAGTCATATATTTGAGGATCATATTGACACACTGGCACTAGCTCTGGAATATTGCTATATTGTGAAATATATATATATATATATATATATATATATATATATATATATATATATATATATATATACACACACACACACACACACACGTATATATATGCGTGTGTATGTAAATATATATGTATGTGTGTGTGTGTGTGTGTATATATATGTATATTGTGATATATACATATGCTATGATATATACACACACACACACACACACACACACATATATATATATATATATATATATATATATCCTACAGGAGCTCCCTTTTCTATAATTGCTTATTCTCTTTACGTTGTCAAGGCCAAATGATTCATTCACTGTGTAATAACGGGAGATCATTTCAAAATTTCAAATAAGAATTTCAATATATATAACACAATTTGTAATTATTCTTTCGGATCATATATTCATTACCTAATAACACACAAGCACGCACACACACACACACACACACATATATATATATATATATATATATATATATATATATATATATATATTTCGTAAAACCCATCTCAAGGATGCGCTGGGATACGTCCTCAGTGATGTTATGAATCTGGGGTTATGAGGGGTTTCAGGTCACCCAACATCGGACACCCTCGCCAAGGCGACCCAGCCAAGGTTGATCAGACCCCAACTTGGCTCTCAGCGGCAATAGACAACCATTTTCGACTGGCAAACTCTCTAGACTCTACTCTTTATGCGTTTGACTCCCAAATATGCCGTCCCAAACAACCAACAGGGGGCTGTTTCCGGCCTTCAACGGCGTAGCAACAATTATTTAAGACAGAGTGGTATCCATTTATACCTCCAGGCGACATATTATCTTTACTATAAGAATTGAGAATTGTTGGAATAAAGATTTTTCGGAATAATATGTACGACCTGTGGTACATATTTCACACAAACTCATATATATATATATATATATATATATATATATATATATATATATATATATATAATGTCTGTGTGAATAAGGAAAGACAGTTTAGGAATTATTTACAGTGAGCGAAACAACGGTGATGAAAATTAAGAAATGAGCCCCGGGCAGGATTCGAACACACACATTTTTCTATGGGAGCACCATTGTAGCCTAGGTCTGCGTTTACCGACTGAGCTACTGCATTTATATGTTTATTTAATCATTCTAAAATCAAGGACGTTCCTGAAAGATTTTCTTGGTTTAAGATGTGCATTGAAGGTTAAAATAAATAATCATAATTTTTGGTTACACAATATTTCTTTCCTGTGAAACATTGCAACACTAATATCCGAAACACAATTAAAATAAATCGAAATAACCCAATTTTAAAATAACTAATTAAAAAAACAATGGTTTCAAAATGACTACAAGGGATGTGCTAAGGTAGGTATCTTTGTTTTTTTGCCTTTTTTTTATATCATTTTATTCAACAAAATTCAATTGTAACAGTACACCACATATAAGTAATGGTCACTTATTGCTTAATTGCAGTGTTGCGCTGCACAAATTTGGAAAATTGAAAAGAAAACAAAAAAATCAAGTGGAACTGATGAACTATTGTGCTAAATCAAGTATCAGAAACAAAGCATAGATAGGTTTGCGATCAGACTGATTCTTAACATTCTTAATGAGAGAATCTTTTTGCACTCGAATTTGCATCAGTTTCGGAATTACATTAAAAAAAATTACCTTTTTTTTTTTAGAAATTAATCCATTTTATATGGGTGTTTTAATTATGAGAGGCGAGCCATCATGGAGGCTTTTTTTTTCGAATAGAGGTATGTTTACTTATCCTTCGAAGAAATTGCAACCGTTACCAGGTGTGACGTGAATATAATAACGGTTATAAAATAATTATAAAAAATGTATTAAATATCACATACTTGATTAGATGAATAATTAGTTTCGATATTTGGGCAGGTGCAATCAACTTTATTCCCTATCAGACAGACAGAGGAATAGCCTTTGGCAAAGGTAGAGGTGCCAAATGTATGTTCAAATGAAGTTTCCCTAAATTCATAAAGAAGTAAATTTAAAGCCCAAAATAGCCCATTTGATGGGCATCAACGAAGAGAAAATACGAAACAATAAGTAGCCCCAAATCAAATGATACAGCCAGACATACATTTTTTTGTTTACTTCTTGAAGTGTGGGTGTGCAATTTGAGAATTTGGAATGGAGATTTGCATATTCAACAGTTACACACCATTTTATATATGTATATATTTTTACTCCTCTATTGGCTGAGGGCGCACCTGGCTACGTCTTGGCGCGCATCTGGGTGTGTATTAAAACCAAACTGGTTGGGAGAAAACGTGAGAACACCGTCCAGCTGTGAACAAGGGATAAGCTATACCATGCTTAAACGTTCTCTGTGCACAAACACTTCATCTAAAACATTGTCTAATATTTCATGTGTTATCGTCAGAATAAAAAGAAAAAAAATCTTTATTTTTTGTACTAAGGAATATATGTATAAGAGAGAGGTAGAGAGGGAAAGAGAGAGAGAGAGATGAGTGGGTGGATGAGTGTATCCGGCTCAACTCTGGCCATCTGAGCTCACGATGCTCTGGCAAGTTCAGGAGTCTAAGTAAGCACAAATATTGCTCACTTCTCTATTCTGTGAGCGTAGACATAAATATTTAGATACGTGTGTGCGTGCATGTGTGTGTGTGTGTGTGTGTGTGTGTGTGTGCTGCCTACGCTGACAGTGTGTATATCAGTAACTTGGACACTTTATGGATGAATTCAGGAAAACAAAAATCATGTGCAACGATCACATTGAGAATAAAGACATTACTGTCAAAATCGAAGATGCAAAACTGGGGAAAGTAGACCACTACATCTATCTAGGACAACGAATCTCCATGAAACCCACGAAAGAGGAAGAGGTCAAGTGAAGAATCACCCTAGGATGGCAAGCCTTCAGCAGAGCGAGCTCAACCTAAAAAAAAAACAAGATATTGCCAATAATCCTAAAAAGAAGAGTATATAATCAATACATCCTCCCAATAGTCACTTATGGAGCTGAAACATAGAACCTAACCAAGACACAGACTAGAAAACATGCAACGTGCACATGAGAGAATCATGCTCAACCTAACATGAAGAGATCACAAGACAGTAAAGTATATAAGGAAGGAAACAGGAGTCGGAGACATCATAGAATCTATTAGAAAATTTAAATGGCAATGGGCAGGCCATGTTGCAAGAATGACAGACAACCAATGGACATCACGACTCACAACAGGGATCCCCAGAGATCACACGCGAAACTGAGACTGACAGAATACAAGATGGAGAGTTGAACTAGATAAATTTAGAAAATACTGGCTCTGCGACGCCCACGATAGAGAAATGTGGCGAATCATAGGGAAGGTCTAAGTCCAACGACGGACGTTAAAAGACTGATGATGATCATGATCATGATGACCAGGCCGGATCAGGCCTTTATGGGATCCGAAGCAGACTTCAATATTCCCCCACCGCCGACACATTTCCTTGCCTCCGTCACTGTGGGAGGTCGTGGACAGCCAATTAGTCCCTTTGTGTCCCAGGTCGTCTCTGGGCATCACGAATATGTTCACCCATCATCTATCGCTATTGAATAGCATAAATTGACATTTCTGCTCGACATTTTCCGTATATTTGGCTAACTAATGTAAGAACTGAGATACTTCTTTCAAGCAGACAATAATCTACCCACACAAGTGTGCATGTAGGTATTTACGTAAGATTCGAGTTGAAAGCACTTAAAAAGTCAAAAGGGGGAAATTGTTGAACAATGACAACCATTCCATAGTCACGTGATCGACATAATTCCAAGCTGCCAGTTTTGCACAACGTCGTCAAAAAATCTTAATAGGGCCATTTTCCAGATGTTATTATTTTTACTGGGGCATCCTAGCCTTTTTCAAGTCGTTGTTGGGGAAAGTATACCATGCGATAGCAGACATAACAGGTCACAACAGCATCTAATGTTAAAAATAGACAATTTACTGAATAGTAATTTGGCATAAATAACTATTAACAATTGGTAATAATGAATCCCGAAGTTTAATGCAGGGCGTTCAACAATCTTCGGACTGAGTATCACTACATGACACGATATTTTTTTATATTATGAACATCAGTTGCAGTGGTGTATGGTGGTTTGTATTGCGGATTTGCCCTGAGCTACGGATGCACAAAAAAGCAAAAATATCTTAGTTTCTGTTAAAAGCGATTGACACTAGAAGTCTTATTAGTACAATGTAGGGTGTTGGTCCCGATTGTAAATTGTAAAGTTTCACACCCTCGCTCATTCAATGTTACAAACTGCAAACAAATGAAAAGAAATAAGAGAATTATTGGAAAGTCTTTAAGTGGTACAATATTTTTCAAATCCCCTTAATTAGCAGATGCACACTAAAACATAAAAGAGGAGGAAAAAGTTTTAAATTTGTTTTGAAAATAAACTCATGAAAACTTCTTTCGACTGATTCTCTCGTCAGAGGATGACCTCTCAGAAAATGTTTAGAAAATATGAATTAATCTGAACAACTTGGAAAAATCTGTCGTTTGAAATGGAATTCTTCGAAGTTTTTCAAATTATTTCCACACAGTATACTGAACAAACCACCATACGCCACTGATCAGTTGACGTATGAGGGACTTGGGCCACAACAGTAAGATAGGAATACTCATTACATTGCACAGTCCAAGACACACGCACTCTCTTACACACACACACGCACACGCACACACACATACGCACACACACACACACACACACATATCTATTATACTGTAATGAAGATCAGTGTATTTTTCTATTTCCCAGTCCATGACAATTTACTCTTCTGCTCAAATGTAACAATTTTGCTGATGAAAATATCCCCTACCTCATTTGGGATAATGAGCTCTCCCACTGAACTAGGCCACAATAAGCGTTCATTATAATGTATTTGTATGTTTGTTTAATCATTCTAAAATTAGGAGATTCATTAAATCTGGGTTTTTAGATGCACATTTTTTTTTCAGAAGATGAAATAGTATTAAAATGTCAGCCAAGAACCAGTACTGGTATTATGGATAGGACGCCGACGATCAGAGGCTCAAGCTATTCGGCTAATTCCTAACGAATGGAATGTATTAACCAAAAAAGAACATGCTATTTATAGGTAGGCTAGTCCAGTAAATAATTATGTGAAAATGTACACTAAAGACCTTGGTTTGTGTTGTTAACAGTAGTTAGATTAATATCACAGAAACCATTGATAAATTCATAAGTTTCTGCATTCTTTGAAAAGAATGCCAACACCAACGTATGTACACACTCACAGATATATGCACACACACAAACACCCCCCACACACACCCCATGCACACACGCACACACCCACATATATATATGTGTAAATATTTTGTAATGTTTCCAGTAATTTGTAACAGAATTTCTCTGTTGTTGGTGATATTTAATCAGTGTTCAATATTTACCAAGGTAAATAAAGCTAATATTATTACATCATTTAGATTTATAAAGAAAATCTCTCAATGGATGTTACTATTTCATGCCTTACGCGTTCGTCAGCGTCGCACAGAAAACATAACCAAATGATGGAGGAATTATTCATTTTACACAATCAATATTTATTTCTCAAGGTTATCACCTCCCTTGACAATGCACTTAATTCAGTGGCGAATATTGATCACATAGATCGAGCATTATACAATGAATATTTGATATTGAACTTTGGTTTACTACGTGCCAAACTATCGATTACCCCACCCACATTTATACGTTGAGTGTATGGATGTTTGTGCGTGTGTGTGTGTGTATGTGTCTAAAGACGAATACATTTAATCAAAACAAAATGACCCAGGACTTGATAGATCGACTGGGAACTCAGTGCCCTATCCCCATACCAATATATGTATGTATATATATATATATATATATATATATATATATATATATATATATATATATATATATATATATATATATGTATGTATGCATGCATTACTGGCTTGGCTTTGTAGACGAAAATCTTTGAAGGATTTCCACGAATATGGATAGAGGGTCCATGAACGCGAAATAACACTCCAGCTGGCACAATAAGACGGAATGAAAATAGACGCACACACACACACATATGCACACATACACACGCATACATACAAACATAATGCATTATCGACGGCTCGATGGTAAAAGCAACGGTACGTTGAAGCAGCTACTTTATCGGTCGCTGGTTTGATTCCTGCAGCAGCCCCATTTTCCTTAATTGTTTATCCTATTTACGTTGTGTAGACCGAGCGATACATTAACCGTGTAACAACGGAAGATCATTCTAAATAAGAGTTTCTTTATGCTATAACGGATCATCATTCTGCTGGATCATATATATCCATTTCTCAATATATATATATATATATATATATATATATATATATATATATATATATATATATATATGTATGTATATTGGGAGAGAGAGAAAGAGAACATAATAGATATATTTTCCATTTGTTTGTAAAAAAAAAGAAATCGAATGAAAACAGATTTTATCTGTTGTAGATATTTAATCACAATGCTCAATATCTAACAGTAAATAGAGCTATTATTATGTAAAAAATATATATATAAGAAATACTAGGACATATACCCTGTGAATGTTAACATTTCGAGCTTCTTTCACTCATCAGCAACTGCCCGTATGTTGTTATTTTTTTTTTTTGTGGATTATGAAATAACAACCTATTCACATTTGAATAACGTTGTCTACAGTTATCCAATCAGGTTTGAATGTTTCCTAAAGCCTAACGGTTCTAACCATTACTACAATGTATGTATAAGAACGATCTATCAGACCTACCCCGTCTTTTCTTAACTTTCCAAAAGAAACTTTTAGGATCATTCAGTCTCTCCGCTGCGTATATCACATGTTCATTCTTGCAAGTTTTTATGCATTTTAAGCCTAATATTATCTCTTCAGCATTCAGTATTAGGGTTGAAAACGTTCAGTGAAAGGTATCCTCGGGTAGTATTCACTTGAATCTTTCTCGGCATAAATGTATCAAGAGAATCATGGAAATTCTAAGGAACCACCAATTCATTGAGCAAGAGGCACTTTAGGATACAACTATTTATTATCATCATTATTTTTTTTTTTTTTTGTTTCTCACCTGCTTGGAGTGCTAGTCAAACAAGGTGTTACGATTAAGATGTTGTTTATTTAGCGATAGAAACGACCTTGTTACTTATCCATTTTTACTGCCTACCTAAATATTTAGATTATTGGTCATAGCAATCTCTCAGGAATTATACACACACCCGCACACACACACGCACACACACACATATGTATCTGTATAAGATAAATCAGGAATGTAATATAATGCAATATCCGATGTATTTCATAAAGTGTACGATACTTTCAACATTAAACACTAAGTTGAGTTAGGGCAGGACTTGAAATATAGTTAAGATATCGTAAAAATTGTCGGGTTAAAGTAGGGATTTAAGATGAATCGAATCATTCGCCTGAAGAAGCCCAAATAGGGCAGAAACATACACACGTTTTTGCAGCAAATCATTTATTTCGTCACACACACACACATTTATATATCATCATCATCATCATCATCCGTCTTTTAACGTCCGTCGTTGGACATATACCTTCCCCTGGATTCGCCACAATTCTCTATCATGGGTGTCGCGGAGCCAGTATTTCCTGAATCTGTCCAGTTCATCTCTCCATCTTGTGTTCTGTCGGCCTCGGTTTCTTATGTGATCTCTGGGGATCCATGTTGTGAGACGTAATATCCATCGGTTGTCTGTCATTCTTGCAACATAGCCTGCCCATTACCATTTGAGTTTTCTAATAGTTTCTATGATGTCACGGACACCTGTTTTCTTCCTTATATTCTGTACTGTCTTGTGATCTCTCATATATATATATATATATATATATATATATATATATATACATACATATATATATATATATATATATATATATATATATATATATATATATATATATATATATATATATATATATATATACAGTTTAGATTTGGTAGAGAAAACGCCCGACACATGTTTCATGGTTTATCCTTTTAACAAGAGATATAGATTATTTTTGGTTGTAATATAATTACTTGAAAATTTTTCCGTTAGGACTTGGTATTTAAAATTAACCCCGATATATTTCATTACTTGGATTTCGCTCATGAAAAGAATGGCTACCGTTACAAGTATGCCAAACCAAGAAAAAAATTATCTAAAGTTTTAACTCAGTACTAAGATTAAAACTGGAAAGAATACGCCACTCTTGATAAATGGATAAACCATGAAACTTCCTGCTCTTAAGTAAATATTGCACTATATTGTATAATTAACACTTTCAGCACTTTTAATAGAAAAATAATTAAATTTCAAAGCTTCAACTGCACAATCTTATGATTAAATTTTTTATTAAGATCATTTTTATAAAGTACACACACACACACACACACACACATATATATATATATATATATATATATATATATATATATATATATATATATATATATATATATATATATCAGCAGCAGCAGCAGCTGTTATAAGTTCACTGTTGGTCAAGGGCCCTTTTACCATCTCCAAAACGACACATTACTTGCTATAAGTATTTGAACAAATAAGTATGATAGTATTGCTTGATTTTAAGAGTTAGATCAGGAACTTCACGCATGAACCAAATTTTATTGCAATTAGCACAAAAATGCAAGCATTTCGGCATGTTTTGTGGTTTTGAATGCTATATTACAGAAAAAAAAATTAAAATATCAAATGAATTAAATGGATAATTTCTTTCTATCCCGCTGAAATTTTGTTTAGAATCAATCAACGAAATTTCCTAGTTTATAATTGTTATGTGGTGGAATTGTCAAACCAATAAATTAAAACAGTAGCCTAAAATTAGTTTTTTTTTTATTTGGAACGCTCTATTTTCAGGTTACCGGGAAAACCTGTACTTCATCATTTAGGCTTGTGGCAGAATAAATGGAGCTTGGTCTATAACGAGTGCCTATTGACACGTATTGGTTCACATCACGCAGATCGATTCGCCTGTGCAGCGAGTTCGATTCTGAATGGATCCCCAGAGATTTACAGAGGGTGGGGGGCCATCGCTACCGAGTGCAGGTATTAAGCGGCACCAAATTTCCCCTGTCCTATAATGAGTGTTGACTAAAGCCCTTCCCAAAGCTATAGCATCACTGTCCCCATTCCTTACGGCCTTGTAGTTGACTATGCTAAGCATGGTTAATTCTTACACAAGGCTCCTAACGTGGAGCGATGGTCATCAGACACAAAACAATTATTGACTTTGATTATCAGTGAATGTGTCATTATTGTAGCCTTGTGCATCATGGTGCTATTTATCTACTTATATCATGCATCTCTAAATCCATATCGACAGAATTAACGTCTTGCATGAGGCACAGATTTTATTCTCATTTACAAGCAGCAGTTTAAATTTCTCACGAAAACGCCCATATCAGCAGCTTTCTTACGAAATGGAGTGTATCTCAAAAACAACAACGAAGCAGCCTTCTGTGGATCAGTTTACAATTAACTGGGAGAATTATGTGTACTTTAAAAGTACAGGAGTAAGCCATTTATTATAACCACGGATAATGCTATAAAAATGGTTATTCTGTCTAGTGGTGGACAACGCAAAGGGGGCAATCCACCCCGAGTGACAACATCTGAGGGGATAACACCAGATGACGGCCTACAAATGTTTCATAGAAGTTTTCAGATGATTCTTTTCTTCTAATGAACATCTCTCTGCCCACTCATTGTCACAGAAAGTACTCAATTGATTCAAAATACATCCTGTGAAAGGGTTAACAATAGAGTAAGGAAGAGTTGAATGGGTTCAGGGGCAGATCCAGGATTTTTTTTTTTTTTTTTTTTGATTGAGAGGTATTTTTCGTTTTTTTCCCCTGTAAATGCACGCATACGCTCATTTCTGTTCACACAATACCTCCCGATGTATTTCAATGAAATTTGGTGGAAGTACGAACAATGGGCATCAAAATATGTGATTGAATTTTTGGGCCGATCCGTGCATAATTATTTCTTCTTCATCGTTGAAAAATGATGACGCCACATAATATCGCCAAAACTTCATATCAGTCTACACTATATCTTTAAAAAGTTCTCTGTGAATTTCAAAGAAATTCGCAGGAGGTTGAACAATAGGCTACAAAAAAGTGATAAAATTATCGGGCAGATAAATACACCATTACTTCCCTTACGTTGTAGTCATATGTCCACACCCCATAATATTGCTATAAGTTTATGACTGTCCCTGCGATATCTCTATGAATTTGTTGATGGGTAGACAATTGTCTACGGAAGGAATGGTTGAATTTTGGGGCGTATCCAAGAACGATTACTTCCCCTGACAATGTCGTTCACTGGGGTTGGGGTGCTCCGAATGTTGCCTAGTTTCATTTTATAGTTTTTGAAGATACTGCATAGAGCCATTTCCATGGTACCTATACTCATTTCCTTCATATTATTTCTCTATGTCAGAAGTGAAAAATTGAGAAATAATGTTAAATAGAATTGTAATAATAATGCGGTCTTATGCCATCAAATTGAATAATATGGCAGAATCATGATGAATGATGAATTGTATTAGTATAAAAAGATTTCCAAAATTCTTGATATCTTGGGAAGAGAGCAAGTTCTGGAAGGAGGGGGGAGATACCATGAGTTACTGCCTCGGATAATACCAACCATAGGCCCACCGCTGATTCAGTCGGTCCAAAATACATCATTTAAAATGAATTTATATACATTTTTTAAATTCATGATATTTCTATTTATACAAATTGTTCGTTTTTTTTCATCCTTTGCTTAATATTATCAGCAGATTATTGTTTTCTACAAGACTCCATCATCACAATAAGCAGCTTCCTCTCTAGCAGTATGCTAAGGTGCTTCGCCATGGAATACGTCTTAGAGAGCAAGTCTGTAATGTATTAGTCTATAATGGGTTCAGTCCTCATTGGGTATCCAAGCCTATGACCTTATAAGTAAAAGCCAAACTTTCTGGTCATTCGTTGCCGGAAACCTTTCATGGTTGGTATAGAGACTTAATTCCCGTTGTCTTCTGGGCACTATATTTTCATTCTGCGGCAAAGGTCGATGGAGCGGGTCAGTTTCGAGACACACCAACAAAAAACGACCCTGCGTTACGTTTTGTTCCCATGGAGAGGCAAGTAGATCGTACCACTGTGCAATGACTTCAATCTCCACAAGGTGCCCAGCACTTGTGCCAGACTAAGCTGAGTTTGGTAGAATAAATATGATAAATTTCATATTATCAAGTATCAGACATGCATCTACGTATATATATATATATATATATATATATATATATATATATATATATATATATATATATATATATATATATATATATATATATATATATATATATATAACCACCAGTACATTCATATATATGAGTAATCATTCTCACTTTGTCTCCATTCGAACTTTGAACTGCTACTTTGTTAACATCACTGCATACAAACGGAGATTGCATGGGAGTTTCTATGGAAGGGTTACTGAAGATTTGACCTTTTGACTAGAGGTGCTTTGTCTTCAATATAGACTATTAAGAATATTAGAGGATAATGTTTAATCTGAAAAAAAAGGACATAGTAAGTCATTGTTTCTGGTGCAAAAACAATCCAGGTCATGTTTTATCTTCAACATATGTTTCCATGGATCAGTCGAAAGTAATACCAAAAGCGACCAATTAAAATTTTGTCTCGAAGATCTGATGTCGCTGCCAACTGAATGAATATAAGCCATTCTTAAACCAGCAATGGAGGAGAAACAGATGGTCACTGATGCTTGCTCGACTTTTTCCAAAATAAATATTTTACTGTTTCATTAGCTTTTAATCTTCATTCATTGACCAACTGTTTTCGTTTTGTTGTTGCTGATGTTATCGCCGTTTTGCTTTTGTTTTCCCCTTTTCTTTTACTCAATTGTACATACATGGTGAAATGTCACCCCGCAACCCTGGACCCTTTGAGAAACTAGATGGAAAGAATGAAGGAGAATAGTAGAGAAATCAAGATTTTGTCCAGGGTCACTGGTCGAGCCAACGATGAAGAAATCGAATAGATCATAAAACCTGGAAAATCAAAACGCTTTTTGGTTTTCAGGAAACCTTGATGGAATTTCCACAGAATATTTCATCAGTTTCAAACAATGGCAATCATGCATCATGAAAAAAAATTACTCGCGGAAAAGTGATCGAAACAATAACAAAAATAGAATGAAGACGCCTCAAGAAACTTTCGCATTCGTAAAAATACACGTCATAGGGATGTCATCTGACAAAGACTTTGAAAGTTACATTCTGTTAATTGTCATTGTCAAAATCCCATTTTATTGGTTTTTCGTAACGGTGACAATGACCTCACCAAAGACCAGTGACGTCATGTACACTGAAAATGAAATTGCTCTCCCAACTTTTAAGTATCGTCGACCGTTAACGATCAGACGAGCGTAGATATCATGCCATGGCCAGTGGGAGTTTTGCTCTGCAATGCCTAGCACTGCCCTGTGTCATGGGTGTTGTGGAGCTGGCACTTTCTGTACTTGTCTAGTTCGTCTCTCCGTCGTGTATTCTGTCGGCCTCAGTTGCACATATGATCTCTAGGGATCCATATTTTGAGTCGAGATTTCCAAAGATTGTCTGCCATTCTTGCAACAAGACCAGCCCATTGCCATTTGTGATTTCTAATGATGTCTCGGACTCCTGTGTGTTCCCTAATATATTGTGCTGTGCATGATTCTTCTATGTGCACGTTGCATAGTTCTCAGTTCGAGGGTCAGTCACTTGGTTAGGTTCCATGTTTCAACTCCATGGGTGACCATCAAAAGGATGCATTGGTTATGTACTCTTTTCAGGACCAATGGGGGTTTTCTTGTTCTTGAGGGTCGAGCTTTTTATACAGAAGGCTTGCCATCCTAGTGTGATTCTTTGCTTGATTTCTTCTTCTTTTGAGGATTTCATGGAGATTCGTTGTCCTAGGTAGATGTAGTGGAGGTTCTCTGCAAAAAGGACGATGTCGTCCGCAAATCTGAGGTTACTAAGGAATTCGCTGTCTATTCTGATTCCTTCATTTTCCCAATCTAAGTTTCGGAAGATCATTGTCAAAGCCAAAGGGCTCAATATCTGTCATGAGACCTACAGACCTACCGACCAATGCTCCCAAGTCTTTGTAACATAAAACCGACTTCGTGTTACATTATGTTCTCGTGGGGGTTCGGACAAATAGGCAACTGAGGTCAACTTATTTTGCTAATGTTTTCAAATCCCATTTACAGGGACCACTAGTAAATGGGACACGTAGCTTGGGAATACTAAGGTATAAAGAGGTAAATTGTTTTGTTTTGTTTTTTTTTTTACTTTTTAGATGTTAAGAAGCAAGGGATTTTGACCCTAGCGCTGCCAAGCTTATTTTTTTTACTAGTTCTCCTTTCATCTAATCGTAGCTTTCCATCATAATTTATGGTCGTTATTATTAAACATCTGGATACTTTCCGGACAGACCCTGTATCTAACAATAAATTCAAGGCTTGGATTTCCAGAAAGCTGTGTTCGGGGATAGAAATAACAAACAATAATGCTGATCTCCTTGGTTTGCAGGCGTTTTTACATAGACTTTTTCTAGTTTTCGAGACGTCACATGAGGATCACATTTTAAGTGATGGGTTGGAGAACAGAAATTGCAAATGGGCCACTAATACATTCTGGGCGTATTGAATGCCGGACCTCAAGGACCTGAGCCCCATTTATTTCTGGTACAGTTTTGCAATTCAAGAAGCTGAGGATGTTGTTCTTCAGCGTCAAGAAAAAGCCAGTCAGCAAAACGAATGAGACGTCTACAGATTGCTGCAAAAATAGAAAGAGAGAAATTCCAGTCACGTGATAGGGGCAACGTTGTGTATATAAGGGATTTTAATATGGAACATAAGCACAAACAGAGAATCCTATAGAAAGAGAAATATGGAGCGGAGTTCATTATTTGTATAACACAAAAAATTAAAAACTTCCTTAGTATAATATTTATATCATTTCATGCACTTTTAGTCATTTTTCATTTTTATATATTATCTGGTATCTTTAAATTTCTTTAAGCACACACAGACACAAGAAATGCACACACATCTATACACCTTAGCTCTTAGCCTAATAGTGGAAGAAATAATATTAGATTTAAACACAAAATGTACATACGTATTTAGAAACTCCTAAAACAGGGCTATGCTAAAAGAGCTGATACACGCCCCACAAAAATTTATGAACGGATAATAAAAAATACAACATAATTAGATACACTAAACCCTAAAATTAAGTTCGGAATAGTAATAACAAATACGTTGAAGTACCAGTGATCAGATTAAAGATGATTTTTATGGCTCGTGTTCATGGATATTTTGGACTATATAAAGGTTGACTAATAAAATTTCCTTTTTAGCAGTTGAAATATGAAACGTTTACAAGACTATATATGAATATTTACACGACTCTCTCTCTCTCTCTCTCTCTCTCTCTATATATATATATATATATATATATATATATATATATATACACCCCACACAAACATATATATATATATATATATATATATATATATATATATATATATATATATATATATATATATATATATATATATATATATAATTCGTTTGTATGGTGTAATTACGCATCTATGCACACATTTATGTTCATAGTTTGCGTATTGGTTGGTCTAGGCAAGTTGGTGTATCTCATTGGCAAAAATTTGTAAATGTACTACTTATTTTTGGTATAATCGGAGTTTTGTCTAACTTTCTGGGGGAATGGCTCGTGCCTCTAATTAGTCAACGATGATTTTATTGAGTGGGAGTATAGGCCTTGAATTTGCCGATAAAATGTACAGTTTCAACTGATTATTATCAGCGTGAGATAGGTGACAGTGAGGTATCCTTTATGTGTGCACACATAACTGTACATGTAAAAGCAATAGGATAAAAGTACATATATCCATCGGTGCACATCATGTATATATATATATATATATATATATATATATATATATATATATATATATATATATGTCTGATACACATGCAGTACATATATGTATGTATATACGTACATAGATATATACATTTCTTTTATATATATATATATATATATATATATATATATGTCTGTTACACATGCAGTACATATATGTATGTTTATACGTACATAGATATATACATTTCTTTTATATATATATGTATATATATATATATATATGTATATATATATATATATATATATATATATATATATATATATATATATATATATATATAATAATGATAATAATGGATATATGATCCAACAGAACATTTTTGAATGCATTATATTATTTGTCTTTCTTCTGTTCATCTTCAAGTCTGCGTTTTTACGTACCTTATTTTGATCAGTCGACATTTTCTTTAACTCTCCCGGTGCTTCCGATATTGAAACGTAATCGCCGAATTTCAAGTGGTCTAAATGTTCTCCGTCTGTGTTTATTCCATTTACCTCTACTGAGTTTTCCGAAAGACCTTTTCGAAAGTTTTCAGTAAAAATGTTAGGTGATATTGGATCCTCTTGTGTTACTCCTTTTCTTATCGTTATCGTTGTATTTTTCAATTTTTTTGATCGAAATTTCGTAAATACCATGTTCACGAATTGAGTGGAAGACTGCCATATGTTCTACCGAATCAAATGCTTCCTCATAATCTACAAAGACCAAACAAAGTGATTTGTTGTGTTTTAATGACTCTACGATTGGTGATGACTTTTGTGAAAAGTTTGTTGCTACACTCGTCCAAGTACAATCCCCATTCGCTAAATCAACCAAGAGAGAAAAGAACGGAATATAAAATGGCTCACGTCGTAGTATTTATCGACTCCAAGAAGGCTTTCGACTCCCAAGGTCATTGAAGCTATCACTCTATATGGTGTAGAACTCGTATGTCAGAGTACTACAACATATATACCGTCACGGCACCTCCTTTATCAGACTACATGAAGATTCGGAGCCCTTTCAACTCTAAAAAGGGGTAAGACAAGGTGATATCAGCTTACCCAAACTCTTCACAGCCTGCCTTGAGATCATATTCCGAAACCTAGTCGGGGGAAATGAAGGAATCAGAATAGACGGCGAATACTTAAGTGAACTCAAATTTACAGACGACATTGTCCTTTTTGTTGAGAACCTTCACGACAACAAATCCTAGACGATCTGAATGGAGAAAGCAAGAAGTCGGCCTTCAAATGAACTTCTGCAAAACGAAGGTCATGTGCAATAAACACGTCGTAGATCACCACACAACGATCAAAATTGAAAACACAAAACTGGAGAAAGTAGACCACTAAATCTGCCTAGGACAATGAATCTCTATGAAAGCTTCAAAAGAAGAAATCAAGCGAAGAATCACACTAGGGCAGCAAGCCTTCGACAGAGCAAGCTCAACCTCCAAGAAGACCTAAAAAAAAAAAGGTAGGGTATATAACCATTACATCCTCCCGATAGTCCCCTATGGAGCTAAAATATTGAGCCTAACCTAGAGACTGATCCTCAAGATAAGAACCATGCAACATGTGCATGAAAGTATCATGTTCAACCGCACATGGGAAGATCACAAGATCTAGTCGTAAAAAATGGTATACAACTAATGTATCCTACCGATAGTCACTTAAGGAGCTGAAACATGACACTTAAATAAAAGATTGACCTTGAAATTGAGAAACATGCAACGTGCACATGAGAGAATCATGCCCAACCTCACATTGAGAGATGCCAAGACAGCACAGTATACCAGAGAAAAGAGACGAGCCCAAGACATCATAAAAACTAAAATAGCAATGGGATGGACATGTTGCAAGAAGATGGACATCATGACTCACAACGTGGATCCCTAGATATCAGGTTTGAGGCTGTGGCCAAGAGAAAGTAAGATGGTGTGACGAGCTAGATGAATTCAGAAAGTACTGGCTCCGCAATGCCCATGATAGAGAAGTCTGGTGAATCTTGGGGAAGGTCTATGTCCAACGACAGACGTTAAAAGACCGATGATGATAGAACGAAATCTGATGATCAGTCCACGTCATCTATTTCATTTGTTTTAAAATTTCTCCTTTAGAGACTACCCAACACTGATGGTAAAGTAATTGGCATATCATCTGAATCCTTAGGCAGTTTCACATCGCGTGTTTCAGACGGAAGGATATCCTGAGTTTACAGGGAATCGGTTGATTACGAGACCA
Organism: Thysanoteuthis rhombus; assembly: GCA_963457665.1. Taxonomy (NCBI): domain Eukaryota; kingdom Metazoa; phylum Mollusca; class Cephalopoda; order Oegopsida; family Thysanoteuthidae; genus Thysanoteuthis; species Thysanoteuthis major. The sequence continues at coordinate 13,523,644 of OY735203.1, forward strand.
TTTAAAACATTTTGAACATTTGGTGGATAAGCTGGCTCTCATCATGAATGCTTTTAACACATTAAATTAAAACCTGCTCAGTTGGTCCGTTTATTCGAAAGTTTCAGATTTCAGATTTACTTTTAATAAGTAAGAAATTTTGTTTTTAAAAAAGGAAACGAACGCTAAACACTGAGCGCGTTCATTACGTCTTTAATGTATATCCTGCTGTCAAGTCAATTTTCGTGTTAGACAGGATACCATTATATTCATTACATTCTTGTTGAAATATCTCCATGAGAATTATCAAAGCTTTCTCCTTGTTCCTTTCTTTGTTTAATCCTACATTCGTATATTATGCTCTAAATGTATCTTCTTATATCTACTAAGCATAGCAAATAATAAGATAATATCAGATCATTATTTTATATTAATGTGGTTTAGTGGGAAAACCCTGTTTGCTATATATGCAGAGGGTTACAGATTCAAATCGGGCTGGAAATTTTCAGTTTATTAAAAAGCATTCAGTTTAGTTCGTCTCTCCATCTTGTGTCCTGCCTTGTAACAAGACCAGTTCATTGCCATTCGAGTTCTCTAATGAATTCTATGGTGTCTCTATATTTATTCCCCAATATATTGTGCTGTATTAAGATCAATTTTTTTAGTTAGGTTCCATGTTTCAGCTCCATATGTGACTATCGATAGGATACATTAATAGTATACCCTTCCTTTTGGGACTAGTGGGATTTTCTTGTTGATAAAAGTCAAGCTTGCTCTACAAAACGCTTGCCAAGCTAGTGTGATTCTTTGCTTGATTTCTTCTTTTTTTGATAACTTCGTGGAAACTCGTTGTCCTTCGTTTATGCTGTGGTCTACTTTCTCCAGTTCTGCATTTTCGATTTCAATCGTTGTGTCTTTGTCGCCAACATGTTTGTTGTACATGACATTTGTTTCGCTGAAGTTCACGTGGAGGCTAAATTTCTTGCTTGCTTCATTTAGGTCGTCTAACATTATTTGTGAAGGTTCTTAACAAAGATGACGATGTTTTTGTCTCATAGAGACATGTAAAGACTACAGTTTATTCAACGAACTCATTCGCACCTTAAACTCCTCGATCTTTCACACGGCTGTGGGACATTTTGGCTGCGAATGTTTTGGACCAAACTTTTCGACCTAGATGATTTAGCCGCTGACATTTCAGTCACAAATATTTATATCCCGGACGTTTCAGCCAGTCTGGCTTTGTTTTTGAAAGCGAAGATGGGATTCAAAAGAAAATTGAATCTTTATGTATAAATCTGATACTACTTCTTCTTCTTCTTCTTCTTATTATTATTATTATTATTATTATTAATATTATTATTATTATTAGTAGTAGTAGTAGTAGTAGTAGTAGTGGTAGTGGTAGTAGTAGTAGTAGTAGTAGTAGTAGTAGTTCACACCAGTTGCCTGGTGGTTATCGCTGAAGGCCGTGACAGTGAGTCTCCTCAGGTCTTCAGCCCTCCTCTCATCACATCTCCCTCACCTATCTCAGCAGTGCTGTGGTTCGCACCTCCACCACCATTTGGGTGTTTTGTTTTGGTTTCTTTCCTTCTCCTCTGTTAGGCCACTGCTAACAGCTGGGGTCGTAGATCTCATATTTCTAGCACTTTCCTCAGTATACGTGCAGATCCTAGCAATGCTGTGGTCTGCACAGTCTCAGTCCTTCCTTTTACCTCAAGTCCCTCCCATCTTTCTTTCAGTGTCTTAGGCATGGCCCCGAGTTGAAAAAAAATAATTCATGTTTTCATACAAGAATTTGTTGTTCTTAAAATGATTGCTTCGAATTGATTATTCTTGGCTCGAGTTTTCTGTCCATTTTTCTGTTTGATGGAATAGAGGTTTATGTAGAATTCCTGAGCACGTTCGATTATTGGGCCCTTATCCGTTGTCAGGTCTCCATTTGCTTCGAGCCCACTAATCATTTGCTTTCTTCCTGTACTGGGAGATTTTCCAATAGTTTTTCCAACCTTTTTCGAGAATACTTCCAGACGCACACACAAGCACGAGCGCACACACGGACACACACAGAAGCATACACTAACACTTACATACAAGCACACTCAAGCACACACATGCACTCAAACAAATATCAAAACACACACATACAAACCTACACACACATGCATGCGCTGACACTTTTCTTTGCCTCAGTCTCTTATTTTGTGTAACCTCTATCTGAAGTAAGCCACCCCATCCACTGATTTGATCCTCTGAAGACTGCGTGGTGTAAAAATATTTTTTGTAATGCCCCCCCCCCCAGTTTTAATTCTGAGAAGTTGTGTTTTTATTTTTCTTCCAAATTCTTTTTTTCTTTTCTTTTCTTTTTTTTGCAATTTTACTTGATGATAAATGAGCGTGAACCAATTTTTTATCTCTGTAGCAATCGATCTAAAACCCATGAAATGTGTGTGTGTATACGATGGTATCAAATCAATTCCCACACTTACTTCACAAAAAAAAATGACACACATACAGAAACTATTTTTTGCGAGAGAAGAGTATGGGGTTTAATGTTTCAGCATCAGAGAACGCTCGGTATCTTTGTCTCCACTCAAGCTGAAGGTTCATCAGTAGAAATGGAGAAAAAAAATTGAGATGATTTGTCCAAAAAGACATTTTGACATGGTCTACTTTGGGTCCCTTTTCCGCCAATTAATAAACGGGTTTGGGGATTCGGCAGAAAGCTGAAGCACGTGTACCAGCGAAGAGAGCGAAGAGGAGGGGAAAGAAGACACTATGTGAGAGAGGAAGTTGTCTACTGCTGTTTGTCGCCACTAATCTTTTGCTTTTATCACTTTTCGCACTCCACGAACCAGATTCCTGACCTTTCACCAGCTGCTTCATCGGCTCTTATCAATAGACATCGTATTGAAGTAGTGGTTAGCAAGCTACTCTCACAGACCATTACTTTGTTGAATTCGATTTTCCCTGGGTACACTATGATACGGACTGAAACCACACCGAACAAAATCCCCACTTGACAAAAATTCAATTTGTTAGTGTAAAATCGAATGAATATTGTTTTTATTGTGATTTTATTTCGTACCACGTGTTACATGAAGAATAGAATTTATTATTTTATAATTATGAATAAAATGAGTCGGAAAGATACCAGATTTTTCTTAAACTTTTTTGATCTCAAATACAAATATTTCTAATAGGATCTAAGATTTAAACCTCTAATTCGGGGCTTCAAACATTTGACGAAAAAATATTATCTCAGTTTTCATCAATTATATTTTATGATAAATCTACATCTTTAATTTTCGTTTTGAAGTACGTACTTAGAGGCTTTGGATTCGGTGGGGGGTTTGTTCGGTAGGGATTTTATCACAGACTCGAGTACCCGACATTTGTGGCTTTGTTCCAGATTAAAATACGCAAATTAAATAACCATTAGGGAGCCTCGCCATGGGATAATGATGAACGAGCGAGTCTACCAGACTGTTTCGAGACTCATTTGGTGCCCCAGACTTATAGCATAAGGCCATACTAAGCTATAGCTTGGTAAATACCTAGGCAACTTGCCATTGATTAGTGTTTAACAAACTAGTCTAGCGGGCCATTACTAATGTAGTGAGGTTCGCCCTTAAAATTGTAACCTTGTACCTGGCACTGTGCAGCAAAATGAATATCAATGGTTGATTACTCTTGGAGTAACAGATAGTAAGGTAGTCTTACAAACCATGTATATCTTACTGTAGTCCCACCACCACGTTGCGGCAGTGGTGTAACTAAGGTTCTCAGTGCCAGGGGGTAAAGATAATTTTGGGGCCCCGTCTCCTAAAATGAATCATGTTATTGATTTGAATACGTTAAATTGTTAAAATGTTTTTATTTGTACACTGTTTTCAACAACGAATTAGCGAGCCCGTGGAACTTCAAAATCAGGACAACCTTCCCTATACTGTGCCAAAATATGTCAGAAAACACCTCACCAAAATAATATCTTATTTGAGTAAAATATTACTCGCATCATTACTGAATAAATCAAAATATCATTCCATTAAAAATGTTCTATGAACTTTATTCCAACCCAGAAAACAAAAGGAATTTCTGTGCCTCACCACCCTCGCACCCTCACGTCGTCCCCTTCTTGCTACGCCACATGCCAAGCTAAGATAATTCTGCCCATAATTCTCACAGTATTCCAGTAGGGCCCATGTAATCATCGCATGCATTTTTTCCATCCTTGTCGTCTTTCACTCAAAATAGTCATCGGAATTCTTCTAGTCTACGCTACTTAGAGCAGTAGTGTCTTTAAAAAGCGCTTCTTACTTATTTTCCCCCTTTTTATATTCGTCGTCTTGTTGGACGAATTCCAGAATAAACTTGAAATCCCGTCTATTCTTCTTAGGACTCCAGACTACAGTTTGAACCTGTGCAAGTTTCCCGGCACATCATCGCAATTAAGAAAAACGAACTTGCAATTATTCACATATTTAAATACGATTGAAAAATTCGTATTGTTTGCAACAGTTTCTTTATTCAAGTATTTACAAATGCTCTTTCAAAAAAATCACGAAATACAATATTCTGCTGAAATATTTCTGACCATGTAAAAAGTACAATTCTAACTCAGTTGTTTGTGAACCAAGACTGGCCAGATCTAGTGGTATTCCACTTTAGCGGAGATTTCCATCTTGGGTTTTATATATTTTTATGTCGGAATCGATTTTTCCATTACGATTGGAGGATTCTCTAAGATTGGTAATAAGAAGACTTGTGAGTTGATTAAGTGTATCTTTCTAAAGTGTACAAATGTAAAGTGTACAAAATGTTAACAATCCTGCTGATAGACACAATGCATAGAGAAACATTGACACTTATCCAAAACATATATCGAGAGAAGTCCCTTCCAATTCATAGCAGCAGAGTCAGAGACGAAATATATAGGAGTTTTTAGGAATTGTCAACATGGGTTTCTTCTGTTCTGCTTGGATGACTAGTTAGTCAGCTCGCAAAGAACGTATGTATGTATGTATGTATGTATGCATGTATGTTTGATACTTATGACTCCTGATTCTAACGCGCACGAGAACACTTCAACTAGAAACACCCCCACATACCCACATCTATCTATCTATCGATCTATCGATCTCTCTCTCTCTCTCTCTCTCTATATATATATATATATATATATATATATATATATATAAAGGTGTATGTATATATATATATATGTATGTATATATATATATATATATATATATATGTGTGTATATGTATATGTATGTATATATATATATGTATATGTTTATATATATATATATATATATGTATATGTATATGTATATGCCGAAATATCTAATGTAAAATTATTTGAGGTCTTATGAGATTAAACATTTTTATATGGCATTTATGGAATCATCTTTTTTTACTTTATAATTCAACATTTGAGGTTGTGATTCAAATTAGATTTAAAATAATCAAAATTTGATTTAATTAAAATTGCTTACGGAACCTACTTGAAAAGAAAAAAAAAAACAAGTGCCAGACACGAACAAAGAGACTTACTAACATTGCAAATCGAACCCCTACTAAGTCCATGGAGGGTGGGTTTAAAGAACCAAACATCTTTCTAGACACAATAAGTAGTGAATATTTAAATGTTGAAGCCCTCTAGCTCCATCAGTACAACCTATACGCGTGATGCATACATACATACATACATACATACATACATACATACGTTTCTTGGCAGACTGACTGACTTGAAAACTGAAGAAACCTATCCTAACGATTTGGGTGACAGTTCTTGCTGACGGTTTATGATAAAGAATAAATGTTAGAATTAACACTATACTAAAACCTGACATTGAGCTTGGGGGCTATTTGAAAACACTTCGCCAGGCCCCTAATCGAGAGGACCCTCAAAAGATTAATGAATGATAGTTCATCTACTTATATCGCTAATGGCATTATACAATAACAAGGATATATTCGTACATATATGAATAAATTGCATAAATAACAATTCAGCCTTTAGAGTTGTTCTTCACCTATTGATAGTGTATAGATATTCATCGCAAATTTTCTCTTTTTTTATCAAATATCAATAAAAGTTTGGAGGAATCCCTCAATGAATCAAGGCCTCACTCTACCACGGACCTCTGGCAGACAATAGCTACACCACTGAATAAGACGTCTCTTCTGATTTGCGTCGATTATTTTTGATTGAAAAATAAACAGACATGTCTGGCGAGTCACTCAAGAGAAACTGCCATGTAACCAACGTCTTTTGGCAACATGCTGTGTTTGGGGTGATCAATTGAAAAATGTAAAATGAGTAATCAATGAAAGTTATTGCTCCCGCTTTTTGTTGGTAAATGGTCTGAATTTTTTTTTTTAGATACAAAACTAAGGGATTAATTTAGCACAAACCTACATTGCAAATTAAATTACCTTCTTTAAAAGCCGATTTAGAGAGGTAATTAAAAAACGTTTTTCTAGACATAATGAGGAGTAAATGCTTACATTGTCAGCCCTCTATCTCCATTGGTGTGACCTGTACTAGTGAAACATACATAGCCAACCAAATAGCCAGCCAGACCCACTTAAAAACTGAAGAAACTTATGTTGACAGTTTTTGTGACAGTTATGGTGGACAGTTTCAAATATACACAATTTATCAGTTTATAACGTAGCAATGCTATTTATTCTCAACATTTTCAACGCCAAAATAAAGCGTTATTTCCGGTTTCCGGCACTTTGGAACTGGAAAGCAATAACAAATAAAGTCCGGTGCCCGGAGACATCCTTCCCTCCGGCAGACCAGTACATTGCAGTCTGAGAAATTGGAGTAGGGACACGCCCAGATGCCACCAGCAATAGCAATAGCCAAGGGTACTGAGTAATTTCTTCTTGACCCACAATTTTGAGTCGGTAGTATACCCCGCACGAAAAAAGAATTTGTGTTACATTTCGCCTCGTTGGGTGATAAATAAATATGTACTTAAACATAAACATCTGTTTTGTTTTTGTTTTGTTTTGTTTTGTTTTTTTTTGTTATTTTGTTGTTGTTTTTTCCTTTTTTTTTCTATTATTTATTCTGAAATTGTTTTATTAACTCTCAAATTATGGGATGCCACCCAAAGGTTTGGGGGATTCGAACAGCACAAACATTATCTAGTACGGACTATTGCCGGGTGCCTTTCGTGAGTTATATCCTTAGTGAAACTGTTGAATACATGCCAAGAGGGGCTACATCAAACGAGTCGCTGAGAATGAGAAGTAAGGGTGATTTCTCTCAAGGTCGAATTCCCCGAACTTTTGAGTAGCAAATATTATGCTATTAACAAACAAAAGAGTGCTAAATTATGGGACCATTCTGTTCAAAAAGCAAAAAGAGATGGTGGGAAAATGTCGGAAAATATGGAACGCCGACTGATCCATCGAATGGAAGAAGCATAAAGATGGATATTTTCGCCCCGAGACGCATTACATTTGTTCAATTACGAGCTTTATTCGGAAAGAATAGTCGCAGTTTCAAGAAATTCGTTTGTTTATGTTTGCAACTCAGTCTCTCAACGATATAAGCTTCAACTTGCTGCAAAATAAGGATATTGTTTTATGAAATGAAGCGTCATTTAAATAGAAGCTTTTAACACCTTTCTCAGCAAACTTTACTAAACGCCTTATTCTTAGAAAACACCAAGCAAAACTGTCAACATCAACATAGGTTTACTTCAGTTTTCAAGTTGGTCTAACTGGCTGGCAATGGAATTTCAAATATGATTAAATCAGAATCATTTAATATAAAGGGTTCGCTGTTCATCACCCAGCCGCTGATCTTCCGTCTAGTGATACAATGCAGTAGTTGAGATCCCTAGTTTTATTCAGATATGCTGGGTGGATGCAGAAAGAGAGGTTGAGGAAAGGGCGAGGTTTCTTGATTAAAACGTCGGAATCGAATACGGTACAAGGAACTAGCTCACTCGATGATTGTTAATGCTTGGTTCAGACCAATTTTATAGTCTTTGATCTTTGATGTTTGTTGTTGGTATTGTTGTTGCTGTTGTTACTGTTGTTGTTTTTTGTTACTGTTGTTGTTGTTCCACGACGTTCCGATCCTCTAATCTCCAGTCTTTCTCGGTTGTATATTGTGCAGGGGGATGTTGTTGAATAATACGACTGACACCCTAGGAAAGCTGGATGGGACAAAGACAAAGGAATCAGTCTGAACCAACAACATACAATGATTAAAACATCATGCTCAACATATTTCACACAAGAAGCTTTCTTTATCTTTGATCGTCTAACCACTTACAACAATGCGCTTTAAAGTGCAAGGCACCCGAGAGGCAGCTAAGATATGAAGAAGCCACCCCCCGATTCTTGAAATAATTGCATATCTTTCTGAGAGTTGTTTCAACCACAAAAATTATATAATGAAAAGGAAACTAAAAATAATAGCAGGAAACGGAAGTCCGACATTGTGACATCCATTGGGTTTAAAGGGCAGCATGTCACGACCTTGACCTTTTCAGGCCGTTTCACGATAATTTTAATCGCTTTTCACATGTCCCACTTAGAGGCCTTGTCTCATATTCATCTTTTCCTGTTAAATCCAATACATTATATCCTTATTTAGCTGAATTAACACTTGGAGCACTTGCAGATATAGTTCCGTGAAAGAGAATATATTAACCGGTTACCAATTTTTTTTTGTATGTGTGTGCGTGAGTATGTGTAGGTGTGTAGTATAAATGGCCTTGTACTGGACTAAGATAATCTTCATAGAGATCTCTCTCTTCATCTCCCCCCTCTCTTCCTCCCCCCTCTCTCTCCCTCTCTCTCTCTCTTTCCAAGCAGACAAACACACGCACATATATATATATACATATATATATATATATATATATATATATATATATATATATATATATATATATATATATATATATATATATATATACATCGATCTGTTTATGTATCGATTTCAGTTCATATCTATCTATCTATTTCTCTATCAATCTACTTACCTGTTTTTATTTATCTATCACTGTCCATTCATATCTAACCAGCTAGCAATACGTTTGTGTGTGCATGCGTGCAAACGACAACATTCAAGATTCATATTAGAGTTTGTTTTTTCTATCATTCCATTTTCCTCACATTAAAAAAACGCAGTATTTACAAAGCCCCAATCTGGCCAAAATAGTTGAGCACTAAATAAGGCGTTAAATAAAGTTGTTTAAACGAAGAAAAAAACAAAACATTGCATACCACATCCAATTTTTACAAAATAAGTCAAGTTGTAACAATAAAGATGTTTACACTACAAGCTATCATAAGCTTACAGTTTATATAGAGTCCTCCTTTGCAATAGGGTGTCTTGTCAAACAAAACTGGTGTAAATATTAAGACAGTGTGTCACCAAAAGATGTATGAACATTTTGTTTATGAAAACAGATATGCTTCTACCTGAAAGTTAATTAAGTATTTTCATGATAAAGAATAAATGCTATGATGAAAATATGTTTCTGAGTAAATGAGACTTATCTTGAGTGTTTTAGTTTCTTTCATTTCGCATTAGGAATTAATTCTAATTATCGAAAGACTCAGCTGCGAACATCATTTCTTGTGATCTTGACGATTTTCTTCGATTACATTTCGTAATTGTAACGAATCCTGTGACATGAATTTTTATTGAGTAATCCCTATGTGAGGTGTGCCTAGGAAGAAGCCTAACTAGGTCTTAATCCCTTTCAAATTACTCTCCTTGAGACACACTAATCCCTGCATCCTTTTCACTTTCTAAATTACATACATACATAAATTTATATGTACTTGTTCGTGTCTATTTGAACTGTACATATGATAACCCAATTCTGTCAGTATCGGTTCTATTAGTTCCTGACAATGCTCATTTCTTATTTTCAATCTACTTCTTGCTTTATGCATATGAAATTCCTTGTCTATCAGCAATATTTGCATTAATTCTTAACCACAGACAATCCATTCGTTCCTGATTTTCAATGCACAACCTATTGATTGAGTACCGAACGTTTCAAAGAGGAAGAAACTACTGAATTCTGTCTTTAATCATACAGCATTTATATATTGGTATATTAAATTTGTTGAACAGCAAATAATTAAAGCGAAGCTAATCTGTGGTGGAATAGCAATTAATTCAGAAAAGGACAAACCCTGCTTATGTGTACCAGATTCAGTCGTAGTCAATGAAATCCTAAATATTGTTTTTTCCTGCTGCTACTAGAGCTTGCTGTTTCAAAATGCGCACATGAAATCATTTGAGTGAATAAAAGTTTTTATATAATGGTTTGACGAGTTCTACCTATGATATCATAGTTTACACAAACAACGTGTTTTTACATTACAGAAAATTAGCCCACTGTCTCAGTATTTACTGCATGACTTTTGCCAGCAGGAAAATAAAGGAAAACGTTTGACCTTTCCTTGCTGGCTTGAAATAGAAAGAAAAACGTAGCCTTATTTTTCCAAACTGAATATTTGTGGTTATTTACAAGTAGAAAAATGCGCGAGTCAGAGATATAAGATCTGTTAGAAAACTAGAATGTCAAAGGACAGGCCATGTTGGTAAAACATCAGACAAAAGCTGGGCATCACAACTCGAAACATGGACCATCAGAGATCATATACGAAATTGTGACCGGCAAAAAAATTAGACAGATTCAGAAGATATTGGGGACGTGACGGCCACGATCAACAGGTCTAGCGAATCTTAGGGAAAGTCTCACGACAGACGTTAAGAGGTTGATGATGATAACTGTGGTGACCGTGATAGCACTTCAAAAAGTCCTCACCGAGCGGGAAGGATGGTAAATTTGGCCGATGAGATCAATACGTGCCACCCTCACAGGTGCCAAGCTACATTGGTCTTATACCAATGAGATTAAGCTTTAAAGCAACAAGTTTAGCTTGATACATTACGAAGCCATAAGTACAAGGAATCAGAAGAAGATCGGACTTAGGAGAGAAGAAATCGTCTGTAAGACTAACTTGTTGAACTAAGTTTGGGTTAATATGGCATAAGGTCACAAATATAGGGCCCCTAATGACAATCAAGAGCGTTGCAATAAAAATCAACAAAAATGAGATGAAAAAAAAAAGTCAAATATCGAAAAAGAACGATGAACGAAAATGCAGAATGGTGCAATGCGTACTTTCACTGGAATGGGATCAGCGGACTGAGTTCGAGTATTGGTTGAGGTTGTTTATGTTCACTTTGCATTAATGGCCTTAAGATAAGCATGAAATCACTTATCCTTCATCCAAGTATGAGTATATAGCAGGGCAATTGGAGCCCTTTTGCTCTGTAAGACAGTTAAAAGAAGCTCAATCTGACATTAAAAAAAAACTACTAAAACTTAGCAGTCGTGCGAAGTTCGAATATTAATGGAGGGTTGGGCGTAGAGCTAGCAACTCTACCCCCAAACCAACTACTTGCTACTGAAACTAGAGCAGAATGGTTGCGCCCCTATGCTCTCCAAGGAGTCTGTAACAATAAACAAAATATAAAGACGATAGGTATCATAGTTTTCACGAATGCAATAATGCTTTACTACAAGGAAATAGGCAAACTATATTGTACTAATGTTTCAAATGGAGTTGGGCAGTTTTAATACCTTGAAAATCAGCCTTCGAAATCTTGACCTGGGCTCAATACTGATTACTGGCACTGGGAATCTACCAAACAACGACGGATAGAAAAGCCATCCACGTGTAAAAGATTTTTCAAATATACAGATCTTTCGAAAAATATCTGGGAAGATCGTTTCGTAAGCAACCAAAAATAGACGGAAAACTAGTAAAAGAAAATATGAGTCATGTGAAATACTTCGTTGCAGAATGAATATGGTCAGAATAAATTCAATTTAAGACATCGTTGGCGTTTTCCACCGTGAAACATCTAAAATGGAGTTTAAAAGACATCTAGAAACATCTAGATTTTTTGAAAATCTAGATCTTATTAATAAACCCATCAGAATGAAATCCAAAGAATGCTACAAAAACTTTTTTTTTCTACAAATCAGAAATATTTTAGAAAGAGTACTGATAGCAATTTTCGAGTCTGTAGACCAAACGGTATGGCCAGGAGCAAACTTATTCACACATAAATACACAAATACACGCACACATAGAATGGATAGAATTTTCCACTATCTTCGATGGTTAAGGAGTAATAAAATTGATTTTTCTTTTTGTTTCCTTCATTCATTCATTTATTGAATCATCAGATTTCGATCTTGCAAATGCACATGAGTTTACCTTGCAGGCATATTCTGAAAACATTTTTGGAAAAGAGCCACTTGAAAAAATGGCAGGTACGATTATCACTTTTTCACATGAAATCGTAACCGTAGTAGCAGAGCTATACACACATTCATGAATGCACCACTGTCAATTTTCCTGCTGGCAAAATCAGATTTTGAAAAAATGGCTATTATTTCAATATCTATTTTTATTAGATGAAGCATAGTAAAACAGTTCATCTCAAAGTCGGGATAGTGATATATTCCATGAAGATTTTTGGGATCGCAGAAATATATTAAAATCTTTTCTTTTTAAGAATAATAATAATAAAGATGCTTTGCGGGGAGGGGGCTTTGGATTCTTGCATAATTTTATCAGCGCTACTGGACATACTACAGCTAATAACTTAATGGCTGGTGTGGCGTATTTATTCATTTTTTAAGTGTGCTAGCACCTATGACCGTCTCTGACTGTTAAGCTCACATATATAAACTAAATTAGTCTGACAGAATGCCCAAACAGATTGGTCTCATTTGATAATCTTCCAAGATAGTAATCCATGAGATCCAACTAGGTTAGGGATTTCGAAACTTTGAAAACTCAAGGACCCCTCCTGTAGAGGAAACATTCTGACGGACCCCTTTTTTTTAACAGTTAGTTTTTAGACTAATCAATGAACGACGATAATATACGAATTTTGACCTTTGAGAATCATATATTCTCTGTTTGGATTACGTCTATTGGAATTCTAATATATGGTACAGGTCTGTATTCATTAATTAATTTTTTTGATAGCTGAGTGATTGATGATGTTGTTTCTCTGCTATAAGATTCACAATGTCAGGTTGAGAGGAAACCTTGCTGTGGACCCTCAAGCATTACATACCAGACACCACCCTGGTGTTTCGGAACTAAGGGTTCGTGGACCCCTGTCCACAAACATCAGTTTCAAAACTACTGATCTAGGCCTTATATTGTCTTATTTCAGACTCCTTTTGGTAAGTCAATTTTAATCACAAAGAAATCATTCCTCGAATGTAATACATTATATTGATATGTTGGCCGACTGGCTCCTGATGCGATTAATTCTTTTTAAACCCTTTACCATGAATCCAGTTCAGAAATTTTGTTCGAGTGGCAGGGTGTTTTTATCACGAATCCCTCGGTTGAGGAATTTGTTCTCATTCCCAATTTTAAGGAAAATACTTTCTTGGATAACATATGGTGACCAAAAGGTTCTTCCACATAACTGAGCCATATGACTAAATCTTTTTTGACCAAACTTTCAAAATGTTCTTATTCCCATGAACCCATCCCAACAAAAAAATCAAAATGAATATAAATTAAAGTTGAGTATTTGCGAACTAAAAATATTGCTAGGTCTGACCAGAATGTACCCAGCCAATTAATATCAAAGAAAAATATCTCAAGGAGGGCAATTGCACTTTAGTACCCTCTTGGGAACTCAGTCATTTATCCTAACATCCTTTCTGCTTTTCAAGACAGCCTTCAAAGGTCTCTTTCGGGATTACCATCAAATGCTTCGTCACGTCCTCCTTGAGGTTGTTCTACTGTAACTAAGTTACTGTTTCTCTAGAGTCAGGACAAACAAAATCGAAAACACAGAACTGGAGGCAGTAGGCCACTACATCTACGTATGACAGTGAATCTCTATGAAATCCTCAATAGAAGAAATCAAGCGAAGAATCACACTAGGATGGCAAGCTTTCGGTAGAGCAAGCTCAACCTCCAAGAACAAGAAAATCTCATTAGTCCTAATAATAATGTTATACAACCAATGCATCCTCCTGATAGTCACCTATGGAGCTAAAACATGGAACCTAACCAAAAGATTGATCCTCAAACTGAGAACCACGCAGCATGTCCATAAGCGAACTGTGCTCAGCATCACATGGAGAGATCACAAGACAGCACAGTATATTCGAGAAAATGAGAATCAGAGATATCATAGAATCTATTAAAAGAAACTCAAATGGCAATGGGCTGGTCATGTTGGGAGAATGTCAGCCATCGCTGGACATCAAGACTCACAACGTGAATCTCCAGAGATCACATGCGTAACTGTAGCCGACAGAGTACAAGATGGTGTGATGAACGTTTAGAAAGTATTGGCTCCGCGACGCCCATGATAGAGATGTCTGGAAAAGGTCCCTGTCCAACGATGGATGCAAATAGGATGATGATGATGATGATGGTGATGATGATGATGATGATGATAATGAGGTTATAATTAAACACACAGAGACGGGTTGTTCGTGGCACATCTTTCAAGATGGAGTCTCTTTTCCCAAACTTCTATAAACCCTCTTGTGCTGTCCTTTTGATTCAAAGTATTTATTTCATAAACATCATGAATACTTCAGATTGCTTCTTCAGATTTATCGCTTTATCATGAAGCATTATGTCTATCATGCCTTTCTCATGTTTGCTTTATAGCTGCGTCTATTTTTAGGGGAGTCAAGTCATGACGAAGTACCTTACCCGTATAAAACTGGACAAACACGTACTATTACGTTGATAACCGTAGCCATCAAAGATGGCGAGGGGTTCTATCATGCTTTATATTTGCATATGTTTGTTTGTTTGTGCATGTCTTTGAGTATTCCATTGTTCTTGGCCGTACCATTCTGTCACCAGACTTGAAAATCGGCATCAGTATCGCAGTAGATTTTGAAAAAAAAATGCTTCTTTTTTTTTTACCCTTTTTGGCCTTATTATGATAGGTTTATCAATAACATCTAGATTCTCCAGAAGTTTTCTTTTACTCCATTGTAGATGTTTTCCAGTGATATCATAAGAAGAATCTATTCAAACCAATATTTATTCTTAGATAGAATTTCTTTTACATCACTTAAAATTTTGACGCTATGGTCGTGCAATGATTGACTTTGACGGAGAGTAGTGTTATCAGTTAAACATCTAAAAAATACGAAAATATCATTCAATCCATTCACTATCGGATTTAAAACATCACTTATGGATCAACTGAGACTTAGATTAGGATCCTTATATCTTGATATTTTCAACGTGAAATCATCAAAGTTCAAATTATGCTCTTTAGTGTTGAAATAAGGTCCGCAGAAGAAAACTCGAATCGAAACCGTATCACCTCATCTTTCACTATCCTATAAGCTATTCCCAAATTTTAGGAATATAGTAAATGAATATAAACTATCGTAAACGTTGCAGGCGTTGAATAAATTAAGGTGGAGATCTAAAACCATCTCTTTTGCCTCTGAGTCTCTTTTGGCTATAAAACTTCTTTCAGTACGTATGTGACAGGAGGCTTCTTGTACAAAATAAACAAACAAAATAAACAAACTCGAATTGATTAAGTGCATGATGCTTCGATATATTCAAGCCATAGAGAGAACTGTTTAAGAGAATAAAAGACAGGGAAGATACTCTTAACTGAAAATGGCGAAGCAAGAAGCGAAAATGGAAGAAATCCATCAAATAGAAATTTAGAGCATAAAAATAAATTATTATTTCCGAACGAGTCGCGCCGTCTTTCATATCTATTTGAAATTTACATTGCAAGATGTCCCATTGTATGTTGATAAAATGGTTAGAAATTTTAATTCCGGAGTACACTGAAAATCACCTTTGAATTAAAAGCATTACAGATTTAAACAGAAAACGACAAAATCGACCGTAAAATAAGAAACAATTTACAATGATAGTAAAACTTCTTTCAATCGAAATTAAGCTAAAAAGAGCATTTTGTCTCATCGCTTCTATAAAAATGATGTTGAAGATTCATTAAGAAAAAGAAATTGATTAATTTATTTGAATGTTAAACGTATGCAACATTGCTAAAAATGCGGCTATGAATAATTTGCCATACTAACTTATGTAGCATAATATCATTTTTTAAATCACCGTAAGTGGATTTTGTTTTATTTTTTGAGAGTATGAAACATTAGTATCAGCGGCGTTTAGTCGGCGATGCTGGACACCTCATAGCGTTTGAACAGCAGCGCTTCAACTGCAGCTCTGGCAGCTTTGGACTGGACCTTCCCCCATCATTTTAAAGAACGAAAGCCTGAAAAAAAAAAAAAAGACTTTGTCTCATTTTACTTTTCTCGTCGAAGAAAACCTAAGATGCTGGGTCGTTCTCATAAGACCCCAACTCGAAAACGAAAGCACTAACCCTAAACTTGACCCCTAAATCTGATGAGAGCTAGCGAAATATCAAGTGAAATATCAATTCTCACTGGTTAGGGGAATTTCGATCAGGTGTGGAGTAAAGATTAAGTCCCAAAATGCTGAGCTCCACAGAGCTATTTTTTCTTATTTATTCGGATAAAGCTGCCAAAATCTGACGACTTGACCGATATGGAACCCAATTGAAAAGATGAACAAACCTGACCATTCGGGAGAAAGGTTGAACTGTTCCAACTTTCCAAGATCAAATTGCTGTTAAAATTTAACCCCAAACTAACTCCACGAAATCAGTTTCTAGTTAACGAGAAGAAGCAAATGCATTATAATCCTTCTTTTAGGCTTCCGTACTTTAAAATTATGGATGGTAGCTTTTGATGGAGACTAGCGAAAAACACCGACAAACCTTCTTTGTATGAACATGTATCAGCTGAAAGTTGATAATTTTGATCTGAGTTCTAAGTCTGTTTTATTTCCTGCCTAGATCCTAAACACCGCGGTGACTTGACTGGAAATAGTGACCCAATAAAACTTATGAACGATTCATCAGTGTCCTATGCTTGGTACATAAAGAGTACTATAAGTTTTCGAATATATCATTGAATCATCGCCTTATCGGGTACGTAAACCCAGTCAACAAGGTCAGAATTTCTATTTCAGATGTCGTACTAATAAAATTAATAACAGGAAAAAGAGAATTATGATACAAAAATTAAGCCTTGCTACTGTTGGGTAATTTTAAGAACTCAATCCTCGAAACATGAGATCATTTTGCAGCGTTTTTACTGCGTTGAAAGCCTTTTGGGAAGTAGACGAATACACAAAAAGGACAATTATCCAGAGATACGATGAAGAGTGAAGGAGAAATGAGAGAGATTAAAACTACTGATTTTAGTCAGCTCTAACATAATAATCGATCGTAGGACAGTGGTCAGCGTGATGCTCTCTTAGAAACATTGGCAGGGATTTCAGTATACTAAAAAGATGGTTTTATTGGATTCTGCTACATGAGACTGACAGTGAACGTTAACGATAAGAATTGTCGAGAAGACCAGAAATAAACACTTGACAAAATGGTAAAAAGGAATGAGAAAAAGGAAAGGATATCGACGGGGACACCAAAAGACGACCTAATTTTTGTTATTTCCCACAGGGATTTCTTTTGCATGAAGTTTGTTTTTCTTTTCATTTCGAGGGCGTTCGTATGCGCGTTGACTTGTTCACTCCATAAGACTTTATTTATATTCCCACATAACACCGAATATAACACGAAGTTTTTTTTCCCCTTTTCGATATCATTACTCCCAACAAATATCTATAATATCTCAGTTACTTTTCAGCTGTCCAGGAATGTCTTCACCGCTGTAAGAGTTATGGTGTGTTGCTGGTATAGGGAATGGATTATCTGCACTCAGCTTTCTCATTTTGAAACCCTTATCCAAGTATGAGAAACGAAGTCCTTGATAAAATAACGTCAACTATTAATTTATTTATAGAAATCAAGGACTATTCTTTGTAAAAAAAAAAAAGAAAAAAAGTCGACGATGAGATGTAGAAACCATTTTAGTTACTCCCACACAGCCCTATGCCAGTGGAGTTGGCAGAGGACGAAAGATTTTTTTTTCTTCCTAGCGAGAGAGTGAAACGAAGCGAAGCTTGGGTATCGGTATAGGCCTATTCAGTTCGATAAGAAAATAGAGATTGTTGCAAGTCGATGGATGGATGGTCCTTAGAAGTCAAAGTTAAGCCAATATTCATGCAAACAGAACACATTTCAACAGTTGTTATAGGCAAAAAAAAACCCCAATAATAATAATAAATAAAATAGGATCCTCCAATTTTCATTAGAGAGAAAAATTCAATCAACAGTTAAAATCATACAAACCGAATACATTTTAGGTTCAATTATGGCCGCTGTTGATAAAACATTTAATTTCAGATTTGATTTTTTTGGAAAACATTTTTTTGAATAGAAAAGAATCTAGTATGTTTTATCTCATCGAAAAAAAACCCAAAAAACATAGAAATAAACTTTGATTAATTCTTAATTAATACAATCGGTGAGGATGGTACATATTAGACTTGAATGTATCACAAGCAGTACGTTAGCAACCTTTATATTTCCATATTTTTTTTTATTTCTGTTTCCATTATTGTTATCAGCCAAGTAATCATGAAAAATGGGATTAATTCATTTCGTTGATTTTTTAGAAGAACAAATTTCAAAATGTGTCGAAAAAACCCTCTGAAATTAGTAATCAATCATTTTCATTGTATTAATCAGAAATTACGACTCGTTGGCAATCGTAAACCGGCGGAGGATGATAATATATCTCAGGGGGAGATAACCCATTTGAAACATAGAAAAGATCATAGTGTTAGATGGTTTTTGCGAAAATTACTATTCTCTTACAGTCTCGAAAATCATTTTCCTTTTACTGTCAGTCTCTCTGTAAACTAATAACTGTTCACTCTCTTACTCTCACATCCCCTCTATGAACGATACATTGTACTTCACTCTTGAAATAAGGTATTTTTCACCACCTGTCTAGCAGCGGCTGAAAAAAAAATGTGTCCCTAAACTACACTAGAACTCCACTGGTGCGGCCTGTACGCGTGATCCATGCATAAGCAGCCAGCCAGACCAGCTTAAAAACTGAGAGAAACCTAAGTTAACAGTTTTGGTCGACGGTTTCCATTAATAACACTTTGCATATTTTTGATTTGTTGATTGTTTTTTGCAGTGTTTTATTGTTCGTTTATTCAGAAATTATATTATTTTTTCAAAATTCGATATAGTTTTTTGTTGGAAAATAGAATAGCCGTATTCTGTCAGTTACAGCAATTTCAATTCCTGACCACTGACGATTCCTTTTTTCTAATCATGTATGCTTTATGGTAGTAAAATCAATTACACTGCATTCCTGTAGTAAAATCAAAATCAATAGATTTAAATTACACATAGGATAGCCTTATTCTGTCCGAAACCTTTTATCAATTTGTGGAGTTTTTTGTTCTCATTCGCCACCCAGAACACAAAAATGAGTGCTTAACCTTTATTCATAGACCTGCAAACGACCTTCACCTTTTCATATCAAGACAAACACTCACCGAGAGTGGGCTATTACAAATTCTTGTTTGAAGGGGGCTAAAATATACCTTTTTGCGGTCCCTTGACGCATCTCTGAAGCTAATAATATCGCATAGGTTTTCTAGAGAGAGAAAAGTCCTGAATAATCAGCATTCTGGGATATTTATGATAATTCGATATTTTTTTGCGCATAGAATGTACGATAGAATTTTTTGTTTCTGCTTCTTTCCTTTTAGCATTTGCTTTATCATTCTATCTGTAACAATTAGAGAGAGAGAGAGAGAATTAAGGTTTAGTGTGTTTGTTTGATAAACCCTGTAACATCATGGGTTATATACGAATTGCACCTGTGATATCACGTGTTACATAAAAAAAGTGGTAAATAATACTTTCAGACATTTACTCAGATTTAGTCTTTATCGCCTGGAAATAAGATTTGGTCATTTCGTAGAATTTCAGCCTCATGCATAGGGGAAATATTTTTTTAGACACACAGAGAATACATTTATTTTTCATGTAAAAACATTGAATAAGACAAACAAAATAAATCATTGCCGAGGAGAGTTTCGGCAAAAACAGTCTTTAATTCATTTTTACTAAAATTTGGCTTAATCTAGTATTAGGTCAAAAATCACTAACGTAGTAAGAATCCGTGGAACTAGCTTGCTAACTATTACTCTGTGAATCATTAAGTATCTGTATTATTATTATTATTATTTATTATTGTTGTTGTTGTTGTTGTTTTTGTTGTTGTTGTTGTTGTTGCTTAAATAAACGTAGCCATCAAGGATGACGAAGAATTCTATCCTTTTTTATACATGTTTGTTTTGTTTTTTTTTTAATGTTCCAGTGCTCCTGGACACACTGTTTTGAAAAATTGATATCAGTACTCCTCTAGACCTCTTATAAAAATGTTTTAATTTTGGGGAAAATAAGCTTTTTTCTCTTTTCTCAGCCTTATTCTGACGTGTGTATTAATAGCATTAAGATTCTCTCGTATATCTTTTTCCTCTCTTTTTTGGATGTTCTCCAGTGGCAAACGACAGTGATGTCATAAATAGAATTCATTCTAACCATATCCATTCTTCGGTGGAATTTTTTTACATGACTTATAATCTTTACGCTATTATGTAAATCTCTCAAAGTTGACTTTTTTTTCACTGCAATTAAATGTGTGAATTTCAGACATGAATAACAGAGAGAGTGGAAAAGAAAGAATGATTCCGTGACGTCATGTCATGTTCTTGGTATTTTTTTGTAAACATTCAATTTCTGTTATAAAAAATATTATTTTGATGTAATCACAAGTATATACATTATATGTTTTATTTCCAGTGATAAGTACTTAGCAACGAAGAATGTCATTAAAATAGCTTATATAATAATAGAACCATTCAATACTATAAAAAGAAAAGAATTTTGAAAAGGCAGTAGATATTCGTCCGCAATTTTGAGGTATTTGTCCAACCGTGTCCTGGGATCTAATCCAACTAGGAGCAAAACATTCTTTTTTTTTTGCCTCATTTTCGAGATAAGAAGCAGATTAATCATTAGCCTGACTAGACCATTCCTTTATTTCTCACTTTTGACGCTAGTACCAGATTAACTGTCAGATTGGATAGACCAGAAGAAAAATGAGTGACGTCATACACAAATAACAGAGACACATGTAAAAAAATTGATGAATTCGTTTGAACTTCTAAAGCCCGACTGAGGTTGACTGCTAAAGTTAGCAAAACTATCAACAAAGGAGTTAAAGAGAGACACGCAGTTTTGGAATAATATTGTATGGGAAATTGAATTCTGTTTGCTTTACTTTTTAGGTTATAATGAAACATGGTCAGAAAATCAAAAAATCTGGCCAGAGGGACGACAGAGTATTGTAATGTCAGTGGGCAGCGATAATAATATTGAAACATCGACAAAGTATACCGTGTCCAAGTGCAGTCGGCGCTAGATTTTTTTCTCTATCGCTTATAATTGTTGTGATAATGCATATATATATTGTTAGAGTGACTAAAAATGCTAACATTTTCGTTCAATAAATCCCACCCATGATATCATAGGGAACATAGATACCTGAAATACGAACATAGACGCACATACATATAACTACACACACGCACACACACTCACACACACTCACACACATACATACATACATACATATATATATATATATGATGAAGTAAAAGATTCGTTACACAAATACATTCATGTTTCTATCCTATCCGGGCTTCTTCAGGTGAAAGATTCATGATTGTGTAGCGAACCCTTTACTTCATCATATTTTCAGCTCTACTCTAACTTGACCATTTTTATTGCAGAATGTATCGAGCACTTTATGAAGTAAACCCATCACACATCGGATTTTATATTATATTGCATTCCTGATTTGTATTGCGCCATATAAATGAATATGTGCGAACAATAGGGAATGAGACAGATTCAGGAATAAGAAATTATGGAGACAATGTTTATCAATTGATTAATTCATAAATTAATCAATTGGTGTATTATACATCTCTCGAGAGGTGTCCCATCTTCAGTAGTGTGTGCTGTGTGCTGTGTGTACCTTTCAGTGGTTAAAAGGTATCTGTATATGTTTTGCTTTATCAGCAAAAATGGGAATCAAGGAGGAGGATTCCTTTAGGGTCATCATGATGTTTAGGGCTTTGTTCTGTCTGTGGTGAAGTCTGTGTTGGTCTGTGGCAGGATATAATTGTAGCAGCAGTCTTGGAGAGGCTATAACATGTCAGGGTTGTCGCGTACTGGTCAAGTATTAGATGGTGTGGATAGGTTGGGGATAGTACAGATGGTTGGGTAATGGGGTCGAGGAACTTCATGTGTGGTAATGGTCATGGAAAGTCTGATGGCTAGGAGTTGTCCAAATAAAATACCATACAAAGGTTTTTATAGGTAGGGGTCTGTGTGACTGTGTGGAGTTCCCAATATTGTATGTACATATAAGTGGGTAGAGTGTGGATGTGTGGTTAGGTTTGTTAAGTTTAGTGTTAAGTCCATTAGGGGAGAGAGTTTATTGATCCACATATCTTCATGTCTTTCTTGAATTTTGTTGTGTCTGTGGGTGCATTCTTTCTTTCTATTTTTTTTGAGTGATTGTGAATCTGACATCTGTGGTAAAATTCAATCCGGGGTGTGGAAGTGTAGTTCTAAGGGGAGTGGACTGGGATGGTTGTTTGATTTAATTATGTGTCTATAGTTACCAAGCTTAATATTGAATTGCCACTCGGACTTGCCAATGTATTGTAATTTGCATCTATTTTACTCTCGGAGGTACATAATATTTTTGCTTCGACAATTAGAGTTATGGTATACGTAGAAAGTCTTGTTAGTAGTATAGCTAGTGAAGGTGTTGGTGTATTTAAGGTGGTTGCAGCATAGGCTTGTCGTACAGTTCGAAGAATTTAGTGGTTTTAGGGATGTTCTGAAAGCGAAAATTAGTTTGAGGGGAAAAATGGAAATTACAAAAAAGCCTGGATAGTATTTGGGTTAGAAAAATTGTTTAGTATAGTTGGAGATAAGTGCTTTTTTTATTATATTCTATAAGGAGAATTGTTTTGTTTTTTCTGGTATACATAAGTTGGATATATATACAAGTGGATGTCCTTTTCAGTAGATAATGTTGCTTTCGGGAAAGAATTGAGGGTGTCGTGGTGATGTGTTGGGTGTAGCGAAAGAGTTCAGAGGAGAGTGGACGGGGGGATCATTTGTTAAAGGGGTTGTGTAAAAATTTCAAATTTCTCAAAAATGTCTAAGTTCTGATGAAACATGGAGACAACGACCGAATCTTGATTGAAGAAAAAATTTAAAAATGAGATGTACAAAGTAGTCTCAAGTCTTTTTCCGTTTCCATATTGTCAGCTTTTCAGCAACATTCTCTCAGATCTACATCCAGCCCTAACACACACACACACAAATATATATATATATATATATATATATATATATATATATATATATATATATATATATATATATGTATGTATATTCTTTCGGTAACATATCCTTTCATTTCAACTGAAAATCCGTCTTTTTCTCCTGATTTTCATTACAAAAATACAGATTCCGAAACTTACCTTTACAAATTTCAAGTCAAAAATTGCAAAATTCTGTGCCTTCAATTCTATATCTAATCGCTTATATTACTTTGATACTTTTCATTCATTTCTAGCCCTTTGAGCGTCTTTCACACATTGCTTTGAGTGGGTAACGTGATAATCAAGCAATAATAGCATGATTTTTAAGGGTGTGCAATTATAACTTATGGCTGAGGTACAAAATGTGACCTTTCTTTTACACTTTAAGCTCTTTTCTGAATGTAATATTTTGTGTAAGTTTCTTAGCTGAACATAGGTAAGTATTGAATGATTTTTTTTATAATTAAAGTCATATTTGCCATATCTATTTACATGTTAAATGTACTATAGAGATTTTGACATCGGCTCATTTTCTAAATATGCGCTTAGTATTTCCTGTGTCACTATATATATAATGAATGACCGTTTTGACGTATTTGTTTAATAAATCTAACAAGTTGAGCCATCGGTTACAACTATTTAGGGTTATTTCTGTTTTTGTTTTTTGTTCTTAAACAAATAACTGAACAGTGAAATATTTCGACGATCACATACCAATGTTACTGCGCATGAGTAAGAGATTTGCTTTGCAGTCGTTGGCCTCTCTCTTGAGATTTCTAGAAGGATTTATGTTTTCAATTCCTAGCAGCCCTGCCTTCCTGCGAACCCTCGATTTAGTTCTTGGGAGAGGAAACAATTTTCAGGTTTTTCGAATTGATTCCAGATGGGTGGGAAAAGAACACCCGTCTCTTTCCTTCTCTCTCTCTCTCTCTCCCTCTCTCTCTCTCTCTCCCTCTCTCTCTCTCTCTCTCTCTCTCTCTCTGAAATAAGAGCGTAAAGGTGGTTGTGAATTCAAGTAATAAGAATAGTTGTTAGTTAGTATCTGTTCGATAAAACAATCTCCGTTGATTACTTCCATTAGTTAGATGGGAAATTTCCAAATGCCATGTTTTTCTTAATGTTTGAGAAATCTTAGATGTTCTTACTTTTTTCTTTTTTTTTTGTTCTCTTTTTTTTTTCTCTTTTAAGTTCACTCAGTTCTTCATTGCACGTGCAACCACTCAACTATAGAACGTTGTTTACAATCCCGAAGAAAATTCCGAATCTGAACTGAAGGAACATCGGTCAGCGTTTAAATACTTATATTTCTCGTCTTGCTCAACACAGAAAAAAAAGGTCATTTTTTTTTTGTTGACAGGATAGCCACTGACTATGAAAAAAAAAAAAGATATCTATTACGTAAACTCAAAACGAAAAAGTTGTGTCTCGATCAAGGACACCTTTCACGGTTTCAGACTTAACTGTATCACTTGGCGGGATCCTCTCTGTTTTTGGTGGGAATTCTTTATCAAAAATTGCTGGAACCTTTACGAACTGTCACTGTTCAGCGTTTCAGTGAGAATAACAGGCCCATTTGTCCAACGCATTAGAACAAAAGAGATCCTTTTTTTTTTTTGGTAAGTCGACCAATGGTTTTACTGCAGTTACGACTCTCGTTCTCACATTGTAAATGAAACAAGGCAAATGATTACGGAGCTAGGGTAAGCAGTTCATCCGTATGTGGCCTATATTCCAGACTTGTCATCTCCAGGTTATCACTAGTTTCCTTCTATGCAGTACCCTTTGTCTGGTTTGTGGTTTCACCAAGTTCAGAACAAGGGAAAATCAAGTGAATAGAAATTGGAACCATTCTTTTATGACAGACTATTTACCTGGAAGGTTTCGGAAGGTCATAGGACTGAACAATGATGCAATGGACTGTATAGATAAAACGCTGGAAACTTTTGCATCCACCCTAAAATTCATCTTATGAATTTTATACTCATCTTATTCTCTGAGTAATTACAATAGTTTCTTCCCGGAGTTTTCCTGTGAAATATTAATGATGGAGAACGAAGTCAATAGTCGAAACTGAAAGAAAACTAAAGTGTTAAGTAGGTAACCCATTTGTTCGTGTCTGTAAATGGGGTGATTGCCTTTATTAATGTACTCAATGTAGGGGAAGACATTCATGTATCCACTATAGGGGAAATGTCGGATCGGTATTCTTTCTGCTCATTTAATCATAGCGTGAAAATTGAATAGCGTGAAATTAGATGTTTCTATGAAGGTTACGTGACTTGAAGCGTAACTTCAAGAGAACTAATTCAAAAAGTGAACTAGTTTCGTCATGCAAATAATTTAAAGAGAGATCAAGTTTGTTGACCGGAAAGATAACAGCGTCTGTGTTTTTAAGCTTCTCAATCTCTGCACATTTTTCATTTAGCCATCCCTCCTTTGTTTATGCTTATCTCTGTCTTGTATTCGCTTCCTCTCCCCGATCAGGGTCGAGATTTTCACTTGGCATTCTCTTCTTTCTCCCTCATCCCCCTTTCTTAGGGATGACTTCTTTTGCTGCTGTCACAAGTACTCCCACCAAGGAGCTCCACCCGTGACACGTTCCAGAGACTCATGCTTGTCCTTTCACAGCAATTGCATGTGTTAGCTTGAAAATGGATTCGCTGTGTAGTTTTCCTTGTTGCTGTTAAACTTCTGCTTTGCTGTTCTTCTATGTGAGTAATCTCTCTCCCAGTTGCATATAACTGTGAGATGGATACTCTTGCCATGAACACTTGAGCATGTTTTTAAAACAATCGAATGCTGCAAAGCGGCTCCGCCCCAATTCGTGTTCGACGCCTCTCTGCCGGATACTGGTTATTTACATATGTTTCGGATTACCTTATCCGATAGCAATTCGCAGAACGCCCATCTTACACCAATGAAATCGTGATCTCTCTGAATCCCAGGTCAAATTTGCAGCCTCTTGTTATCATACACAGACAGCGCGTTCTCGAGCTCTAAGATTGAGTTATTCTGAATACTCAAAGTGCAAGAGATATTTAAGACTAAACCGTGAGACTCTATGGGGTGGAGCCAACCAGCAGGCGTTCCAGACGGCTTATAAGATGAATTATAATATACTAAACTACATACCCACCCTAACAGGCTTTATACATTGCTGTCCAAAGAAGGAATAGAAATATAGATAGATGAAAATCAGATAGCGTTTAATTTAATTTGCTTTTGAAATTGATTTAATGCCACTCTTTATATTATTAGAAAAAGGAGTGGGGGTTAAAAAAAAAAAACAAAAAAAACATTCACTCTCGATTTTGACCTGGACCAAAACTGTCTGATAAATGTTTCTTCTATAAGTGATTCTGGCTGGCTGGTTATCTATGTATGTGACACACGTACAGGCCGCACCAATAGAGCTAGAGGGATGAAAATTCAAATATTGACTCATTATGATTTAGAAATAGCTGAACAAAACCATCCAAAAGAGACGAATAGAAGATAAAAAATGATACACGACATCTGTCACCGAAAGTATCCTCGGAAAAGGTAAAGGCTTCAAGACTATTAAAAAGACTCTCGGGACAGGAAAAAAGCATCTGGTGTGCTCGAGGAAAATGGAGACCTTACAATGGATTGGGACTGAATTGTCGAACGTGCCCAAGTATTTTACAAAAAAACTGCATTCCTCTAAACAATGAACAAGATATATTCCCTACGGCATTGATGTAATCATTCAACAAGGCGTAGAGCCCTTATATGTAAGGATCTTGCAACATATCTACGAACGCAGCAGCTTCTTCACCAGGCCACATAAAGACTCTGAGCACTATGAGCTCGAAAAAGTAGTAAGACAGCTGAACACTAGCCCGCTTAAACTCCCGACAGTCTGCCCCGAGATGATCTTCCGAAACCTGGACTGGGAGAATAAATGAATCTAAACAGACGATGAATACTTACATAGTTTCGTGTTGTTTGCAAAAACCTTTCCATCTCCAAATAACGATAGACGAACTGAATGGAGATTGTATTCACGTAAACTTCAGTAAAACAAATGCCAACCGAGAAAATTCCATTAGTCCTAAAAAGAAGGATATGCAGTCAATGCATCCTCCCGATAGTCACCTATGGAGCTAAAACATGGAACATAACTAAAATATTGACCCTCAAACTGAAAACCATGGAACGTGCACAGAGAAGAATCATCAAAGAGCATTATTATCATATATAATTATATCAGAGGGAAAACAAGAGTCCGAGATATCAGAGAATCCATTAAAAAACTCAAATGGCAATTGTCTGACAACCACTGGACATCACGACTCACAACGTGGACCCCCCGAGATCATATGCGAAAATATGACCGGCAGAAAATAAGATGACATACTGAACTAGAGAAGTTCAGAAAGTAATGGCTCCGTGACGCCCACGATAGGGGGGTTTGGCGGATCTTGGGGAAGGTCTACGTTCAACGATGGACGCTAATATGGTGATGATGATTAAAAAAAACGTTGTTTTTGTTGTTTTTTTTTAATATTTTCCTTCAAATAATTTTTTTGTGCCCCGTTCAATTAACAGTGAGTGTTTATGTTTAATTGATCCATTACTTTGTGCCCGGCAGTGTTCACGTTTGTTTGTTTATTTGTTTTTAATTCAGACTTTTTAGTAATCTTTCAAAACAAGAACCGAGAGAAGTAACTTATCTTTTTTACTTCCTCTTATGCCGATCAATTCATTTTTCTCGGCAAACTGTCTGTACTCAGATTCGATAAGGTTTTGTCGAGATTCTATTAGAGTTGTGCAACCAGCGCATACAAATCTGAACATAACAGTAATTTCCAGATGAGTGCATGTAGAGTATTATACCACTAGATTTGCTTTATTTCATAATTGATGGTTTTCTTTATCACAGCACAGATGGATACAATCTTCATTAGTTATATTAGTACTATTATTAGTTCTATTATTTTACTTTTCATTATTATTGTTATTTTATTACTAATTTTATTCCAACTTAATATAATTTTTTTTGTTTTTGTTTTTTAGGAGCAGATCTCTAGAACAAAGGGGAATAAAGAAATAGCTTTCGACAAAACTTCACATCCCACTTTTCGAAACCCTGTCTATCATTTCGGCTACAGAAGCAATGATGATTAAGTAGAGCACACATATGTAATAATTCTACCACTGCCTCTTTTGGGTGTGAAATTGGCTCTTACAAGACTGGGCTAAGCTAGCTTATATATATATATATATATATATATATATATATATATATATATATATATATATATATATATATATATATATATATATATATACACACACACACACACACACACACACACATATATATATATATATATGAATATGAATAAAATGTAAATGCATCTCTTTGTAGTCTTGCAGACCACTACCACTGTAGTTAGTCTGATCCTCACTGGAAGCCCCCCCACCACCACCACCATTAAATATCATAAAAAAGACATTTTTGCTTTATGACCATAAGTGCTTAATGTATTTTAACGTTCGTTTTAAAAGTGCAAATAACAATTTCCCAAGCTGAAACATCATAGCGTGTAAATCTGTTTAATCAACTGGCATAAGAAAAACAATAGGAAACGATTTTCAAATCCAATCCTCAATTGAAACTCCTCTTTTCTTTCATACACTGGGTGCGAATGCCTTCCATGTGTTTTATGCCGAATAAAATGAATTAAATTTCCTGAAGCGTGAAACCTCAAAGGCAGCTGAGAACACATTGCTCAAAGAACTGAACATTTTTAGAAACCGTCAAACAAAACTGTCAAGATAGATTTCTTCAGTTTTTAAGTGATTCTGGCTGGCTGGCTGGCTGGCTGGCTGGCTGGCTATGGATGTGTAGTGCGTACGTAAATTTAAATATTTACTCCCAATTATATTTAAAATAAAATAAAAAATTAAGAAACGTTTTTTTTGTATCCCTACCCCAAAATAGGTTTTTAGTGGGTTTTGATTTGTAGTGTTAATCTATGCTAAATCAGTACCTTAGTTTTTGTCCAGCGTTCCCGCTGAGTCATTTGTTGTTGTTTTTTTGTTTTTTTGTTGTTGTTTTGTTTTTGTTTTTGCTTTTATTTGAAAATTATGACTTTTGTAGTGATCACTTCCAAACAAAGATGAGAGAAGTAACTTATTCATTGATGATCCCTTTTACAAATTCTTTAACTGATCACCCCCAACAAGTTATGTTGCCTGAAGACGTTTTTATTGAGATGACTGACCAGACCTGTTTTTTTTATATTTTCATATTCTGCTCATTGGAAAAAATACTTTTTGCCAGCTATCATTACAGCTCAGTGCCCGGTATGGTCGAATTCAGAAATGTACCTAAAGATATTTTAGGGGGGTGAAAGTTTCCAATTTCCCGACAATGTGGGCATGCAGACCGGATAATTTGCCGACAGAAAGAGCGTTGGAGGAGTGCCCCCCTCTATATACCACCCTTTGGTATGCCCATGGGGTTACGGAAAATTCATCCTCATACATATTTCACCGTGAACAATTCATCACCAAACAATTCATAGCCATGAATTGCAGAAAACGAATCCCCAACAATTCATCTCCATCCTAGTTCAACAATGTTAATACCAGCTATCAATCAATTGTAAAATTCCTATGTTCATCCGTCCCAAGAAATACTACTGTAATGTTTGTTATGTTAGTAAACTTTTATTTGATGCAGTTCCAATATAGCGTTGGGAACTTTTCAAGTGCAGTTGAATTTTTTAATCTTCGACTCAATACGTAAACTTAATTAAAATTAAAAAGAAAATATGAAGAGTTATTTGTTCGTTGAGAAAATTATATTAAACGTAAAATTTTAATATGGCATTAGAAATACTACGAAATTCGTAGTGCTCTTTGGAGTAAAACGTGTGTGTAATTTTGATACAGCTTCGACGTAGGAGTGGAGACTTTTTGGACGCTTTTTTCAAATCTTCGGTACCCTATTTTAGGAAGAAAACAAAGTTTTGTCGGAAATCGATTTTCATAAGTTTATACAGACGTACATTCTGTTTACCTCTTAAATAAATTATCGCATTATTTCTAACCTAATAGTCTATAAGTGAAGCTCAAATTTCTAAACCACTACAAATAAATGATATGACTCTTGTGAATCATTGCGTAACCAAGCAGTCGAAAACGCAGTTTCACGACAATCTCTCTTCGATTCGAATCCAATTGCTTGTGGTTATTTTGTACTCAAAATCTTGAATATTCATAGTCATTTACTTAGCTTAAGTTTAATCTGACATGAACTAAAAATAATTATGCACTTCAATGGTCTTCTTGCTAGGCTTTGTAACCTTTGCTCCACAACGAAGCGATTTCTGTATCATGTATCTTGATAAGAAAATATATAAAGATGAGTTTGCCATTGTAACTAGTGTATAACTAAGCTAAACCTAGTCCATATTAAAAAAGAGTTAATGATAGAAAAAGATAAATAGATAGTGAAATAAAGTGGAAGACACAGACGTCAGGGGTCATTGTTGGAGCACAGACAAGGAATCAGGACTTCGAATGCCTGTTCTCAAGTAGACCAAGCCCTCGGTAATTGAAAAGATGAACATAACTTGCCTCTTTGTGTCTCACTAGCATATATATATATATATATATATATATATATATATATATATATATATATATATATATATATATATATTTTTATATATATATATATATATATATATATATATATATATATATATGTATATATATATATATATATATATATATATATATATATATATATACTAGTAAGGCACAAAGAGGCAAATTATTTTCAGCTTTTCAA
Organism: Thysanoteuthis rhombus; assembly: GCA_963457665.1. Taxonomy (NCBI): domain Eukaryota; kingdom Metazoa; phylum Mollusca; class Cephalopoda; order Oegopsida; family Thysanoteuthidae; genus Thysanoteuthis; species Thysanoteuthis major. Next base: position 13,554,953 of record OY735203.1, read on the forward strand.
TTATATATATTCATATATACATATGTATATATATATATATATATATATATATATATATATATATATATATATATATATATATAGTTATCATCAGCTGACCCAAGTGGCTTGTTGAACAAAACAACGGAAGTATTTTTTGATTGCAGTCATCCAACTAAAATTGTATGCTTGTATATTCGAATGGAGTTGCAAACAAAAGGCGCATTCTCCAATCCATCCCATTACATGATTCCAATAATCGGTATTCGCGCCTAGATAAAAAGCTGGAACTCCGAATCGAGGCAAACATGTTCTCCTAGTTGGAAGACTGGGGCAACAATACGTACTGTCCAATTTCTTCCATTTGACCTCAATTTAATAGATATCAATTTACAAATAGAGATGAAATGTTCAATTTTGATGATGATTAGAAAAAATATCATACCATGTGACCATTATCCTAGGGTTACATAAAATAGGTCATATCTAAACTGAGTCCAGTGCATCCTCCCGATAGTCACTTATGGAACTGAAACATGGACCCTAACCAAGGGACAGATCCGCAAATAGAGAACCATGCAACGCACACATGAAAGAATTATGCTGGGCCTAAAATGGAGAGACCACAAGACATCACAGTACATCCAGGAAAAGAAAAGAGTCAAGGACATCATAGAATCCATTAAAAAGCTCAAATGGTAGTGGGCTGGCCATGTTGCACGGATGGCGGACAACCGATGGACATCGTGACTCACGACATGAATATCCAGAGATCACATGTGCAACTGAGACCGGCAGAATATTAGATGGAGAGATAAGCAAGACAAATTTAGAAAGTACTGGGTCCGCGACGCCCATGATCGAGAAGTGAGGTGAATCCTTGGGAAGGTCTATGTCCAACGACGGACGTTGAAAGACTGATGATGATGATGACGATGATGATCCCCATGAAATCAAACCGGACAAATTTACCTCCTTTGCAGGGGTTTATATAGATAGGGTCCCAAGCTCACTACGCATCGATAATGGTTTCCTTGACTAAGAAAGGCACTCATATTGTTTGTTAAGTATAACTCACTATCTCGTGCTTGCTGATCATCCAAATTTATAATTTCAAGATCATTTCTGACCAGATGCAATGCATTTGGTGCTGCTCTGTGGAGTCAGGACCAGTGGGTTCGCTCCATGACCGAGTCATCTTTTGCTCTTATGTCAACAATAGTTGCAAGGACTAAAGATGTTTTGAAGAAGTTCCTGCCTCACGTGAGGTCTCCGGCGTTAAAACGAACTTAGATCATATCCTGTTCTCGTAGGGGGTTCAAGTAAAGAAGAGTTTGCACACTATTGCTCAATAGTAGGCACCCACTAAATATTTACCTAGCTTGCCCCCAGTGGGGATTGAACTTGTAATGACAAGCTAGACAACCTGCTAACCATAGCTTTCCCTGCAGGTACCAAAAAGCTTGTTTTTACTATGTTTAGTTCAGTTTGGTGGAATGACATTATAGTGGGGCAATCAACTGGTTAATAACTTATAACAAATTTTTATTGCAAATTTGTAATTTAAAAAAAAAACAGGAGGCAAATGAAAGCAGATTTTATCAGTTGTATATGTTTAATTACAGTGCTGAATATTTAACACAATGAATATAGCTATTAATATATTTTTAAAAAATAATAATAATAGTAATTACAAGGATATCCACCCGGCAAATGTAAACATTTCAGCCTGTTGCTGACTAGTGCAAGAAATGTTTACATTCACCGGGTATTTGTCCTTGTCGTTTATACACACACACACACACACACACACACACACACACACACACACACACACACACACACACACACACACACACTCACACACACACTCATATATATATATATATATATATATATATATATATATATATATATATATAGTAATATTTAAGGAACTTCCCCGTTGTCAGGTAAAGTCCCGTGCTAAGTATCCAGCGGGAAAGACAGGAACTTCTCAATGTTTATGTTTGTCTTCTCACTGACCACATTCACCTCCCAAAGAGACAACTGGGGGAGAGTAGTGGAGACCAGCATAAATCTGGGAAGATAATTTGAATTCCCAATATCTAATAACATATAAATTTATAGTTGTTTACTGAACCTAGCTGAGTCAGGCGCAAGGCTACAATAGAGGGGCACTGATAAGTATCGGACTCACTACACTAGTGATTTAATCTGGAAGAAGAACTTGTTGAATCTCGCGCCATGATAGACACCCAACATCCGAAATTATAAGTACTAAAAATCGATCTCCCGAATTCATCAAGGAAATCACTTCGCTTGCATGCTTCCCAGATAGACTCATAAAGCTCTGAATTATATTTCTTATCTGTATAAATTTCTTTTCATGCGTCTCCGACAGTATCTACGATTCCAATAAATACGATTACGATATGTCCAAGCCATGAGACAACACGGAAGAAAGTTATCCCCCTGTAACATTTGCTTCATTATGAATTATTTGAAAACTGATCTTTGACTAAAGTGGGAAAACTCTTTTCGCCACAAGTCAGGCCACATTTTACGCTTGTCTTCTTGATAAAAAGAAAATTCTTCTTACATCCATATATTAGCCCTACCCAAACCTTTGGCCTTGAGCCAGACTATGCTGGGCCCAGTAAATATCTAGTTGTATTAATTTTCTCAACGTACCTCCACTAAAAACCTGTCATTAAAACAAGACGACCCGCCCCCGAAGTATGTAACTTAACGTCTGACCAATCAGTCATTTAATTATCTTCAGGCATAATTAATCGTCGTGTTTTATCGTACGATATATTTTTTTTAAGCAACTAAAATCACGTGTTTTAAAATATTTGTTCTACTTCTCTGGTAGGAAGTTGACAAAAAGCAAGAACGGGTGGAGAATGCTGAAGGGAACTAGGTTAGGCGACTGAATACGGTAGGGCTTGCTCCTGGGGGGGATCGGTCGAATGCTGGGTGCAGTGGGTTGACATTTGCCCGGATGTCATGTTTTATTTCAAGTGCTACTTTTGAAACATCATCCAAGACAGAAGAATTTAAGAAGTCTCAAAGTTGGACTGTAGTGTAGATGCGCAAGTTCTCCCCCCTTGCACTTTCCGACATATAAAGAGGGAGGCGTAGGAAACGAGAAGTGGTGGAAGTCAGTCACTCAGTGATGAACATTGTTATCATAGATAAAGCAACATTTAAATACAATGAATTAATATGTATGTATAAATACACACGTATTATTATTATCATCATCTTTATTATTATTATTATTATTATTATTATTATTATTATTATTATTATTATTATTATTATTATTATTATTATTATTTAGAATCTCACACCAATTGCCTGGTGGTAACCGCTGGAGTTTGAGTGACAGCAAGTCTCCTCAAGTCTCCAGCCCTCCTCTCCTAGTACTCATAGGTCGCAATAATTCTGTGATTTACAGTTTCACACCGGTTGCCCAGTGGTTATCGCTGAAGGCTAAGTGACAATAAGTCTCCTCAGGTCTTCTGCTAACGTCTCCTCTCTCTTTCACCTATCATGTCAGGGCTACAATTCGTTGCAGTCCTTATATCTCTAGCACCTTCCTCAGTATCCGTGCAGTTCCCAGTAGTGCTGTGGTCTGTACGGTCTCAATCCTTCCCTTAATCCCGATCTCCTCCAGTCTCACCCTCAGCGTTTTAGGGACAGTTCCTAGTGCGCCCACTATGACCAGTACAGCCCTGGTTTTCATGTTCCACATCTTCCTTAACTCTCTTGCTAGGTCCTGGTATTTTTCCCGTTTTTCACTCTCCTTCTTTTTTACTCTATGGTCTGCAGGTATCCTGACCCCAAAGTTCCACACCTTCTTCAATTCCCTTGCTAAGTCCAGGTATTTCCCTAGCTTTTCACTCTTTTTCATATTCGCTCTATAATCTTCAGGTCACAGCCACGTCTATTATTTGAGAGATTCACTTTTCCTTATCCCGGCTCGTGCTGGTACCATTCGTCCGCATGGTCAAATCCCAGCCGTTTGCTCAGTTCTGAGTGTATAACAGTTTCTACCCTGTCGTGTCTACTCTGTGGATCACATTATCGATACTGCTTATGTGTTCATGCCTTTTATTTAATTTCTGCTATTTATCTTGGCTTCAAATATTTTCATTACCTTCCTAAGGTATTTTTTTCTCTTCCATTTCAACCTGTTTTACCGCGTCACATTCGAGAACTTCTGGGTATTCATATCAGTTTTGTTTGTTTGTTTTCTTTTGTTTGTTTGTTTTTGGGGGTGGGCATTATCATTATCATTATCATCATCATTATTATTATTATTATTATTATTATTATTATTGTTGTTGTTGTTGTTGTTGTTGTTGTTTTTGTCGTTGTATTTTTATCGATATGAAATATCTCAGTTTTCATATATACCCCTATCAAGGTTAACCAAGAATGTTTTAATGCTCCAGCTTGGGCAGGTAAAGGAAAGTTAGTTATGGGAGAGTGGTTTCTTCAATTGTTCATTCATCCACTTTCTCCTTCATCAATCATCATCGCATGCAAATACGGCGGCATTTATCAAAATATCTGACGATGGTGGTGTTTTTTATTCTATGGAAAATCCAAGATATTTACTCTGCCTTTCAACCCTTTTCTTTCGGCGACATCCACCATCAGATCAGAGTGGTTTAAGTTATCGAAATAACCTTCTTAAAGAAGGGTATAATTGATAGAAAATTACGTTCTTTATTTCTTGGTGGAATGATTTCAAGGCACGTGTGAAATCTACGGTGAGACACAATACCGCCTGATTACTTGAAATATTTAGTGAATGATCTATCTATTTAAATTACCCAAACTTTGGGGAAGCACTTCATTTTTTTCTTAAGAATGAAGACTCTAACTTCAAACCGAGGCAACAAACCAAGGAGAGGAACAGAGGATAAAGTTTTGTGGGAGAAGAGTAGAAATATGATACGACTGCATCGAGCGAATGAAAAAACATGTTTTAGATTTCGAGTAGAATTTTCTATAACTTTCTCGATCAGGTTATCGAGTGTTTGTATTGTAGAGGATGTTTTAATCACGCCATTCTGATGCTTCACCAAATTTTGAATCCTGATACCGAATGACATGACATGGCGTCATTTTACGTCATTATACGCAAGAGATTAAAATTCCTCCATTCGTCTTCTAGTCCAACATTTGACTACCCTAGATATTTCCATCCTTTTTCCCCCTCCTATTTTAGGCGGTCTATCTGGTTACCATTGCAACAGGATGTTTTGTCTTCTTTTTCTGGATTTGTAAGGATGGACCTCGAAATATTTATAGATGTTATTTATTGAAAATTGCATCGATGCTTTATTTTTTTTCCTTCTCTGTTCCTGACCCATAGGACATTGTACAAACATTTTCAGGGGTTAACCTGGTTTCTATTCAGAAACTTTATTACATACGTGTTAGGAAAGAAAGGTTCTTTTTAGATGAAAAGATCGCTGCAGTTGGCTTTATTCCCAAGAGAATCTAAAGAAAAACTCAATTGGTTTTTTATTAACTAAACAAAAACCACAAAACCAAGTTAGCAGAGCATCCATTGGAGTCATTCACTAACGTTAGCATATTAGATGATCACGCGTAAAAACATTCATCAAGTTTATTTTCTAAGCATTGCTTAGAAAACATTTTAAACATAAAAATCATTTATGTGAACTATGCAAAACATATCCTCATATCCTGAAGGTGTGCCGTGACTATATAATTGCCTGATTCGCTGTTTCGTGGGATGAAAATGTTTGAAAATCATAGCTCTTTAGAAATGTAACAAAAGCATTATTTATTAATCATTTTTCTCGCCATATGCACTTTGCTAGAAGATCTTACTTCAACCCAGTGTTTCCCAAACGTTTAGGCGCGATTACCTCTCTCCATGATTGTAGTAATGCTTATTACCACCCCCGAGCCAACTAAGACAAATTGATGACCCAATTTGGTGGGTGAGCAATATATTTTCATTAAAAAGACAATAAAAGGTCTAAATGACGGAAAACAAGAACAAATAAGAGTAAGTTTCCAAATCATCCCATTAAGGAATCACTGCGCGTTTTAACACAAAGGTCATGAGGGTCGAGTTGACATCACCGTTTTTTTTTATATCATTTGTCTGGATACTTTCTAACAGAATAATGTTATCAGTAAATCTAAGTACAATTGAAGAAATTTTCCCATGTGTTTAGCAATGAGATTACCCAAAAACTGGCCATTGTACGAAGCTGATATCACCTGATACATCAGTCAGCACAAAAGGTAGTGCAGTGTCGAGTTTGAAGTTGTTTGGATCAGAGGTTCTTGAGAAATATGATGAAAAAACAAATTACAAAATTACAGATAATGGATCATTTTTATACCTTCTATTAACTATTACTCTAGACTTCCACTCTTCAGAATGATCTAAATTTACACATAAAATATTTAAACTAGCAACACTGAAGAGGAGTGAACTGAATACCTCAAAGATGTAGTACGACGGAGGCAAAATTATTTTGCATGACAATTATGGAAGGCTGTTCTATACACCATGAAGTTTGGCTCCTGTCTAACAAGCACCTTTGAAACGGACACCACCCAAGTGGTTCAAATGGTGGAAAAGGTACGATTTTTCTCAACGACGCACCCGTGTGACGAAAGGAAATATTTTCCCAAAATTAAAACTGTCACCAATAAAAGTAAGTATTACCACATCCCCGATGCATTTGTCCCAGACTATTTAGTTTCAGAAATTCCTGTGAGCATTATACCATAACATAGTTTAGGGTTGTGACTGCGACCCAGACACTCTTTTACGCCTGAATACTTTCTGTTTGAATATTCGTCAGTTTTTGCGGTTGTTTTCTTAAAAAATAATGATAAGCAATTATCAGACCTTGATGAGTTGACTAAGTCTTTTTTGTTAGTCCCCATCAAAAGCTAACGTTCATGATTTTTAAGTAGAGAGGACTAAAAGGGGGAAAAAAATGCATTTCTTCTTCTCGCTGAGAGCCTAGCCCTTATCTTAACCACTAACACCAGGTTGGAATAACCGAAAAAAATAAAAATACGATGTATCAGTTCTCACTGGTTCTGAAAATTTTGGCCTATTGGGGATTACGGGAAAAGACCTAAATTGCTCTGCACTATATTGCTAGCCCCTCCTTATTTCAAACTTTTGACAGCATTTGAATTTTCAACGGACAAAGCTGCAAAAATCTGATGTTTTGACAGAACTGCAACCCATCTAAAAAGATTTACAATACTGACCGTTTGGGATAAATTAATTGACATTTAACACCCATCTTTGAAAAAAACACTTTAAAATTTGGTCGATTAGTTTGTACTTGTATAAACTCTGATCTAGTCTATTATTTTCCAATAATTCTACTTTTTCAAGCATGGATAATGTTTTATGCTTAAGCTTTTTGACACTAAAACCATCCTCTGCACTTTTGTCTCTTGGATGACATCCTGAAGGGCTAAAATACAGTTGGATATATGAAACAAATAAGGACTATGTCATCAGAACATCCGGCTAGTGAAAAAAAAGTTCGGCACCTTTGTGTCACTAATAGGTTTCCCAACGAATAGTGGTAGATTCAAAATGTACCGATCCACAGAATGCCAGATTAAAGAGGTTCAACCTATATTCTGTACTGTAAATGAAAAGATAAAGATACCTGTCCAAAAATACGTCGGATAATGAAAAGTATTCTACTTCAAAATCTATGACAGTTTTGAAAGTATATCAACACCAGGATGAATTTGATAACGGAGAATCAACATATTTGTTACAGACAGTCATTTAACATTCGTTTAGATCACAAATCGATGTTTACATGAAAATTACAGCTAGAAAATGTAATTACATCATGATGGGTTCAAAATCAGCTGGTTTCTTAATGAAAGACCATTTTTCTGCCCACTAGGGCCTTTGAGAAGGGGATACAGGGCCAAGTGGGGTCCGAGAGTTTCTTCAGTAGCGGAGCATCGGAAGTTCCGGATCGATACGAAGTGTCCATTTATTAAGAAGTTGACCGGCAAGTGAGTATAGCATAACGTGCAAAAAGAGTCATGATAAACAAAAACTAGGATGACTAAAGGACGAGTGTGTGATTTACCAACTGGAATAAAGGGTTGTTCTTGTTAATTTTTTTAACTTGTTTTCTTGTTATTTTCTGCGTTTGTCCTGGACGACAGGACTGGGATTTGGAACCGACATGATAGCACATCAAACTTGGTACATACTGACGGTCGAATTGCACTGAAAGCACCAGTTCTCGTTCCATCACTAAAGTTAAGCAGCATTGACCCTGATCGCACTTAGATGGATGACTGCTTGCGAACATCTCGAGAATGCTGTTAATTTAACTACAGGGTACGCACTCATAATCGTACCTTGATAGTTTGAACATACGTGACTCTTATAAACCACCCCGTTTGCGATATATTTGGTGCACATAGACTTCAATACGCACAAGCCGTGAAATCATTTTATACGTGAATTAGATGGTCACTTTAACCCATTAACTTCGGATGACGGAAATTTCGGTCGTTTCACTTCTATAACTCAACTGCAAAAGACCCATGTAGAATACGGCAGCTGAGCTGTTCCTGTCATAGTTGATGGTTTAAGGCACTGGTTTCGAAACTAGGGCCTGCGTGCCAGTGTCGGCCCGTCAAATAATGCTCGGGGTCTGCGGCAGTCTTCCCATTAATCCTGTGAGTCTTGTGGCGGAAAAAAATCCACTTCTTAGCTGTTAAAAAACATAATTATTGTACTCAAACCTTCACCATATATCATCATTCAAATAAATGTAATCCATTTTAAATAATGATTTTTAAAGGTCCAAATTTGCTTTTGATTGTCGTTCATCAACACTAAATGATAAATATAAGGATCCGACAGAATATTTCCCTTATAGAAGGGATCCTTTAGTTTTTAGAGCTTCGAAACTACTTGGTTAAGGCAACCGTATTTCAACTGTATTCTGCGGAACCCCATACTTATTTTTTTACTGGTACGTTAAAATCAAAACATCTTTGTTACTTTCGTGAAACCGACGCTGTCCAATCAATAGTCGAGGATATGTCTATTATTCTTCAGTAAGCTTCGCTCTTCCTTATTCACTCTAGTAAGTATTTTCTTTTAAAGTTTATACATGTTAGAATAATTCCAGAAACAAGGCCCACCTTCAATAGTTACATATATAAGTAAATATATATGCAGTATGTAGCAGGGAAAGTTGTTTTTGAAGGAGTCCCTTCGGAAATCTAATAATTGAAAAGGGTTTCCGAGTAGCTTAACTTTGAAGACCTCTTGGTTAAGTGACTATACACACATTAATTGTGGCATGTTGGATTTCATGTTTCTGTAATGTTGATGAAGCAAACAGTCAATATCTATCTATGTTTTAATCTACCTATCTATCTATCTATCTTTTAGTTTGTTCAAATTCATCTCATTATTTATATCCGTTCAAGTTAGTTCATACCTATCTTAGTTTGTTCATATCTGTCTATTTATATCAATCTCAATTTGTTCACATGTATCGATCTGGATGGTGCCTGATATATCCGCGTTTTTCTTCTTTTTTTTCCCCCACACAAGTAGATGGTGTTCCTGCTCAGAGGAGAATCACACTTCGATCGCTGATTTTCAAGACAGTCAAACCTTATCCAATATAAAAATTGACCCTAGCCAATCTTTCTATTTTCTTAGCAATAAATGAAATCATGTATTTGTAACCCATGTAGTATAAATATCTTGTAGTCAGTATCTTCTTTTGTCCATAAGAATAAAATAACGAAGATCGAAAATCTAAAGACAGATTACCTACGTAGTACAGCATGCATATCTCATGTATATCTATACGGCTAATGCTGGCTTTCCAGTCTGAACTTGAATCAGCAGCTATTTCCTGATCTTGCCAGGTTTATGATATGAAGGCTGAAAGTATACCCAATGATTTCACAGGTAGATATTGAATAATGGAATCGATAAATATGTCTAGTGGATACTTCCTGATTTATTGGCATCAGCCTTCAGAGGATGATGTGAATAATCATTGCACTATTAACAAAATCCAACACCCTTCTTATCTTTTAACAGCGTGTCTATTATCTATAAACATGTTTTTCGAAGTTACTTTGTTGATGTTTTCCGAATTGATTGATACTGACTGAACTTTGATTCATGAATTGAGCTTTGTGTTCACATGGCTTGCTTGTTTGCATGTTTGTTATTTTAGGCATACTGACATTAAATTCTTTTAATGAAAATCGGTTGAAGGGTTGGCGTCATATGAGAACGGACAATGGTGACATTAGCTCAGTTGAAGTGACAATGATAATGTCCCTAAAAAAAGAAAGGGGAAGCGTTTAAGGTGAATTGCAATTTTAAAGTCAACAAATCGCTTGGCATTTCAGCTTACAGGAATCGTATCTCCTTTGCGTCTCTTTCCCAAACAAACAAAACATCGTGCAAACAGCTGGAGAAATAAGAACAGGCTGATGAAATGTCCGAATTCTACACATGTTGGTCATATTTTGTTTCGAAACGAACTGTCTTCAACTTTTCTCAGAGCAACAGGATATCAATATCCGTGGTACTTGCAGATGAGATCAACTTTACCAAAATAAAGTCTCAAATTACGAAAAAAATACCCCCCAAAATGGTCGATATGTGATTACGGCGAGCTGGTTTCAAAGGAAGACGAAAGCAAATACGACAGAGTAGGAGCAGTGATACACTGGGAAATATGCAAATTACGTGGGCTAAAGCACATGAACGAATAGTATCAGCACGAACCGGATGCTATTATTATTATTATTATTATTATTATAATAAAAATTGAAAAAAATAAAAACCTGGAGAGAGAAATAGATTCCTTTAACATGGCAGCCCAAAACAAATGTATCAGGACAAACAATCTCAAAGCGAAGATCAATAGACACCAGACGAACAAGAAAGTCAGCTTACACGAAGAAAGGAATGATCATTCATCATCAGTCGTTTAACATCCGTCGTTGGACAAAGACCTTCCCCAGGATTTACCACACTTCTCTACCATGGGCGTCACGGAGCCAGTACTTCCTGAACTTGTCTAGCTCGTCTCTCCATTCAATATTCTGTCAGCCTCAGTTGCGCATGTGATCTCGAGGGATCCATGTCGTGAGTCGCAATGTCCATTGGTTGTCCGCCATCCGTGCAACATGGCCAGCCCACTGCCATTTGAGATTTTTAATGGATTCTATGATGTCCCTGACTCTTGTCTTTTCCCGGATGTACTGTGCTGTCATGTGGTCTCTCCATTTTAGGCCCAGCATAATTCTTTCATGTGCACGTTGTATGGTTCTCAATTTGCGGGTCTACCATATAACAATTCAATGTAATAAGTTTGTTCAGAAGGAGTTCAAGAGCAAGCACGCCAATGTAGCAACGGTTATGAATTGGGAACTATGCAAACGACTGTGATTCGACCATGCAGACAAATAGTATCAGTACAAATCGGAGACTCCTGTAAAGTAGAAGCCGCAAATTACTATGGGACTTTGACATTCAAACCGACCACTGCATCCAATCAAGAAGACCGGATCTGGTAGTCGGGGACAAAGGGAAAGAGAACTTACCAAATAATAGATGAGCGTATGCCTGTGGATCACAGAGTGAATGTGAAAGAGAGTGGAGTGTTTGGAAAGTACCAGGACTTTGCAAGAGAGCTGAAAAGGTATGGAACATGAAGGTCAAGGTATTGCCATTAATAGTAGGTGCACTGGGAACTGTGTCAAAGACATTGAAGATTGGAGGAGACGGGGATAAAAGGAAGGATTGAAAGCATGGAGACCACGACACTACTGGGACCTGCACGGTTACCGCGGAGAGTAGTGGAAATATGAGGAACGGCGGTCAGTCGTCAGCAATGACCGAACAGTAAGAATTAAAAGGGCATAAGAGAAGCTGATGAAGGTAGGAAGGGTGCGGCAGTCATAAACCACAGCGCACGTAAAAAGTGAGGACGACGAGAATTGGACTTGAGTCCTGAAGAGACTTACTGTCACTTCGCCTCCAGCAATGACCGCTAGATATTTGGAGATAGAGTTCAAACTACAAGTCGTGTAAAATAGAGACCATTGAAGTGTAAATATGGTCAGAATAAATTATTTTTATGACATCAATGGTGTCTTTCAGTGGAAAGCATATAAAATGAAGTAAAAAAAAAAAAATCATCCAGAAACATGTAGATCCCGGTCTAACAGAAGCAAGTAGTTATCTTTCGGGTCATTTGATTCTCATACTTGTAGAATATTGCGATATGGAATATTCTGTAAGTACTATTTTCAATAAAGATTGTAAATGGCCATTTTGGGTGTTTTCTTGTCATTTTCGCCTTTTTTTTAAATACAAATATGCAGATTCTGAAATTCTATTACGGCATCATTGGCAACTGGTAAAAAATTGGTCGAAACCGTATTCTTTTATTGACTTCACACCTTTTTAATGACATCACACCTCTTCCTTCCTATTTCTGTTACCTTGATCGAGCAGGCCGACTAACAGCACGACCGACCTTCCAACTAAGAAGCGTTTAATCGAAACGTGTGCACACACCTAAAAACAAAAATCTTCATTCACTCAAAAGAAAAGCCTCAATATATAAAAATATAAAACGGAATGAAGCAAGAATAGTACTCTCTCTCTCTCTCTCTCTCTCTCTCTCTCTCTCTGTCTATCTCTCTCTCTCTCTCTCTCTCTCTCTCTCTCTCTCTCTCTGTCCCTTTCGGGCAAATTAAAATTATTCTAGTCCATATATACCGATTTCATGCCATTTATGGGGTCGTGAGTTATGAATAATTCTTAATTATGATTAATTTTTCAGTGTTTAGATAACTTCTCCGCCTTTTGGCTCCGGAGCAAGAGAAGCTTGATCTGTAGTTCGTGGGCTTCGTCCCCGCAGGCTGCACCGGAGGCTTCTCTGGGGAAAGTGCCCAGGGAATTAAGCAATTTTTCGCTTCTACCCACATGTACGCGTATGGTGTCACATTCCTAAATAGTGGAAAGGCAAATGAATATTGCTTCAAAATGCATCAGGAATTATAAAAGCCTAGGCATCTAAGCATACAGAAACCGCAAAACGATAAATGAATCCATATATTCGCAGAAAATGGAGGGTATATGAACAAAAATCATACATTTTCAGAGTTTTGTTTTCGTACCATTAAATTGTCACTTACTGTGTAAGTGTATGTGTGTGTGCGTGCGTGCGTACGTGTGTGTGTGTGTGTGTGTTTGCAGAACTCGACAGATAATTAAAAAAAGTCCCCCCCACACACACATATGTATATAAATTTAACACACACGCACACACACACACATATATATATATATTCTAGATTTTTACAGTTTTAGACACTAAATACATTAACAGACTTTTCAATATTTTTAAAAACTTACCAAGCAAAAATATACGTGCAGCTAATACTTTTCGACGTATCCTCTTCGGTCTAATCACTCCCGATGCTGGTATTTCCATCTCTCCAACCATCCCAGAATAATTCTGCGCACTTTAATTTACAAAATGACAAAACTGCAGTTTTTGGCGTCATTGAGGAATGGAAGCCTCGTTGGACAGACCATAGTCCTGGCGCTGTAATAGAGCCCCTTAGAAATCAATCTACACGTTAGAGGGAAGTGAAGTGAGTAAGAATATGTTGGGTGGACATTTCAGATCCGTTGCAAGTAGATTTGGGCACCATTTTTTATAATGGCGGATTTTCGTCGTAGTACCCTGGTCAAAAAAAAAAGTTTTCATCAAATGGGCATAGTGCATATCGGTTGGAAGGAAATCTTGTACTGATTGATATTTACAGAGAATCAGCAAGTAATTCTAAGCTATTTGCAATCAAATGTCATAAACCCTTGTTTCTAAATGAAACACCTGTGTGGACTGATAGCTATAAAATAGAGGAGGTAATTTTCGATGGATCGGTTCCAAAATGTGATCATTTTTTCCATATCTTATTTTCTTACCTTCAAGCTTGTTTAAAATACATGAAAGGGTTAGCTCTTTGAGCTCGCTGACTTTTGTGGAATGCTTTTAGCATCCATTGATCCAAAACCTTGACGTGGCTGAGATGCGAGCTTGGAACTGAAAATGCCAATCGATGTGAGATCCCAACCTCGGTTACTGTCGCATTAATGGTAATTCAACGGTCTTCTCCCTCAAGCCATGATTTTGTTCGTTCATTGAAGTTAACAGCGTCTCCTCTCTTGGGTCACCTTTTATATCTTCCTTAAAACGCTTGATCTATCTAAAAACTGTTTTTGTTCTGCATGGCAGCATCCGGTGAACGTTTTGCGATGCATTAATGATTTAGTAAGGTTACCATCCGCGTTTTCTGAGAAATCTGGTGTTAGCCCTAAATTCAAATTGTTTTTTCCATGGCATAAAAAGTATACTCTTTACGAACGCCCCCTTACGAGACAAAGCCACATATATCAATGAGAGAACATTAAGCCATCCAATGATCCCAATGACACGTTCAAACCCTTTTGTTTGGAATTAAGCAGAACACTTGTTCCACGGATAGGGTTATCCAGTTCGTATATATATATATATATATATATATATATATATATATATATATATATATATAAATATATAAATTGAACAGAAGGTAAGTAAATGACTACTAAACTACTCTATGGACTGCAATATTAACCAGTAAACCATTACGTAACGGCAAGTACCCTGAGAGTGTCCTGATGTATACATATATGTATAGATATTTATTCAGCTTTGTTTAGTCAGACCCAAGACTACAAAACAGCGATATACTGTGAGAATCGAACTCTCTACTGTAGCAGAGGTCTGGCATTTTATCTTGTTAACTACCACCCGATCATAGACGCCCTGGGCGTAAGCATATGCATCCACACATAAATAAACTTGTTACTGTGTGAAGATGTGTGTATAGTTTGCCTGTGGGAGCCCTTCTATATCAAATAACTTTTCATATATTTGTCATTCCTTGTTTGCAGCAAAATCAAATGTTCTAGGGAGTTACTCAGTTGACATAAGTTAGATTCAAAACGAAAAAAAGAGTTAGACAGAGACAGAGAGAGAGAGAGAGAAAGAGAGAGCGACAGAGACAGAGAAAGACGGAGAAAAAGAGGCAGAACAAGAAGGGACAGGAGAAAAGGAAAAACGAATGTATGGAGGGAACTTATTGTTATCGTTAAAATAAGGTTTAGGTTAGTGGGCCAGACGTCGTGCCGTGTGGTTTTTTGTTCTTTTTTTGTTGTTATTGTTTTGTTTTTTTCGTTTTAGAGCTGAGAGTATTATTTTGCTTATCCAATACTGTCGAGTAGATTGAGAACATGGGTTGTGGACGCTGAGTTTAGCTTAGTAACAGAGTTGCACCCTTTAATGGAGATGAGTTCAAAATCTCTATTCCAGCTGCTAATGCTTTCCACACCGACTCTTTGTCAAGAAATAAAAAACGCCCGAATCATAAAGAAAAAAACAGTCGGGCTAGTGGTTAGCGAGCTAGTTTCTCATTACTACAGTAGTGTGTTCAATCTTCATTGGACAGTCCACCTTTGCATCCTGGTGCCGTGCTGAACTGAGTTTAGCGAATACGGATTTGAGCGTAGTCATACAGTCCATAACTACCCTAGTGAGTTCGATCCTCACTCACTGGCCCAATTTTCTAGCCTTACATTGATTAGCTAACTACTCTCACATACCAATGTGCAAGTCTAGTGAGTTCGATCATCTTGAATGCGCTTTCTGTGGCTTTGTGTCAGACTAAGCTAAACTTATTCAATAACTTTTATTACTATAGCGAGTTCGATCTGTTGTGGATACTCACGCATTTGGCTTTATATCAGACTAAGATAAGCATTAAGACTGCTTAAGGATGCCTTGTCGTCCAGCTTTATTCAGCAAGTTATTCGCCTAAACTTTTATTACTGTTCGATTCTTACTGAGTATCCTACACTTGTGGCCTTGTGCCAGACTAAGCTACGTCTCGTAGAAACTTGCGTCCTGATCAGTGGCTGAAAATATTATGTATTTTACACCGGAGCCAGAGGTCGACTTTTGTGACTTGATTAAAGCCAATGATTAAATCTCTAGATTGGCAGCGGGTGGAAGGCTGACGGAATATAATCTTCATTACTCTTTTTTACTGCATCTGATTTTGTTCTTTACAAAACCACTACTTGAATATCTTTTTTCAATCTCTGGTCACACTCTGTGTCTTTATTGAAGAATCAGTTATTTCACATGAAATCAGTATTCAGTGACTTTGTAACGGTTTTCAAAGAATTCTTTTTAAAAAATATTTTCAAGTTATAAATCATTTCTTTGATGGACTACCATAAAGTGCGACCTTGATTCTTGTGCTGCATCGGGTGGTTTCGTGTATTTTTCCAAGCTAAAAACTAACGTTGGGACAGGAGGAAAGGGAAAACCCAGACGAGAGGGGAAAATGTTGGGCGGCAAATTAATCCATCAAGGTTAAAGATGAATACTTACTAAACTATTTTAACCTTGGATTTCTTCACAGAAAACATTTATGCCAAAAAAGGGGGGGGGGAAGAAACAGGCATGGTCTACTTAATGCAATGGTTGAATTGAGTTTAATGTAAAAACAGCATATGTTTAACCATCTGCTGATAACAGTATATATATATATATATATATATATATATATATATATATATATATATATATATATAATGTGTGTGTGTGTGTGTGTGTGTGTGTGTGTGTGTGTGTGTGTGTGTGTGTAAGGGAGGTGCATCTGGCCTTGTTGGGATTTATAAATACCCAAAATAAATACGATCACATGAGTTCACTATAATTTGTATCAGTTGCTCAACGATGTTGATGATATTCACTTGGTCCGTGAATGTTTATTCTATCAGAATTGTCTTGTAAAAGCAATTTGGAATATATATATATATATATATATATATATATATATATATATATATATATATATACCACTCCCCTATTCAGGGTTGAGCACTCTTTAAGTGAGGTAACTTTAAGTGAGGTATGCTTATACAATACTCTTTCAACATTGAATAGAGCATTCTGGTGGACGGGGAAATATATATATGCGTAAATAAATATATCGCTTAAATTCAACCTAGTCCCGTGGAGTAGAGGGAGGATACAAGCCTCTGAGTCTAAAGGTAAGGTTTCGATCCTACCTACTGGATTATTCGCTGTCAAAATGTGACATAAGGTCGAGACTTACCGTGGGAAGAATAGGAACCATCCGTCCAAAAATTGCCAAGCGACCGTAGAAGCTAAAACAACCTCCGCCACGAAAGCTTCCACTCCTCTCCCCGCAGTAATGATAGGAGTCCAAAGGCCTCCAATGTGCACAGTAACACCTCATTGGCACTGCACCGGCGCACTCGGTCTTGACACCAGCCGCAACCCAATCTCCGGCAGCCTGAGTGAAACCTCTTTGGCTGACGCACTGCACCGGCGCAGAAAATTAGGGAAGGGATGATATAATGGATAGTCTATAGCCACACTGAAGAGCTTTAATACAACGAAACAGCTGTTGATGACAAAATAATATATATATATATATATATATATATATATATATCCAGCAGAGATAATTATAAATGCGTTATATTACTTCGAAATACTATTTGGAATGATCTCTCGTTATTACACGGTGAATGTATCAGTTGGCCTAGACTGCGTAAATAAAACAAACAATTAGAGAAATACATAAATATTACCCGTGACCAATAAGAGAAATGAAAATTTGGGGTCAAAGCAGTTCTTCTGGACCTTGCATTACTGTTTAGCTCAATGATACCTTATCGGCCGCAGAAACCTTCATTCGTTTCTGATTCATAAAATGAGGTAAATGAATGATTGTATGATTGTCTGGCAACCGTATTTTACATTCATATAAGCAAGGTTGACATGCCCCCGAAATAAAAATAAGATAATCCTCCAACTATTGAAAAATACGCCATGCGTGCTACATAAAAATAAGTGGCTATGGATTGATGAAAACACCCATGTCTCTATTTTCTTTAGTTTCCAAGTTATTGAACTACAAAACGCCTGGCAAACGGGCCGAATTTGGTTGGATCATTTTCTTCAAATCTAAATGAACCTTCTAAACACATCTTATCGAACGGTGAAAACAACATGCTTCTGTCTACAATAGTTTGCTTAAACATGGAGCAGTTCTCTGGCCAATACATTTGATAATTGCATTTTATTTAGGAATCTGGTTCCTTCCCCTACATTTACTCTGAAAGGTGCAAATTTCAAATTGCTGTTTTTTACATAACAACATTTAGCATTTTAGAAGATTAATCCAAGCAAACATACATTTCAAGCCAGCACTTTGCATACAGTACCTCACGATACATAACTTCAATTATGTGTTTATAAATCAGTCGTAATTATGATATTTATGTATAGAGACTTTCTCAAAAATTGGAACACTCGCGGCAATAAAACATTTAATATAACGATATTGCTATTTTTTCAAATTTTGTACTTGGATGAAGTATTGCCCTAGGCTAACGGTCCGATTCATAATGTGATACAAAGCAACTCAAAATTAGGATGAAGGAAAAAAAACTAGTCAACATTATTAATAATGATTCAATACTCCACCCAAGAATAACATTTGAAAGAAATTAACAATATCGTTGTATCAAAATATTAGTAGGTCTCACTTGTAATCATCATCAGCGTGGGATATCAGTTTTAATGTGTTAGGTTTAACGTGTAAAATCAGCTTCAGTTAAAATATCAGGTTACCGTGGCTGAATGGTTAAAAGCAGTCTGGCTAGAAGGTCTGAGTTCGATTATCACTGGGGGATTGCTCTTTATTTTCCGATTGCACAGTTTAATCGTTGTCGTGGAAATACGGTCTGATTCAAAATTGTGTCAGAAAGCTACTGAAAGTTAGGATGAAGGTGAAAAGCCAGTCAAAATTAATAATACTTGACAATACTTTTAAATTTAATCTTTATCCTAAATAATTAAACTAAGAAAATAAGGCTTCTGCATTCAAGGTCTTTTATTGAGACTTTTATTTGCTCAGATAGATTTAGAAGAAGAAAAAGAAGACTCTGTTCAAAACCTATGACGTTGAATATACGATTTTTGACAGCATTTGGCAACGTTTGTTAATATTTGTTTCTGTAATAAGAATTAATTGTATTCAAAAATATTTTTTCCAACTGATTTTTCCAGTTGATCTCTGCGGAAATGTCCGAAACAAAAATAAATAATCAATGCATCAAAAATGAAAGGAAAAATATCGTCCAGAATGCAGTATAATTCATTGACAAAGGGAATATATATATATGTGTGTGTGTGTAGTGTATACTAGTTATAAACACTGTTTGGTCTGTTTACTTTCTTTCTTGTATTCCGTTTTTTCTTCTCAAGAATTGATTTGAAAAAAAGAAAGAGAATGATTTCGCGCACTTAGTATGAGGTAAAAAAATAATAATTTCTCTCTCTCTCTCTTCTCTCTCTCTCTCTCTCTCTCTCTCTCTCTGCTCTCTCTCTCTCTCTCTCTCTCTCTCTCTCATATTATCCTTACCTCTTATTGAGATTAATTATTTGTAAGGAATGCTGTCTATCTTTATTTGACCACTCTCAATTCAGGTTCCTCAATTCCTTACAAACGCTGTCAATCTATTTAAATCTGGTCTTAACACCAATTTCTGCCGTTCATAAAACCGTCGACTTAGTTTGCAGTTGCGAATGACAGCTGGAAGGGAGGTAACTCGATATTTACTGAGCTCATTGATAATTCGTAATCAAGTTAATTCCCTTTGACACAAGTCCGTTCAACGTTTCGGACGGTTATACTTTCCATGTGCCTCAGTCCTTCATCCCTTAAGATGTAAAGGACATAACTAGTTTTGTCACATCGAAATATTTTTCATTTTGTTTGTATTTGAAGAATTAATGATTTTTATGACCACTTTTTAGCTTCATCTTAATTTGTTTTATTCTTATTTTTACCTGGCATGGATTTAAATCCCTTACAACCTAATGACCCAAGGACCAAAGGACATAAAATGTATGACCCTTTGTCTGATGATAGATAAGTAGAGCATTCTATTTTAGTGTTGCACTAATTCATGCAGCCGGATAAAACAAAATGACTCTCGTTTGGGGTAAATAAAAAGTTTACTTGTTTGAGTTGGCAACAGATAGGTATAGCAACACATAGCGTAGCCAGAGGGAAAGGGTCACTATCGAAGAAGGAAGGCTCTAATCTCCTAAGCCTATGCGGCGAAGATGCAGCGAGATTTTTACAATTAGTGAATTGGCCTGATGGCTTTTTCTATTGGGATCCCTGGTCCGTTTAACCTGGGAACAAACATTTGCTGCCCAGAGAATGTGACTTGAGACTTTATCGGCTCCTCGACTACTTTTTCTCAATTGACGGCCGACAGGGTACGTGACTAAAAAAGGAAAGTTGAATTCACGTCCGTCTAGCTTGTAGCAATTTTTATAACTCAAGATCCGGAGAGAATTTTTTTTTGTCATCTGAAATTTTGCGATGTTCTCATTGGGTTAGCGGGATCATGTGACAGCAGGTACACACTTTTTCCCGAGTACATCGCCATATATCACGTCAACAGTTTTGAATGTCGCACAGTAAAGTTGTTACGTATCCTACAGTGGAGTGGCCGCTCTTTGAAACCGTGTACGGGGCCACTTATCAACATTCTATAGGTCACCATAGTGATCATACACTATGCTTATCATTAGCAATTGTCGCCTATATTGGCTATTGTCAAACATATGCACTATTGTTAAACAAAATAATGAATTTTGAAAATTACCGAACAAATAACCTTTCATCGGTTTTCGCTACATACTTCATAATATAAGACTAGAAAACCATTATTAGTATGTGAGTTCAATCGTCACTTAGTATTCCCTATTTGTGGCCTTGTATCAGATCAAGTTACGTTCGGGTGCCTCGTAATCGGGTAATGGTTTGCGAGTTCGTCTAGCTGATTATCACTGTGCTGTGAGCTAATTAGGTGCCAGCACTAATTACATCCTTGTATCAGATTGAATCAACTTTAATAAATACTTTTTACTGAGCTTAACATAGTCTGATACAAGTTTTCAACTGAAGAGTACGTAGTGGAATTCTCTACGGAAGTGATTCAAGGCGAAATTATCTTGATATTGTAATCTTCGATCTACAGAGACGTTTGATCTATCACAGGGGGTCTTACTTTTCATGCACGCCGGTTAGTCGGCACGTTAGATCACTTCTACGCTAGCTTTGAGGGATGCAACTATTTAATGTCAGGGTTTTTTTACGCCTGCCAGCATGACAGTATGCCTGTATGCCTTTTCTAAAATGATCAATAAATTTGAGGACTTAGTGATCGATCAGACGATCAAAAAATGGATGTACATTCTATTCTGTGAATATAAAATTTGATATGAAATATTTCTATGTTTGAAAAGTCTTTCCGTGGAACAAAATTTAAAAATCTCCGTAATTAGCGGATGGATAGTGAAACGTAAAGCGAGAGGGAAAAATTTTTATTCGTTTTTGAAAATAAAATATTTAAATATAATGTGTGGAAATAATTGGAACAAAATGGACGACGTTTTCTGAACTTGTTCCAATAATTTCTACGCATTATATTTAAACATTCTCTGATGAGTATCAATCGAAAGAAGCTTTCGAGGATTTTTTAAAAACGAATTTAAAACTTTTTTCACTTCCTGTTTTATTCTTTCACTGTGCAACTGTTTATTACGGTAACTTCTATGTTTATTTTGAATATCAAATATTGAAAATGAAAGGTCAAATAAAATTATTGAAAGATCGTAAAAAGTATCAGCCTTAAATATCGATTTCTAGATGTCTACTTGATACGGATAAACAAATAAAATAGACAAGCATACACCAAAATACTAAGGCAAGCCAGCCAATATAACCGTAAATACAACCAGTGCAAATCTGCGTCAGTCTATTTCAGCCCGACAGTCATGCCAATCTATTTTTTTTATATTCCATATCAAATCATCAAGTAAAAAATAGAACGTATACTTTTTTCGCCACTCGGCTTGTTATACCGCCTAATTGATTAGAAAGAGTCTTCAATTTTACCAGTAATTCAATTTTTTCTCTCGTCCGATTTATCATCAAGTTTTCTAGTAATGTCAGAATTGGCGCGCTGACGTCAAACGTGCATTACTTTTGGAAAGAAGGCTCTAATCTCCTAAGCCAAGGCAGTGAAGACGCGACGAGATATAGTTGCTTCACTTAAACCTGACGTAATGGCGTACTGGAATGCAAGCGCACATAAAAGGATATCCACTCACAAGGCTATCTGTGCTGAACACTCGGCGAGGATTGAAGTCAATACAGTTGCAAAATGTTGCGAGACGAACTTGTCAACCGCAACTCAAATCATCCAAGAGATAGATTGATCTGGAACAGAGCTACATGTTAGTCACCGGGCGAGGTTTGAACTCTCAGGAGTACTACTTATCATATGCACCTTTCATATTTATGAAAAATTTATCAGTTGATGAGTCTTTCGGCATACAAATCAAACTAATTATTGAAAAGAAAAACAGAAAAATGATTTTTCACCTAAGCTCCGATTAAGAATTTCCCATTCTTGAAATACCTGTGCAGGTTCAATGACGGTATTTACAAGATCCAGTAGTCTCAATTTCTGCTGGAATAAAACATTATTATTACAAATGAATCAGTGCCCCGCCCCGGTGATGCCATTGGAGGGGCTGACTGCCTAGGAAAAAATCATATAGTTTCTTGGTAATTCTTTTTTTTAACGAAGCATCTGTTTTTCCACGCAATAGCACTCAATGAATTTCAATGAAATTTTATGGAGGGATAGAAGAGTTGGTAAAATTTGGGGACAGAGAGGGAATTTATTTGGAAATGGGAGATATTTTCCCGTTTTTTTTTTTTACGCTCGAGAATTTCCACACGATATCCCCTGAAGTTCTCAATGGATTTCAACAAGTGAATGAATTTCCTAGCGGATCAACGCATCCATCTCCCCTCCTCGCCACATAATATCGCTAAATTCATGTCAGTCCACACCGTATATCCAAAAGTTCTCATTGTATTTCAATGAAATTTTGTGGAAGGGTGAGCAATTGGCTACAGAAGAAGTGATCTAAGTTTGAGGCGCATCTATGCACACTAACATTCCCTGATGGTGACATTAACAGAGATATGAGCTCTCTGAGTGCTTCCTAGGTTTATTGTGTAGTTTTATCAACTGAATAAAATCCACTTAGTTATTTCCTCCGTATTATTTCACAAAGTCAGAACTGAAAAATTGAAAACTGAAGATAACTAAAATTTGTCGTGAAGGTAGGTTTATGCCATCACCTTCAACAGTGGCGACAACGTTCCTCTAACACAGCATTTTTATAGATTATTTTCTAGATTTTCTTACATTATTTTGGATTTTCAAAGAAAATTTTTTCAACTTTCAAGATTCTTCATGTATACATTGCGCCTCAGAGCTCCGTCACCCCATCAGCTGCTGGGTCTGCAGGTCCCATGCACCGCCTCGGTATTCAATAATATGCGAGAACTATGATGAATAATGAATAGCACAAAATATTCACCAAGTTTTAGATATCCTGAGATGATAGCAAGTTCTGGAAGGAAGTGAGTGAGTGACAACATGCGCTACCATCCCGGTTGGTATCAACCATAGGCCTGCCTCTATTATGAAATATTCGAGTCTCCTTGTCTTTGTTTTTTCTTATCGGCCTTCCGATATTTGTATGAAATTCGGAGATGCAGCGATATGCTATGTACGACTGAGGATTCTAATCTTTGATGCTGTGATCACTTTGCCTCCGACCTTCTTCAGGTGAATGCTGCATCAGGCTTTATTTCTTTTTCTTTTTCTTCAAATTTCACCGCTTCAACAATTTGAACATTTCGTGGGAGTAGAGTGGTGAAGGGAGGAAGGAAGAAAGAAGGAAAGAAAGAATGAAAGAGAGAAATTAAAGAAGAAAAAAGAAAGAAAGAATGAATGAGAGAAAGTAATGAAGAAAAAAGAGAGAAAGAATGAAAGAGAGAAAATAATAAGTAAAAAGAGAGAAAGAGTGAAAGAGAGAAAGTAATAAGGAAAAAGAGAGAAAGAATGAAAGAAAGTAAGAGAGAGAAAAGAAATGAAGAATGAAAGAAAGTTAGTTAGAAAGAAAGAAAAAAAGATAGAAAGAAAAAGAAAGAAATAATGAATGAATGAATGAATGAAATGATGAGGTAGAACTAAAAAAGATGAGGATATTTGTTCGTTTCAGTGAAAAAGACAATAATCCGTTTGTAGTGGCCAGATAATGAAAACAAACTATGGTGACTTTTTACAGCAAATTTTATTCGGCACGAATTACAGAGCTGGGTTGGAAACATAAAAGCAATGTATAATTCTTCGCAAGCCAAAAAATATTTTTTTTGTTCATTATGTTCGCCATTAAGAAACATATTGATCGGAGGGAGACGGATATAAACTATCGATAAAAACGCCAAGAATTTCATTAAATCAATTGCAGTCGGGGTTGCGCTCCCATTTTTTTTTGTTTTTTTTGTAATTATTTCGGATAAAGTTAATCAAGACTACAAAGATTTTTGTAAATCTTTGATAATGAGATATTTACTTAGCTTTGCATAGAATGGCGCACAGCAAAATAGGTGACGGCGAAGATAAGGTTGGGAAATCTGTTGCACCAGCTTATATATATATATATATATATATGTATATATGTATATATATGTATATATGTATATATATGTATATATGTATATATATATATATATGTATATATATATATATATGTATATATATAAATATATGTATATATATAAATATATGTATATATATATGTATATATATATATGTATATATATATATATGTATATATATATATGTATATATATATATATGTATATATATATGTATGTATGTATGTGTGTGTGTGTGTGTATGTGTGTGTGTGTGTTTGTGTGTGTGACTGAAAAGGTTGAGTAGTCGGTGGGCTAGTCTAACAAAACTTACAAAGTCTTATTGTCACTAGATTCTCCACACCAAACCTTACTGTGTTTACCTTAGACATAAGTTTGGGGTACACAGTGGGGCACAAACTTACCCCACTAATAAATCGGTCAGCAAAATGAACTTCCTAATTATCATGCTACGGTAGGCTTCTTACTGAGACATGATGGATGTAACAAAAAAATAAGATTTTATCTTAGAAAAAAGTGCACAATTTTTCTGTCGTCTTCATACATTTATAACAAAGAATTAAATTCACAGGATCTTCAAACCTGAACACTGAATCATTTCATACCCTTCAGAAACATCTGTACGTTGTCCTACATCTTGAAAAGATTTTAAATCAGATTATTGTGCTACAAAGATCAGGACAGATATGGTTATGAATGGAGGAAACCCAGACTAGAAGAAAGCCATCAGAATAAATACTTGACACCAATAGCGCTAAAAAAAATAATGAAAGAAGTATCGTTCTTTTTATTTCAAAGAAATTTAAAACTCTTTGATAAAGACACGATATATGAAATCGACTATCAGCTTCATCGTTTCTGGCCGCCTTCCTCTACATCTGCCAACCTCCTAAATCGATTTTTTTAGGAAAAGAAACAAAAAACCCGTCCGAGATCTTTGGTTTCAAAAAGTGCACAATAATCATTTTGATCTTGTCATTCTTTACGATTGAACAAGTTGGTTTTTGTAAACATTTCTATCTCGAGAGTATTCGATTCTTTATTGATTATTGCGAAGACCGTGTTTTTTTTTTAATCTTCAAGTTCAGTTTCCATAAAATTGAATTTCGTTAGGATATAGATGGAAAAAAATAGATGACACCCAGAATCGATATATTTAAGCCTCGGCTAAATCCATTTTTTTTATTTATCTATGTATCTATGTATAATGTATTTGTCTATCTATTTATAGATAATTATTTTGCAAATAGCTCAGTTTGGTCCATGTCCACATTAACAGAACACAGTGAGGGTCTGAATTAACAGATTGGTTTACACGGCTAGCTCGCCGAATATTGCTCCACGGGTAGCGTCCAGTCATTTATTTGATAACATAGCTTGTTCTGGTATTAAATTGAAATAGAGGGAAACACATATTGGTTTGTGAGAAATAACTTTCAAACTATCACACTATGGTGACCGTTTTACTGAGACATATTAGGGAAACTCAGACTAGAAGAGAGTTGGTTATATAAAACGACACTAATAGCTTGAAAACTGATGATGTTCTCTTACTTAGTAAGTAAAAGGCTTTGATAAAGACAAGATATATGAATTCTACTATTAGCCTCTTTGTTTCTGGCCGCCTTCCTCTACATCTGCCGACCTCCAAATTGCATTTTTTCATGAAAAGAAAAATCTGTCCAAGATCTCCGGTTTCAAAAATTGCACAAAAATCATTTTGCACTCGTTGTACTTGGCGACTGAATGTGTCGCCTTATGTGAATATTTCTACCGCGAGAGTATTCGATACGATATCGATTATTGCAAAGATCGAATGTTTGAATCCTAAAGTTCAGTTGCTATCACAATAATCTAAGATCGAATTCACTACTCTAGCCAATGATCTACAAGAAAAGCTTGTTAAGCATCGTTCTAAGCCAGGTGCCCCAAGTTAGTGCAAATACATAGAAAGCATGGCTTAGTCTAGTGCAAGACCACAGTTTGGGGTTCTCAACAAGGATCGAACTGACTTCAAGTTCTGGTATCATTGAATTTTTAAGTATTCTACTTAGGCTTGTCTAAAATGATTTATTTCTTCTTTTCTAAATGAATGGTTATTTCCTAAGTTTAGCTTAATGTTGTCCATGCCTCGTCAGGAAAGGAACCATTGAGGATCGGACTCACTTCACTAGCAAACTGATTTGTGAGAAGAATTTGCTAGTTATCTCACTGCATCAGACACTCAATCTTTTACTACGATTAATCTAATTAGGCAAGACTGACAGTGTGGATCACTCAGTGAAGATCAGATTCACTAAACTAGGGAATTGATCCGCAAGACAGGCTTCCTAACTATCGCACAACATTAAGCACAAACTTTTTAATTTTATAAACCATGGTTTTACTGGCACAAAGCCATAAGTGCTTGACATCAAATGAGATGCAATATTACTCAACTAGCAAATTGGTCTGTAAAACAAATTTGCTAAACACCTCGCCATAGTAGGCATCCAACTTGGACAGTACGTATAGCAAAGAAACTAAATATGACTCCTATAAAATATAATTTTTAGGACTTTTAAAAGGTTTTAGTTTCTTTCGTTTGTACCAAAGTTTTAAATTCATGGGATATTCAACCCTGAACACTGAAGTATTTATACCCCTCAGAAACATCTGTACGTTATCCTATATTTTGAAAAAGATCTTAAATCAGATTTTTGTGCCACAAAGATCAGGACAGATATGATTATAGATGGAGGAAACCCAGACTAGAAGAATGCCATCAGAATAAAACTTGACACTAATAGCGTTAAAAAAAAAATGAAAAGTGAAAAAATGTTTATAAAGACAAGACATATGAAATCGACTATTAGTCTCTTTTTTTGTCATCCTGAAAGTTGCATTTTCAATGAAAAGAAAAATCAGTCTAAGATATTTTTTGTTTCATAGATTGCAAAAAATCATTTTGCATTTGTCGTCCATTGTGGCAGATCGCATTGCTTTTTGTAAATATTTCTATCCAGCGAGTATTCGATCTTGTATCGATTATTGCAAAGATCTCGAATGTTTGAACCTTCAAGTTCAATGGCTATAAAAATAATCCGAGATCGAATATACTAAACCAACAAATGATGTACAATAAAAACTTATCAAACATTGTTCCATAGTACTGTCTAGTATAGTACAAGAACACAGTTAAAGGCGCACTCAGAAAGGACTGAATTGACTTCAAGTTCGGGCGTTGTAAAAATAAAATGTCGCTAGAATGATTTTACAAATATTCAACCACCGCCTTAAATTGAGATACTTGACTCTCGTCTGATATCATATTTTTAAATTTTTTTTAGTTATATTTGGTGAATGATTTCAGTGAGACACCATGTGAGAATCGCACTCACCACACAAGCGACTCGATCTCCAAGACTTGTTTCCTAACTATTGCGCTACGCAGTCACAATGGCGGTTATTGAGCTTAGATTAGTCTGAAGCTAGGCCATCTGTATGAGTCACCCAGGGTAGATCAAATTAACAATTCAAGCGAATAGGGATGGTATTGTTTGCTGAACGAATATCTTGTTATAAGACTAATTTTGTTTTTTCGTTGTTGGATGAGACTGTCTTACCAATGTAAATCCATTGTTGAGACAAAATAACAAACTTGTTTTTCTCTCCGAGTTTGCACCCAATCAAATTTTTATTCGTATAGCACTCGGTTTGATTCTTTACGAATAGTTCTATATTTCACTTTGCCTTCTCATAGAAATTTTTTAATATCAACGTTTAGTTTCTCCTATGATTTCCCTTCATACTAAATCAACAGCAAAGAAGATTAGGAGAACAAGTTTAGTGAATCTAATCCCAGAAGTCTGCGGTAGTTAGAATAATTAACAAAGTAAAGCTATCGAACAGTTGAAAGAGCATGGAGAAACAGTCCGATCTTAAGTTTTAGATTGTCCGGAAAGTAGCGTCGTATTTTTGAAGACATGATAAACTCTCCTGTCTGATGCAGCGAAAGATAAATTTATATATTAAGAACATGATAATAACCAGCAATGACACTGCGAAATTAATTCTTTCATTCTTTGTTTAAAGAAATCTGGAATTCTGGACGAAAAGAATTCTGGTAATGCCGAATTGATCCGTTCCCAACTTTGAAGGTTTTACAACTAAAAAAGTGTTTTAATGATCTGGATAAAAACACATTTAGAAACAATAAACTAATCATTAGGAATGCTGGAGTAGATCTTTCCAAATTGATATTGTAATCTTCTCCCATGTTTATTTCACTGAGTAGAGAATGATTCAATTGAGGTATTTTGTTTAAATTCTTACGCTTCACTCGTTCTTGTAAGTATACTGGGATAGTCTTACTTAATTCTAAGAACTTGTAAAAGACAAAATTCATCATATTCTATCGACTGCTCACCAAGACCTTACAGTGGCCTAGATGTTTGATATAGTTTTTTCGTCCAGAATCGCAGAAGAAATAAAATAATTGTTTCATAGTGGGTTTTTTTTAAAGCTTGTAATAATTATTATGTTCTTGGCGAATAAATTTAACGCTTGTTACATTTGAACAGCTTTGTATTCTATCTCCAAAAATGTCACATTACTCTCCGAACAACCTAATATTTATCATCAGCCGGAGATGTAAACAATATTCCTCACTGTTGTTCAAACTGAAAAAATTCTGGTATATAGACCCTTTTTCATATGGACCATTTCATTCATGATATTGACAAGCTTAGATAAAAAATATTGATAAGCTTAGATTGAAAATACATTTACTAATGTTAGTCTGGGACAAGACTTCAATATTGGCTCCCTAATTTGTCCACCCGTAGAGCATGTCAAACGACGCGTTAGGGTAGGCGCCCATGGATCTTCAATCAACTCATGATAGAGCAATTCTTACCAAGCAAGCCTCGCAGACCATCGCTAGTAAGTTCGATTTCATGTACCCATTACTAGTATGTTTGGTTTTAGGATCTCCAAAATTGTGGCCTTGTGCTAATGCTTTGTAAATATGTATATTAGAGATACTCTCTATATCGATTGCTTATTTACGTTGTTTATTTCTAATCAAAGGACATCAAAAACTGTACCAGAATGGAGAAGGAACGCCGAATTTTTTAGAGGCCTATTTTCAGAATGCTAGGTATTACCAAGAAGCTACAGTTCCCTGGACACCTCGTCGTAGAGTAATGGTTTGAAATTTAATCTTGCAGTCTATTACTTCTGCAGGTATTTTGATCCTCACTAAGTGCCCTATACTAGTGGCCTTGTGCCATATTAAGATAAGATAAGCAAATATCGAGATGATACAATTCCTAAAATATACGAATATACACACGTACACACATATATTTGTATATCTTCTTGATTGTCAATCGCACATTTTTATTGAAGAGAGTATATCTATTTTTTTTCTTTTTAGAGGCAGATAGCTAAGAGACAGTTAAAAGTAATTGAAATGGATAATTATTTAATAATTATGATTAATAGTCGGATGTCATCTGTTTATAATTTATGCTGAAAGTATTTCCACGTGCTCCTTAAGAATAAAAATTCCCATTGCAGTTTGCATTCAACTATGAAGAGTTTTCATTTTTTTTAAGTACATATTAGTGGTAGTATTGGGGTAAACGCGATTTTACTTATAACAGTAGCATTAGCGAGAGAAAAAGAATGCTTGGAAAAAAAAACTTCACAAGCTCCAAATTTTCATCCTTAGCTTCTAGAGTTTCCTAATGCCCTTATTTAAATTTTGGGGTATTCTATAATTTCTCTTTACAATATTTTTGGTCATTCTATCCAAAACTTGGACTAGTGAAAGCGTTATAAGAAATATAGGAACAAATAAAGTAGAAGGACGTTTTGCTCAATGCTAGTAATGGCTCAAAATTAATCGAATAGAAAGATATCTTAAAACTTAGCAGTTACAGAAGCTTGATATATAGAAAGTTGACATTTTTTCTGTTTTTCTTTTCTTTTTTTTTTTGTTTACAAAGAATAAAACATGCTTTTATCTGTCTTTTCAGTAAAATTACTTGATTATTTAATCTTTCATAAACTCAGAGAAAGTGGACAGATTTCATAAATAAGAATTTATTTGAATGGTTTGTTTTACGTGGTATATTCATTGCTGGATCTGATCGATCGAACAGCTTGCCCACAGATCATTTTTAGCGGGTGGGTTTCCACATGGGTGCAATGCCAGAGCTGGCAACTCTCTCGGTGCCGGAGCGTTTCGTCTCGTTCATTTATTTTATCTTTTTTTTTTTTTTTACAGAAGTAGCGGGGTGACGCTCCAGTAGCACTGCACCCCTGTTTTCACAGGATGGGATTACAAGCCCGATTCCCACTTGTTTGCTATTTTAATCCATAGCTGGAGGAAGAGTGGATTCCACTCCTGGATTTGAATTCGGAGTTGTCCTTCTCCTAGACTGGTTGCCAACCAAGGCTAGAGAGCCCAGTCTACCCTGTTATTTTACCCGTAGTAGGGTGGGGAGAAGAGAAAGACCCATGGCTCCCCAAAGGGTATTAGTGCAAAGGGAATGCGAAAGCCTCAGCTGGAATTCGAACTCAGTTAACCAATTCTATCTACGCGTCAGTAATCCTAACGCCACACTGACTCCAAGAATTCAAATAACACCATAGAATTGTGCTACTTGAATACTTTGTCTTATAGACAAAATTGTTTGCATTTGCTTTAAAATGATTTTGTTTCAAATTATTTTCGTGTTATCTTTTAGTATAGAATATTGCCATTGGATATGGCACAAAAAATCTTTTTTTTTTTCAGTATATCAATTTATCAAAAAGTCTAGAGAAGTGATAAACCCCAATAAATTGTGTTTTACGTGGTTGGCAGATATTTTGTTGCAACCTCGTGTTCAAAATCTGCGTTTAAATTTATGAGATCATTGTAAGTCATAAATAATGACAATAATGTATGGAACTGCTACTGTGTAACTAAGTGTCTCATGATGTAAGATCCAAAATAATAGTGTTTGATGCATAAAGATTTTTTCAATTATTGAAAAGAACTACAAAGCATTATCCTTTTTGGTTCGTTGAGAAAGAGTGACCCAACATTCTATTGAGAGAAAAAACACAAAATTACGGGAAAGAAAAAGTCTTTATTTCATCAACAGGTTTGTTTGAGTCGTGAACAATGTGAAAATATACATGTATGTATGTGTTGCTTATGTATACATTTAAATAAATAGAGACCATGACAACGTAACACATATAAATGTATGTATATATATGTATGTATGCACATATATGAATATATATACGTACAAGATATGTAAGAAAATAGGCGATGCGTTAAAACGAACAGCCACACTATCTAAATATCTTAGACAAAAGTGTATGATAAAGTAGACATGTGTAGAAGGAAATAACAGCCTTATGGTTTGTTTTGTTTTTTGTTTCTCGATTTAATATTCTTTCTCAATAAGATCAATTAGCTTTTAAAATTGTTTCTAATTTGTTTTTTGTTTTTCTAATTTCGTTAAAAATAGTTATTGATTTAACACCGGAATAATTCATTGTCGATATATTTTCTGGTCCAAATACAAGACTGATCTGTGTTTCATACATATTACGAAGTACAACGATTTATTCGTCTCATTTTATTATCACTCCTTAAGTCTTTATTACAGGCAATTCGATGTGAACAAGAAAGATAACTCTACAAAAGTAAGTTAGCTCCCTTGCTTTAAACTTCCTATCAGAGATTATTAAGAAGAATTACAATAAAATAATATGAAATACAGGCTTTACCTATGGAGCAAAGGAATATATATATATATATATATATATATATATATATATATATATATATATATATATATATATATATATATGTGCAGAGTAACAGGTGGCACAATGAGGCGTTCGTTGTTAAAACCGCTTAAACATCGTAAACTATTTTAATTACGGTAAATAAAGCAAGCAATTGGTTGCTAAATTCTATCAAAAGATTGATACGAATAATTTGGTAAACTTACAAATTGTTTAAAAAAAAAACTGGCCATATTATGGGCTATCGTAGATAGGGGGAAATCAGCCAAATCTAGCCGAAAAATAGCTGATTTGGCAACCTTGGTGTAAGTCTATGCAGTGAAGGCCAATCTGCATCGTGATTGGTTTATGATCGCAGATTTCCTCTACCGACTAGCACTGAGACTAGCTGATTTGAACCGTGCTAAAATATTTGACGATCTCTAATCGTCACATCATTCTTTTTCGGTGTAAGCAGTAAAATTTTGTAAGATCTGATAAGGAGTTCAGTGATAGTAAGAATAATTCCATTCCGTACGGAGCTCTGGAAATTCTTCATTGATAAGATTTTCGTCATATCTAGTGACGGTCGCGGTTTCTTTGGGCAGTACAGTAAGAAACATAGCTCTAGTAAAAAGAAGCCTACCCTAAGGCTCGGCTCTATAAAACCACAAAAAGCAATAGCCCAGACTAGTCATATTACGGTTTATTTCCACATAAATTAATCGATTATATATTGAATATCATGTCATTTATAAAAATTATTCTTTGCACTAGCTTAGCAATGACTGTATGTCCGTCCTGCAGAAAGACTGTTTGTAATAACAAACCTCTACAAAATAACAATATTTACACATATCAATGTGAGATCATGTATAAGCACACACATTGATATATATAGAAATATATATATACACATATATACGAATGTGTATTTGTTCCTATATGCATTCATATATAATATTACTTTAGATGCAATATATATATATATATATATACACATATATATATATATATATATATATATATATATATATATATATATATATATATATATCCTTTCACATACATATATACATATATCACATTTATACACAAGTGTCCAAATATTTATGACTTTGGTGGTCTCCGTTGGACTACTGTCTTGAGACAATTCAAAATGTGTGAATGTGTTGTATAATGTTCAAGCAGGGAAATCTTTGAAATTCTCTTAGTGTTTAACAACACTGTATCAAAATATACAGAAGTAATTTTAGAGGGTGTTTATTGCATTTAAATGTATATCATAAATCACTTGTTGGTGTATGCGACTGTATGTGGGATGGGTATTGTTGAGGCTGGGTGTATGTGACTGAGGGACATAAATATATACTTTTTCAATTTTGTTTTTGTATGTAGTTTATTGTTTTGAAAATGCAATTCATTTCAAACCCAGATTATTCGTAGTAAAATAAATTAAATCCGAGTAAAAACAGAAACCAAGAAATGTTTTGAATAAAAAAAAAAAAGAAAATAAACGTAATTAAAAGAACCCTCCCACCCACTCACTTCCCCAAAATCCTTTAGCAATAACAAATAAATCAATCGATAAATAAATATATAAGTAATGGCAGAACACTAACAAAAAACAAAAAAGTAGAAATTTTTAAATCTTTGGAAAAAATGAAACCAAAATCATATCAAACAAGTAAAACAGCAAGGCAAGTTAATAAATGGAAATTTAAAAAAATTAACAACAAAATTCCCCAAAATAATTTAAATTTTGTAAACATATTAATTTCATTTGAACTTTTTTTTTTTTCTTCTTTTGTTAAAATAATTGTTTGTTTGCTTCACCAGGCAAGGATTGGATTGAGAATGGCCGTAATGGAGATCACAGTGGCAAACCTGGTGGGCGACAATTCTAGTAGAAAATTCGTTGGAACAACAGTAGACAGGCTGTCAGAATGACGGAACTTGTTAAAAAGCCTGCAATGGAAAAAAATGAAATCAAATTAGATAATATATAACCTGAAAGAATTAGATATAAACAAGTATTAACTTGGTTTAAAAACATTTATTTATGACTTACTCTGTTTTGGGAAGCAACAAACGGGTGACTGAAATTCTAGCATCTAAGTCTATCAATGACTTTCACTGTCTCATTAAGTTGATGCAAATTGTTTTTTACGGAATCTATCGAATCCCCATAGCACCACCAACCAGCAAAGTGGCCTACAGATTCTTCTTTCTTTTACTGTCCATGTCTGTCTGAATGCCTATGTGTGTCTCTGGTCCCCCTGGTCACATTTTGGGGGGCCAGAACCACAACAATTTGCATATGTACACCATTAGGAACCATTTAAAAACGTTTTTCTTTTTTCTTGGAGGGATCTCTATGGTCATTTTAGAACCAATACCCAATCTTCTGCTAGTATGGGGGGGGGATAATTTTGGATGAAAGATCTTTTTTTTTTTTAAATGTTTTAAGTAGTTTTTCTAGATGATTAGTTTTGGCACACGTGCGGGCAACGGCGATTCACTTACGCAAGGTGTAGATATTTTTGATATAAATGCATCGCATAACTATTCATCATTTTTTTCTCTGAACTTAGCCAAGATTTCAACCAAATCATGTATTCCATCATATTAAATTGATACAGAAGTTTCGAAGCATTTTCCATATAAAATCTTTTATTCGTATAAATTCATAGCATCATTATTCAGTCATCAAGTATTTTCCCTCTCTCTTTGCTAACTTACGCCACCTTTTAGCTAAATCGTTCATTTTCAGCCGAATTCCACGTTCACTATGATGAATTCAATACTTTCAATTTGATGGAATCGCTGACCAGACAAGAAGTATTGCATGGAGCGAATTAAATGATAGTAATAGGAATGCAGAATGATATTGGATTACGTAAATAGTTCGTTGAGTTTTAGTAGAAATAAAAGACAAAATTTTGTCTTATTTTTTTGTCATTAATTTTCCTGAACCACGTATTTATTGTTTTAACCGAATAACTTCGATCATCTTTGAGGCAATTTCATAATTCAATCATCTCAGAACGTTTTATTTTTCTCAGAAAAGAACTGCTATATGAGCCCTCTTGAAGTCTTCCCAAGGATTGATTATTTTCATAAGGCCGATTCTGCAATGTCGGAATTGTAATCAAAAGGTGCAATATTAGGTAAATACAGCGGACGAATGGAAACTTTCCAGCCAAGCTTCAACAATTTCTACCTCGTCACCAAAGAAATATGCGGTCAAGTGTCAACCTGATGGAATATTACACCCTCTATGATATCTATTTCTGGACATTGCAACCGTCGTTTGGTATAATTGGAAGCAGTCCTCTCAATCATTTTGGCTCTCCATTTTGTACAGCTCGTGATGGTTCATTTCACCTGGCCAATTATCAACCGCACTTCGTAAAATATCTACCTCTCATTGTCTATAACTCTTAGTTTAAAAGATGAAACATTTAAATATGATCTGGAGAGATTTTGTTTAACTAATTGTAGAAGTCACACATCAAAATGATTGAGAAAAATGTTAGCTATCTTTTGTGTCATTTAATATTGATTATTCTTATGTAATGTCTTGATTTGATCGCCGTGAACTTCAATTGATCAATCTAATGCTGGAGCACTGTCCGGCAAGAAATGTCAGCTGTAACTTTGCAAAACACATTTGACATGTTTTATCATTCACAGTACTTTCTCCATGAACAGCACATTCTTTTCTCGTTAAAGTCTAATTTTGTCTTTCTTAATAAAACATAACATGACAAAAATTATTTTCTTCCAACTTTAATATTAGAATCAATCAACAAAAGTACGCCAATATTGACAAATATCTTTTTTTTAATGCCCTAATATGATGTTTGTCGAAATACAATCAGATGCAATCTTTTTTAATGAAATTACATGAAGCTAAATGCCCCTAACGAAGAAAAAAAACATCAACTTTGTTCCTACCCAATTACTTTCAAGTACTGTATTTACTTGTAAAGGACATGGTACCCAAATTTTCTGGAAACTGAAGAAGCAAAATAGTCTCTCCAAAGAGAGAAAAACTTTTTAGAAAATGAGGTCCTCCATTTCTTGGTTGTGTGATTTCGAGAGATATGAAATATCTGTCGAGACACGGGAAATTTCTGATAGTATCTGTTTTGTTTTTTTTTTTCACATCAATGAACATAGCAATAATTTCCCGTTTTCTATCTCATACGTCATTTCGGTTGTAATAATTTTGAGAGCTCTGAGGGATTCGCAGCACATGGTTGGGGCCCCTTTCTGCTTTTTTGCAACCACACAATAAAAATATATGTCGTGAAATGCCCTTTCTGAAGAGATCCCACCTGCCCCAAATTGCTTTCGGTAACCCTCTTTATTACAACAATAATCCCTCGAAAATGACTTGAATAAATACTAGAATTGATATATCGAATCACCGCAGCCCTACAAATGACTCATCCGATCAATCAACCAGCCACGCTTTTTTCACTCTCTGCTCGTATATGTGCATGTGTGCCTGTCTTTGTGTCTCAGGGCGCTCCTGGTCACATTTGGCGTTACAACCATGAAAATTTGAATGAGTACACCACTAAGAACCATCTAAACATGATTTTTTAATTGTTTTTGGGGGGTGTCTATAGTCATTTTCGACCAACCAACAATCCCCACATATTAGATAATCTTAGATAAGTTAGTTCTGGTACACGCGCAGACTATGGTGATTCATTTATGCGAGGTACAAATATATAGTATATTTTATTGAAAATTCCTGCGTTTTAATGTAAATTGCAATAATAATAGATGGTAAGCATTTTGCAATTGATCCTTTATGCTTCAAGTTCACTGAATTTCAGTTCATAGGATGTTGGAGGATTTTTTTATACGATTTTCATTGAATTTGTTTTCTAGACCATAAAATATGCTACTCAGTTAGCTTAGATTTGTTATTCCATTGGACCACAGAAAAAAAACTGGGGTCAACTTACACCAAAAAAGTATAATAGATTTGTGATTTCTTGGCAAATGAATAGAGCTTGAATGTCTACAAAAGCTGATATATATACAAGTTTATATTAATACATCGTTCTGAAAGACAGTATGTATATTTACCTGCGTTGTCACAATAATCGGGATAAAAGTTGCCTTTCTTCTCATCACGTTCGGCCAAATATTGTTCGAATTTGCCTTTCCATTTGCCTGGATCGTATTCATCATCACCTAAATTAGAATTAAAGCAGAAATTATATTAAGCTTCAAGTACAAACTCAATAAATAGATTAGAAAAGTTTGACGTCTATAGATATGTGATCGAGTCATTCAACTTGAAACTAATGATTTTATTTTATGCAAAGATGGTTAAAGTTTGTTTCAAGAAAATAAGAAATCTTTGATTGATATTCTATTTTCAAATGATATAATCTCAATTGATTGATCAGGAAAATCAATTCAATATAATTTATGCCATATTTTCGAGTTAATACAGAAAACTTTTCAATTCATGATTTTTCGCTTTAATATTTGGATGAATTCAAGTTATGACATGATGGAGCTGGAGCTATGATTGAACAGAAAGATTTTGATTTCGAAGAATTTGCAAGTGGATATTTAAGTTTTTAAGTGAGACTAATCTACTTGAGACTTTTCCTCAAAAGGATTTTCAGCGATCAGAAAATGACGCAAGCATATTACATATACATTTATGTGTGTGAGAGTATTCATGGAATTACTCCTTTGCTTTGAAAATCACGGACCTTATTTGATATTTTATCTTAAATGCTTATCAATATGGGTTAAAAAGGAAAAGAAGGTAAAAACTTCTTCGAGAGAAAAACTCAAAATGTTTCAAGAAAATAATTTCTAAGCAGGATAAAGTTTGATGAAAAGGGCGGATGGTTAGAAGTGTTTTGATACTTGCCCAAGAAGTAGAACTTGATGACCCTGCAGTCTCCATGGATTGGCATTTGCTCGATGGCAAAATGCCAAGCCTCTGTTTGCAATGCTTTGGCCACCTTATTCATCAGGTCAACTCTGAAAAAAAAAAAAATAGAATTGTGTTATGAATTAGGAAATCAACTCTAAGTGGTTAATTGTTCTTCAAGTACTATCATGTGATCAATATCAGGTTGGTACAAGAATAATTGCAGTTTTTCACCACCAACTCTAAAGCAGTACTGCTCAGCATATAATAAAAGTCCTCAATCGAAATAAGAATCTTCATAATCTACATATCTTAACCAACTAAAAACAAGTTCATTTATACGGAGGCATAGGATTCTGGGATCCTGAAACCAATGAATTCTTTGTGGCGTTTTGAGCTGCAACTGTTTGGTTGTTGAAAAGGCAGGAGTCAATCGGAGAGAGGTCAAGTAAGTCTGATGAGGTAGAGTTTCGTAGCCTAGTTAGTCCAATTTCTGCTGGGTCTTTCGAGCGACAAGCAGTCGGGCATTGTCATACAGAAGAATCAGCTCTTTTTGATTGATCAATATCGGATGTAAACGTTGCAATTCTTGGTGCATTTTGTTGATTTCCTGACAATACTTCTTTGCTGTGATGCTTTCATTAGGATTCAAGAAGTTTCAGAGGATGATTCCAATTGCTGGCTACCAAACAGTGACGATAATCCTCTTTTGATGCAGATCTGGCTTGTGGAAGTGTTTGGTGCTTTACTTCTGCTCAACCACTGCACAGGACGCCGTCAATTATTGTGCAGAATCCATTTTTAGTCATATGTTATGATGCGATCAAAAATGAATCGTTTTTGTTGCGCAAAAGTTGTGCAAAGTAGACCTTGTAACAATGATCTTTTTGGGTTTGTTCTGCTCGTACGACACCACTCATTTGTTGAATTTTTTTGGTTTTCTAATTTGGTGTCCAAATCGAACAACTGTTAAACGGTCAGCGGTCAGTTCCCCGGCAACTACCCATATTTTACGTGGGTCTCTCGCAGAAGGACATCCAGGACTCTCCTCATCTTTAGAGATCTCGTTTCCATTTCGGATATTTTGGAACAAATGTTGAGCTGTACATATCATTGCCGATCCACTGGCCAAACACTTGGTTGATATTGCAATCAGTTTCCGTTGATTTACATCCCATTTTGAA
Organism: Thysanoteuthis rhombus; assembly: GCA_963457665.1. Classification (NCBI taxonomy): domain Eukaryota; kingdom Metazoa; phylum Mollusca; class Cephalopoda; order Oegopsida; family Thysanoteuthidae; genus Thysanoteuthis; species Thysanoteuthis major. The sequence goes on from OY735203.1 coordinate 13,594,628, forward strand.
ATGATGCTCCGAAATAGCTCGAATTTGTTTTTCCCATCTTTGATTTGACAGCCTCAAATAAACCAGAATAAATATTGAAAAGGAAACATTCAGCTTAGATTAATAGCATGAAATTTACTTTAAAATGGTATATTCTATTAACATAGTTAAAAATAGTTTATTCCAAATTAAGCATCAAAGTTTAAAATAACAAAAACTGCAATAGCACCAACCTAATTGGGCTCTGTAGATTTTAATTTCTTATGATTTATTGTATATGATATAAAGTTGATTATCTGTTGTGGCTCAGAAATCGAATTATATCTATAATCACCAAGGTGTGAAACAGTCTGTTGGGGTATCATCAAAAATATAAAAATAAATAATTGACTATGTATATGAAAAAAATACATACATATTGTAACATCTCTCTCTCTCTCTCTCTCTCTCTCTCTCTCTGAGCGCCTCTCCATGACCAGCTTGCAACCTCCCACCTCCTCTCAGTCTTAATTGGGGCTGCTGAACCTAGTCACCTATTGCCCAAATGGCATACCATTAGCCATTTTGATTACTTTATTTCTAAGGCAGTTGCCAACCAACGAATCAACATAGAGAGAGAGAGAGAGAGAGAGAGAGAGAGAGAGAGAGAGAGAAAGGGATTGATTCTTAATTCAGGTTTATGGGAATGAAGAGAGAAATGAGTAGAATAACGGTACCCAAAAGACGCGGGAGGTTAATACAAGAATACAAATTCATGGCTATAAACAAAAAGACAGACAACAAGAAATGGTAACTGAGGCAGTTCTGCACGACACAATCGGGAATTTCTGGAGTCAACAACAAACAGTCCACCATAACAAAACAGTTCTGTAATGCACAATATCATGATAGGGGAGAAAACAGGTCAATATAATTCACAGAAACGAACAGGTCGTTTTCTCGAGTTCGTTATCTGATAATCATCTAAACAGGAAAAGCAATTAAAATATCAGCTCGCACTTCCATCTTTCCCCTTTTACATCTCTGTTGCAATTTTCCAGAGCCGTCCAATTCAATCATCTTCCCAGGACGCCCCCTACTTCAAACTCAGCGTTTTCCACGAAGTCAGGAGATCTCAATACTCCATTCCAAGTCTTTGCACAATTCTTTTTGCCGTACTTTTTTGGGGAGACACATCTCCAAGACCCCAGACTCGACCAACAACCAGGAGCTCAAAAATACCAGACACGTCTGTTACACCCTTCCCGCTGCAGACAAAAAACTTTCGGTCGTGTCCTCTATCCCTTAATGTGGTTGGACTTATCTTCTCCTACCCAGAGGGACCATCGTAACAATATATATATATATATATATATATATATATATATATATATATATATATATATATATATGTATAAAACTCAATGTGTATCCGTGTATATTTTATTTCATTGTGTGTAACACTTTTCAAAGAGGGTTGAAGTTTACTTTATTGCTAGTGCAATTAATCAACCGTAGTATATCATTTACAAGCTCTGAGAAACATTCCAACTTAGAGGAAATGGGCCCCACGTGAACTTACGTCAACAAACATCGTTCAGTGTTTGAGCTTACCTTTCTTTCTTGCTTGAATGCACATAAAAATATATGTCTAGACAAGATAATTACCAGCGATTGAAAATAAATCCCAAACCAAACAAAAATGTCATGCACAAACATTTTCTAGCAGTTGTACTCTTAAAAGGTAAATTTTTTTTAAATCTCAACTGGTGCATGTCGTGGGTGAGTAATGTTTTGGGGATCTAGGACGGTAGGTCGCCACCGTCAATGCTTGGGGACGGAATGTCCTCATTCTACGGTCCAATTTTGGGTGGAAGTGGCTGTGAAGTCAGTTCAATGTTGTTGACCGTTTTTCACGCCATAAATATGTTGGTGTCCGAGGTCGTTGCCACAGAGGCATCTTTTTGAATAGGTCCTTCTCGGACCTCAAAAGATCCCAAATAAAGTCGACAATCAATGAAATATGTGAAAGGGCAAATGATTCTTTCCTATTATACTGGAGATTGATTAATAAGGGGAAAAACTGTTGTACTTTGAAGGAATGGTAAATAAGGGTAGATAACTCAGAGAAAGATGATAATCAAAGATTTTCGAAGGAATGGAAGGGAGATAAATGTCGTTATTTAATGGTTTTGGTGTAAGTGAGGTAATTCGTAAGTATATATATCATTTGTAAGTATTCACCGTATCTGTACATCTTGACCGATTTTGGTGTACATATTATGTACGTACATAATCATGTAATATATATATATATATATATATATATATATATATATATATATATATATATATATTATGCATGTATATGATGTTGTGTATATATTTCGTGTGTATATCCAGGACAGTCTTCTACATTTCAGCTTAAATTTAAACTATTAGGGAAACATTCAATGTTTTGTGGTAATATCAATTGAAATAATTTTTTTAGGACGTTGAAACAATTCTTCATAAATGAAATTTACTTATCGAATTTCTTCGTCCTCCAGTAGGACAGAGTAACGTAGGGCTGATTGATGGGAACAACATCAGCACACGACATTTTTTGTTGCCCATGATTCTCAGAGTAAAACACCATTGCACGACCATAAACTGAAATTTGAAAATGAAAGTTGACAATGATTGTTATGTTTCAAAGCCGAAAAAAAAAAAAAAAAGAATTTTCGATCTAAACTCAAACAAAACTTTAAAATATTTTCAAAAGAATCAATTGCTTTAAGGGGTTTTAAGTCATTTGCAAATGTGTGTGTGTGTGTGTGTGTGTGTGTATTCATCCGTACGGTTGTGTGGAGGAAGAAGAGGTGCAAGGTAGCCTCTTAGGTATCAGAAGGAAATCAGAGCTGGCGAATCAAGTCCATGCTTCGTACTGATGACGCCAGATAGCTCGATAAAATCTCGTCACTGACTTGTTACAATGGTTGTTTGAGAAAATTGCGTCAGTGTGTACTTGGTCAAATCACTCCACTATAACTTCGAGGTAGTCGAAACAGTAAAAGGCTGTTACAGCTATTGTCAAACTTGACACGTTTCAGCTTCACTCTCTCCCCTTTACACACACACACACACATATATATATATATATATATATATATATATATATATATATAGAGAGAGAGAGAGAGAGAGAGAGAGAGAGAGAGAGAGAGAAAATTTGACTGGATTTTTGCTAGTGTTTTCAGAGACATCATCTCTAAATATTTGTATTTGCTTAATCAATATGCCTGTATCTGTCTTATTCATATTAATAAAGCGTTGCATTAATAATAATGTATTGTATTTAAGCGTGTAATTCATATTTAATTTTAGTTTAAATAAAGTTTTAGTTTCTTACAGTCTTAATGCGTCAAAGATATTTCTGTATGATTAGAGATTCCGAGGTGTATATTGATTTGTTATTATGTGGCCTCAGTGGATCTTTGAAAATGGATGATTATATGCTATGAAAAACCCAAAAGCTGCAAACACTAAGAGTGTTTTTGCACTCATGCTCAAGAGTGGTCCTATACACGGTTACCAATTTAGACGTTTTTTGCTTTGTTTTTTTTTTCGAATTTCTGAGTCCGGTGCTGACGATATTTAGATGTTTTACCAATTTTTGGTTATGTTTTAAAGTGGTAGTTGAGATGTTTTGCTTTTTTTTTTCGAATTTGAGAGAAACTTCCAGAATCGGAAAATTGAAAAATCACACCTGAATTAGCAACCCTGGTTCTATAAAAATAGCATTTACTTCGTTTTTGACAAATGTAGTTTTCCTATTTTCATCGTATCTACTTACTTGACCATTCTCCAAATAGAGGCAGATTTCTATCCACGTACAAATAACCATTGTCACCAACATTATAAGTCCCGTGTTTGCTTGACATGTCTCCGACCGCACACCTTGGCTGGCTATGGATTTCACACTCCTCGTAGCCATTCTGTTGAGGAACAAATTTTAAAATTTAGTTTTAGTTTTTTTTCCAAGTAGTGAGTGAAAAAAAAAGGCAATGATTAGTAAAAATAAAAATTTTGTGAACTCTTTTCAAATCATTTTTCATGGAGAGAATAATCTGAATCAGAATTCTGGGTACAGAAGAAACCTTATTACCATTTACACTTTTGTATCTTGCTCATAATATATGCGCTTCAGGAGGTTTTTTTTCCATTTCATTGATTGCGTTCCGCTATTTATACCTGTTAGGTATTTTTGGATGCTGTCTCATCACTAGCATCAACGGACATACCGAAATGCGAGTAACATCCTTTGTTCAGTGTTGACAATTTAGATGTTTTCCATCTAAATCTATATATTTTTGGTTGCATCTAGATGTCAAAAATTGCTAATTAGATGATTTTCGATGATATAAGTAACATTTCTGTATAATTCATAGTATTAAAAAAAGTAATATTTTGAGAAAATAAGTAACATTGTAGTATTGAGATCACTAATATTTTATCAAAATATGTGTCAAGGGAAATGATTTCCGTCCTTAGTAAGAAACTATGACTTCAAAATATTTCTGTCACTTCAATTCGGTCTTGCCAATTTATATATTTTAGATTTTAAATAATTCTAAAGTGCGCAAGATGAGGGAGATAATTTATATAAACTACGAATAATGACCTATAATTTTTAATGTTATATTTGTTTTTATTAGATTTCTCAAGAACCGTCGATCCAAAAAGTTCAAACTCGACACTGTACGGTACGTTCACACACGCACATTTCTTCAATCATTGTTAGATATCAGGAGAATCTAAAGATGTTTTTAGCTCAATTTGAAATGTAAACTTGAAAATGAAGTATGCACTGCCTTGGCTAGATCTTCAAACAATAAACGAACTTGCTTATACATGGTCTGACTTTCAGGCTTGTTCAACTTGTTCAATCGACCCAATGAAGCTATTTCAAATTTCTGGTCCCTATCTATAGAAAGGCATAAACCCCCCAAGTTCCATCACATACAGTTTGGCCATCAGTCATGATTTTGGCTGATCTTTCATCACCAACAAAAAGGAGTGAGTTGTTTCCTTTTGATAAATCTATGAATCTATCTATAATTTCAGCAAAATTAATTTTTGTTTATACTTTGTGTGTGATACGTCACATAAGAAGGATTTTAAGCTCCAATTATATCTTTCTTTTGCATGATTATAAAGTAGATTATTCTGGTACAAGGCAACAAGAGAGAGGCACAGATTGAGAAGCAAACTCACGAGCAACTATTAGCGAGACTAGCTTGTTAGTCATTACTTTATTGTCGGTGCGTTTATGTAAATATTCATTGGGCCTTAGTTTGGTATGAAGCAATAATAAGCTGGCAAGTTATGATCGAACTAACAATAACCAACAACGTTATCTTGCTGACCATAACTCTATGATAGGCGTCCTTATATAGATAATTGCAATCTTTTGCTTTGTCAAAAATTTCAAACATACATATAATTATACATGCTTATAATTGAAAAGTAACATACGTTGGTGTTGACATCAAAGGGATTGTAAACCTCTCCGACTCTGCTGCATGCTCTCTGGACGGCTTCTTCCATGTTTACCCTCCTCTCTTCTTCAACATGTTCTGCGTGTTCTCCTTCGTCTGAACTATTTCCAACAGTTCCTTCCGCTGCACGGTCAGCAAACTGTTCTTCCCACACGGGATCACGATGGATACGCCAGTCATGATTCTTGCTCTGAAATGAAAGAAAATTGTATCGGAACATGGCAAATGGTTGTTGTCTTTCAAATGTTTCAAGTTAAGGCGTTTTTGCATAGGTGTGCCTGGAAGGCTTCAAGATAAGAGAAGAGACTATCTTTACGTCGTGGCATCATTACCACTAATGGGAAAGCAGATAAAAGAATATATATATATATATATATATATATATATATATATATATATATATATATATATATAGATAGATAGATAGATAGATAGATAGATAGATATAGATAGATAAGTCTGAAAAGTGATTGTTGTAGCCACATAAACGAACACAAATACGAAAAGACTTTTTATCCTTACAAACAACGCTTATCGTTCAGGTACCATTTCATGCTTTAAAATTAATTGTTTCTCTTGGAGAATAAACTGGAGTTGTTAGATTTTTTAAAGGTCGGGTTTGGATCGTTATTTCAATATGGGTATAAGATAAGGTTATTTTTGTATTTCACAACGTTTTCTTCAACCACCTTTTTCTCAATCATACTTATGCCCCTATAAGTAACCATCGGAGAATATTCCAGCGAACGTGACGTATCTTCCGCAGAAGACACACCCTAGCGACTCCCCGGGCCGAGAGATCCGTAAGGACTTCCAGGTTTTCGACACCCACCAACAACCCGACTGGCCCAGTAAGATAATGGGAAATGGGTCCTTCTTCGATGGTAGGATATTTATTGGTAGATATGTTTGCTTAGAAAACTTTTTATTCTTTCTTGCCAACATAGAATCCATTAAAAATCTCAAATGGCAGTGGGCTTGCCATGTTGCAAGAAAGGCGGACAACCGATGGACATCGCGACTTACGACATGGATCCCCAGATATCACAAGCGCAATCAAGGTATCTGAGTATAAGATGGAGAGACGATCTAGACAAATTCAGAGAGTACTGGGTCTGCGACGCCCACGATAGAGAAGTGTGGCGAATCTTAAGGAAGTTCTACGTCCAACAACGGACGTAGGAAGACTGATGATGATGAAGGGTGTTGTATCATTTTTAAAGACTAGTTCATACTGAATCGCCGTAGCTACGATCACCGACAACAAAAACCGTAGGCTATAGCTATTTTTCTCTTTTCGCTTGTCTGCCAGTCAATTTCAGTGCTCCTAATCATATTTTGAGCACAGTACCTTGAAAATTTACATGTGTAATCCAGTAACCATCTTCTAAAAACGGTCCTTCAAAGTCGTCTTTTTTCACTTATTCCCCAAGAGGTGCTCGAATTACAATTATAATCCTTCATGAATTGGATACATATTTCGCCTGCACCGCCATGACGTGGCACTATGTCGCTTAGGCGTTTGAAGAAAGTATTTCTGTGAACAAAAATGGTCGATTGATAGAATTAAAAGAAAGTAAAGTTTGAGACAAAGTGACCGAAGAAACCTAAGGGAGATAAATGCAAATAAGGAGTTCCATTAGTTGAATTGATTGACAAAGGTATTTGAATAGTTGTGAAAATGTATCGTAATCATTTATTATATGTTAAAAGACGTGTTATTCACAATTATTTGCTCTTTATCAATATCTTGGAAAACCTCGTTCCTTGTTGGAAAAGGTAAATGAATTCACCCTGTCTTTCTGTCTGTTTCTCCAAATAATATCTCGAAATTGGCACATCAGCAACGGTAGCAACAGCAGTAGTATTTGTAGTTATATCATCAGCGGCCAGTGGGACATACACACAGCGTTTTGTGTTTGTATGTTCACACCCCTTCTCTTTGCTGTCATTGATAGACTGACAGATTCTATTGATGATCTGTCATATTCGCTTTCTATTGAGCCTTTGACAACTCTGCATTAGTGTTATCTTTTGTGCTTTGCTTTTCATTTCAGATTGTTTCGTTCAGTTTCTTATACACCTACGTACACATTCTGGAAACACGTTTAGGTAGGTACAACAATTATTCCGTAGCCCACTAATGAAAAGAACATTTATTTCACAGCCCGAATATTTTTCAACCTCATTCCTCGTGAATACACTCAATTCAGTCGTGAATACCAATCACAAAGATCAAATATAATGCAGTGAAAATTTTAGATCAAAATACCGTTGATAACAGCGTCAGGTTTCAGGACCACTGATCGATACTCGTATGACAGGTTTTCTTGAATTATATACAACTTTCATCGAGTAGGATCTATCTACGCTGCATATGAGAGGGTTAGCGGCCAAACCCATTCAAAAATTGCTGATGAACCTCATTCCTCGGTGACCATTCCTTCAACAACTCATATGACATCATAATAGCGAAGTAAACATATCCGGGAACTGCACACGTAAACTAGAAAAATCTCGGTCAGCGTCTGTCTCAGACAGCGACATTGTCACTAAAAACTGAATAGAAATCAGTCCACAAATAGTTATGATGAACGGAAGGTAACTTTGAGAAATTTCTGGATCTGCCTCCGAATTTGATTTTTTTTTTCTCTTTAGCGTATGGCCCATACCCTTCCACAAAATGTCATCAAAATTCATCGAGGACTTTTTGAGATAATGTATGGACAAACATGACCGAATACATAAATAAATTGAATAAATGGAAATATATCTCCCAATCGTGAAAATAATTCCAGGATCCACCCCCAAAATTTATCCAATTCTTTCTTACCCATTTGCTTACTCCTCTTCATGAAAACTTCTTAAGAACTTTCAGAGATATTGTTCGACCTGTCACACAAACAGACAGACACAAGTGAATATTTATACCTCTTCCAAGACTATTGGTCGTGGTAAACAAGAAAAAAAGAGGTGTTCAATAATACCAAAAGACAATATCCGCAATTTCACGTCTCGATATCATTTGATATCGAGAAAGTTTTTGTCTCCAATTATTTTGAGAGTAGATCTGATTTGATTGGCAGAGTTAAGGGCCAAGTTCATTAAAACGTATTAAAGAACCTCGCTTCTCGGAGAAATAGAATTATTGTCTTCATATCACAATTTTACGCTACAGTTTATTTTACGACAAAAAAAAAATGCTTAGCATTTGGCACGTATGAAATACACATTCTTTCAGATGGGTTCCCGAAAATGATTCTTGTCTTATCAGAGATAAATGTAGACATTTTTATTCAAGGAGACCATGGAAACACACCAAGACGAACGCATTGTTGGAGATAGAAGTAGGGAAAATGTGTGGAAGAAATAAAGAAAAGTAAGAATTATCTTTCTTTTATTTTTTTTTCCAAATTATTCTATGCATCGCAACCCAAGGCTATTTATTACAATCAGTTCATGCAAACAATACTTCGATATTTCTCAGTCTATTTATAACGAGTTCAAATATGAACAATTGGCCGGGTTAGATCAAAAGATCTATTCACGCTCTATGATTGCTGCAACAGTTTGAATAATTTCTTCTCATACAAACGCAGGGGATGCAAGTGGCGAAACGGTTAACAGCTCCAAATTGTGAGTCAATACTCCGACCGAGGACGTTCATATTCACTACGCGCTAATGCCCTTGGAAAGGCATGAATCTATCTCTTCTCCCTTCCCCATAACTATAGTTAAAATAGCAGGACATACTAGGTTCTCTAGCTTTTGGGGACAACCAATCTAGGTGAACGACGCCTTTGAATTTAAAATCATGAGCCCCAAAAGCAGTCTAGCGTTGTCTCTGGTCTCCTTTTGCTAATTCCTTCAACGACACTTGTACCAAGCACTATCGGCGCTTGTCCTTCCCTTGAACAACATCTATGTATTGACAGCGTTGGGGCTTACAGGCAACCACCCATTTTCCATATAACCTTGCCTGTACCAAGGAGTGACTGAACACAAGACACCTGAGTGTAGATCAAGAGCTTTAGGAGACTGGCGATTACTACCAATACTGTTACACCGATTCTAACGCATCACAACGATTGAAAGAAAGAACTGACAAACCAAAACATCGTCGATATCAGAAAGAAAGCTGAAACCTGGGATTGAATGGGTAGCTATAACTACTACGTAGTGAGTTCGATCCTCACACGGTGTAATAAAAACTTTTGGCTTTGTTATCTGAGTAATGATTTAGCGAGCTTGGCATAAATTGATTGTGAACATCTAAGTTTCGTTTGGTGGTGTGACGTAAAAAAGATCATATGAGAATGGACCAATAGGCAAAATAAAACAAGAGGTATCTTAAGAATGTGTTCGTTAATACGTTTTTGCTTTTTTTTTTTAATGAGAGAGGAAGAGGGGGGAAGGAGGAGAAGATACATTTCATTTAAGAATATGCTGTTCAAGCATGGAGTCCATATCTCCGGTAGCAAATAGGGGCAGGGGACAGCTTTTCAGAAAGGGCACTTTACGGCATATATCTTATTATGATGGCTATAATTGGTGAAAATTTTCATTTCCAGCGAGCTTTTTTCACTAAAAGTGCTTTATATAGTCCTTTAAAGTCCATCTATCATAATAAAATAATTAAGACTCCAGAAGAAATTATGGATGATAAAACGTTTACTTTTATTAAACTTACTAATTTTTTTGGTTCTGAATTGACCTGATCTTCGGTTACCTAAGATAAATTGAAAAATAAAGCTAGCCAGATCTAACCGAGAAATTGTAAATTTGGCAACATATGGGTGTCTACAACAGAACACGCAGCTTTATGATCCAGTTTTATCATGTGACCAAGTTAACCCCAGAACAATATTTGCGAGGACTAAAGAGAATTACTGTCCCAAACGTTCGAAATGATGGTAGCGATTCTTTCCAATATTACAGACTAGTTCTACAACAGATGTCCTTACGTAGATACTTACTAAGCTTATGTATGGTCAGGCACAAAGCTACGATATCGAACTATGAATTGAAAATAAAATTTGCTAGTGAGACAAGCACGCTTATCATCGTAGTAGCAAGTCTAAAATTTAAAAAAAAAAGAAAATTATCTTATTTTAGTCCACGCACCATAGAAAATGCTTGTTGATACTAGATAAGTGTTTATTATACGAAATATTTTAAAAGAGTTCTTTCATGTTAGAAAACATAATACCTATTATTAATCAGCAGTTAAGTCAATGAATAAACAAAAGGTTCCCTGTTCATATCTCGGTCAACTGGTGGGTTTTGTTTTTCCTTTTTACTTGTAGCTGTGCGAATTCAGTCATTGTTGTTCATGCCGATATAGTTTGTATGTTAATCACGCGTATTCATTGCACGTCTTCAAGACGAATAAGGACCGATGAGTTCAGAAAGTGACGCTTGAGAGAACATGCAACATGGTATTTATATACAGTAAACCCTTGCTCTAACGAACTAATTGGGGAAAAGGGTAGTCGTTAAAGCCGAAAGATGCTTATACAATATTTGTTCCTCGTTCGGTAAATAAAAAGTAAGTTAAGTAGTTCGCTGCACTTAACAGACACCCATCGATAGACCAAAAGCATTTTGATTGCCCCACGTTTTATTTTCTTACACCGTTCTCAATTTTAAATGTTATTATTACAGTTGTATATCAATTGCTTTCTTCATGAATATTTTTTCAGTTGACAAAAAAAGTCATATCATGATTGTATTTTGGTTGTTCTCTTGGATTCTTTCTTAAACTTTAAAAAAAGAATAATTTACATAAGAAACACGATTTAATTATAAAAACAGGCAATAATTTATTCTAATAAATACATTAGGAGTTAAAGATAAGTTTAAAAGGCGTTAAGAAGATCTATGATTAGTTAAAATGATTTAATAGAACAATAAACAAGATTCATAAGTTTTGTTTTTGTCAATCACTGGTGAAATCGAATTGAATCAAAATTCATGAAGAGAACAATTAAAATATAACGAAATAGAAAACAGGAAGTTGATGCTATGTTTCGTAGACATTGAGCAGATACTACCCTTTGATCTTGATCTCAGTGCTGCAAAAAGCGAGAAAATGAAACTAGGATTATGCCAAGTTCGTGAATGTCCACATGTTTGTCGTCATTATCGAACTTCGTTCGGTATATCCGAAGTCAGATCGGATGGATCCACGTGTTCGTTGAAGCCGAAAGTCGTTATATCGAGGTTCGTTATATTGAGGGTTTACTGTACTTTGATTTTTATTAATCATTCCCTATGAAGCAAACTATGAGATATATTCAAATACCAATGAAAATAAAAAGAAACGATATGCGGTGAAATGATAGATTCTCTGCACATAAACGCTAATGTTTCAGCTGAATGGTGTAGCGAATCTATTATTTCACCAAATTCAAAGCTATACTTTAACTAAATTTTTTGTATAGAGCACTTTTATGGGATAAACCTATCACACATCGTATACTGAATTAATGATTTGTATTTTGGTATATAGATATATATATATATATATATATATATATATATATATATATATATATATATGTGTGTGTGTGTGTGTGTCTGTACCTTGAATTGTATATATAAATATATATATATATATGTGAGTGCATATATATATATATATATATATATATATATATTATATATATATATATATGTGTGTGTGTGTGTGTGTCTGTGTGTGTACCTTGAATTGTATATATAAGTATATATCTATATGTGAGTGCACATACATATATATATATATATATGTGTGTGTGTGTGTACCTTGAATTGAATATATAAGTATATATATATGTGTGAGTGCACACATATATATATATATATATATATATATATATGTGTGTGTGTGTGTGTGTGTGTACCTTGAATTGTATATATAAGTATATATATATATATATGTGTGAGTGCATATATATATATATATATATATATATATATATATATATATATATATATGAGGCGGTAATGCATTCGTTAAGAATATCTACCCATGTTTCTATCGAGTTTGAGTGTTTTTCTATATTATCATACTAACTTTAAGACTTGATAGTTCACTATTCCAAAGCTGCTTATAGTGTAAATGAATAATTTCGTCACATCGATTTCACCTGAGGTCTTATCAAAAAGTGACTTGCTTAATTGGAAGAGACCATTGTTCCGAATGATGGGTTGGAGATATCTTCATCAGGAGTAATTCTTACTTTTGAGTGGAAGAGTCCATTGTTACAGTCAGAAAAACAAAACAAAAATCACGTTGTTTATTATATATAATAGATTTATATCTAGACAAAACCAAGTCTGAAATCGGTTTCCTTCTTAACGTTTGAACGATTATATAATAACTGTATGCTTGAATAACTCTTAGACTAGAAAAGAATATTATCTTTAGTCATAGGAAGAGTCATTAACATTCAAAAACGTAAACAACTAAACTCATTCTCGTTGTTATTTGTGTTGCTACCACAACGTTTTGGGATCTGACGTTGATAAAACAAGAACTACTAGAGCATGGTAAAAGTTATAGAAGTACGCTTATGGAAAAATGAGAATTCACCAGATAAGATAAGAAAATAAAATATAACCAACTGAATTTTTGAAAATCGATAGTCAATATCAACAGCCGACAAATATCACAGAGAACAAGCATTACTTCACACGTAAAGAATATTGACAGTTGATACAAGATGACACCAAATTACCTCAAAAGGATACACAAAACAAATATGCCATCAAGACACATAGTTAACTGCCTTGTCTCGGCATGTTGTGTCAAGACATCAACAAATGTGAAAAACTCAGTCCGTTTTGAGGATTTGATTAAAGGGACTTCATCACTAACGATGAACTTCGAACTGATCAACCTCTTCAACAACAAAAAAAGGGCCATGACCTTGAGAAACACAGCAGCATCTTCGTTAATAACTTATAGATGTTAATGTATAGTGTGCGGAGTACGGTTTTTCAGATTAAGCCCGATACATATCAATAAGAAGAAAGCCTAGCAATGGGCTCTTCACTTTCTCCTGTGATCTCCAACATTTGAGATTTTGAAGATCTTGCTTCAATTTCAACTCTTTCAAAGTTGAAACTTTCGGTCTGGCTTAGATACACGGATGAAACGTTTATAGTCTGGTTCCACTGATATGTATAAGTCCTGATGGACAATGTATGCTCAAACAGACCATATGTACAATTCACGATTGAAAAAGGGAACAAACAAACTTCCCTCCTTTGATTGTATCTGGATTTTGATTCGAACCATCCGTTCTGTGTTAAGAAAGAGTTAGTTTGTTGCCTTTATCACCAGGCACAGGTTATCAGAACCCCGTGGAAGTAAAACTAAAAGACATGAGGAAAACTCTTCAGCGAGATAACTACCCCTTCGATACTATTTCTAAGCCGAGAAATGGAAGGAGGAACCTCAGAGACACTGATCACATAGCTACTCTCAGAATTTCATATGTAAGGGGTATTACCGAACATATCCAAGGAATTTGAAGACAGTATAGTATAGATATGATTTTGAAGGTAAAACCACTCCCCGTAACCTTCATATTAGGGTTTGTCCGTTACGAGGGAGTTTGTCAAGAATCTGCATTTACAATATTCCATGTAAATGTGGAAAAGAATACAAGAGGAAGACCAGCCATCTCTTTAAAGTAAGACTTGTACAAACACAAAAAGCCATATCGAAAGAGTAAGTGGAAGAATCTTATATGGCAGGCCATATCTGAAAGGAGTAAAGTATACATTACTCTCTCCTGGGGGAAGTCCGAATAATAGACGCATGTGGAGGATAGGAAAGTCAACAGAATCGGCATGTGATAATTTGTCATCTAATCGTGAGAATCAGATCTTATGTGGATTATAATACAGTGTGGCTTCTGGTGTTTAACAGGGATGTGGTATGGAATTTTTAGTTTAAAAAGGAAAGAAATTAGAAATATCTTCAATTTACTTTATACACGTTGCCGTTAAGTAAGAAAAAAAGAATTCTTTTCGCTGCCGGTTTTACTATTTAAAAAAGAGACCGTCTCTCTCATTATATATACGGTACACCGGAAAAGGCCGCTGAAATAATCTGCTGAAACGCCGTTGGACTAACAAAAATAACAAAGAAACACGTTCACTTGTTCGAAAAACTCTTTTAAACCAAAAAAAGAAATAGAAAAAATGCAAAAAGCGTTAAAGAAAATTTGATAACTTCCAGACTTCTGAAATGGCCATTAGCTATTTTTAGAGAGGCTACGTGTTTTTGTTAATTTTTTTCTTGTGACAGAGTCCTTAATGAAAGCAGACCTCAGAGCAAAATTGAATGAAAAACATGTGAAATATTTGGACCTAGTTTGAATAAATTGAGAACATGAAGATGGTAGTTGTGCGCTTCATGATTGGCATGCTTTGAACACACCTGAAGGACTTTGCAAAGAAGGTGGAAGAAGCACAAATCGAAGGAAGAATCCAAACCAATCAGACGACAGCATTATTAGAATTAGATAGATTACTGATGAGAGTGCCGGAGCATTGATGCAATTTGTTGTCGTATTTGATCTCTAGCGAAAACAACTAGTTTCTACTGATGTGAATATTCAACGATTACGATATGATAATAATGGCGGTGGAAGGTCCGGTCGAAGGGTTCCTAGTGCACTGATAAAACTGAATTTCAGCCCCCTTTGAAGTATAAGATAGTCTTATTTATTTACACACAACCTTGCCTCATCCCACTTATCTTCCCTACTATAGCGAGCACCCTATCCCATCAAACTGTCAGATATTCCTGAAAAATCCGACCTTTTGTATCCAAGAAATTTTACTGACTAAAGCATTACAAGCACTCCTTACACTTGGAGGCCATTCGACTGCATGTGTTGCCAGTACCCAAGGCCACTTCCAGGTGACGGCCGTGCTTTACATTTCAAAAATATAAGGCTACTTCCTTATGGGAAAATCAGCGACCATTAGACGTCTTTCACATGGGAAATAATCGGGGTAGCTAGACTTGACTACACTGCGATTCATTCATGAATTCCGAATGAAAGACTTCCATATGGAGCAAATGTCGGAAATGTTTGTGAAATAAACTTTAAATAAAAGAACTACGTTTTGACTAAAAACGACAGAACAAACTTGATTGGATAGATTTTGAAAAGGGGATATTTGAAATTCATTGGAAGGAAAACTCTTGAAATCTGTTTTAGGAAAATAGCGAGTGATTTGACTTCGATAAATAATATTTGTAAGGATATCCTCACTAAAAGTGACGATATAATGTCCCCTCGCCTCAGGGTTGCTAGGAACAATTGCTCAAAGTAGCAGGAAGGTTTTAAAGAGTAGCAGAGTTTGTTTAACAAAGCCCCAAATAAATTATGTCAGGTAGGTTTCTATGGGCATTGATTTTGTATTAATTTTACAAATTATATGCAGTGTTATCTTTACTTAATCTTTGGTGTTTCGAGACGTATTGTAGACGTGTTGATCATACATATATGGGGTTTATTCAAATCTATTATTCTGACCATGCTCGATGATGTTACACGCAAACAAAGCTCTTAGGCTTGCACAGGGGCGCGTCTGAGGGAGTGGGGGCGATTTCAAATGAATAGGAGGGTCCCCGAAAAGTTTGTACTTACTGCATTTCTACTAACCTTATTGAATAACAGATCTCAATGTACCTTGAAGCCAAGCCCCAGCCAGCCTCGAATCTCTAACTAGACTATTGAAAGATCTACCGACCCAACAAACTCAGACATCACATACTTTTGAAACGTTAGTCTGACCCTCAGAATTACTTTTTTAGGTCGTCAGGGATCGGTGGTTATCGAATTGGGAACCAGTACACTAAATGTTGGATGGGGTGGCCTCTCAAGAGGGCAAGCCCCCAGGACTCTCATATCTCTAACGACACTCCTGGGTATACATACTATTATTTAGCATAGATGTGTAAATTATTATATTTATAATAATAGGTAATTTCCTATTACGCATACAACAATAATTTCTAATCTTTTTTTTTTCAATTTCAGGCGCTTTCATTATACCCATTAGATCAGGGATGGGAAAACTTTCCATGTTTAAGGTCACGGAATTAATTGCCTTTTAAATAGGCCACACAAGAACATTTTTGTACGTTTACAACAAAAAGTTCTGGACAATTCGTAAATAACCTATGTCCTAATTTGATCAATATATACGAAGAACTTTACAAACCTAAATGACTTTTTTTTACCTCTGCCAACAGAGAGGTATTCGCATTCGATAGTGTCTCTCCGTTTGTCTGTCTGTCTGTCTGTCTGTTTGTCCGCAAGATATCCAAAAATGTGGACCGGTGGGCAATGAGATAAGGATGAGTTGAATAAACTTCAAATTTGATCAAGGATTATTTCTTTGATTGACAGATATTTTTTCCGTCATTTTCATACAATTATGTATACGTTCATGACTGCCCATACGATAGGTCCTGATGAATTTCAATCTAATCTTACAGAAGCGTGAACGATAGACTATGGGAGAAGTGGCTAAAATTATGGCTAAACCCGTGTAAACCTACTCCCTGCATCGTAGTTAAATATCCACACCACACGATATTGCCCAAAATTCATGTTTGTCTACACGATACCTCCCCAGTTTCCCAATGAATTTCAATGACATTCTGTGAAAGGTCGGGTAAAAGACTACGTAAGTAGTAATCAAATTTGGAGACGGATCCAGGAATTCTGACTGCCCACACGATATCTCCGAAGGTTCTCTATGAATTTCAATGTAAATATGGTGTAGTGGTGTGCAATAGGCTACAGAAAAAGTGATTAAATTCTAGGATGGATCCATGTACAATTACCTCCCGTATGTCGTAGTTTTATGTCCCCATCACATAATATCGCCCAAAGTTCATGGCTATCTACACGATACCTCAAAATTTTCTCAAAGAATTTCAATTACATTTTCCAAAATCGTAGCAATAGACGATGGACTAAGTGATCAAATTTGGGGGCGGATCAATGCACAATTACCCCCCCCCCCGCCCGACAATCGTGTTGTCAGAAATATGCGCTCCTTGAGTGCTTTCTAGTTTGAGTTTGTTTTTTTTGTTTTTTGTTAGAAAGCATTTGGATATCAAGTTCTAAAGTAGAGGTGCCCAATTTCACTCTTTCATCAATATATCTGTTATCTGGCCTCTCAAAGAAATCGTAGGATTCACAATGATGAGTTGTGGGAAAACCTCCTAAGGGTGAGGATATTTATTTTAGATTTCAAGCGAATCTTTCTATCAAACATAGATTGCAAAATGTTATCTTCAGAGAGATCAATCAACTCCATTCGCATCTCTTCTTGGGCCTCGGGTCCATCAACTATATGGGATTGAAAAGCTAATCTCTGGATTGTATCGTGCTTTTCAAAATCTATGAATCTTTCATTGGGTTCTTAGATTAACGTTTCAGTAACTATTTTATATTCCTCAAGGGATTCATTGGAATTTTCTTCATCTTACTTAATAACTTTCTTTAGCACAAGAAATCGTTATCCAGAAAGCCTCAGCAAGAAGGAATCTAAAAATAGTTTGCCCCTTTCTAAATGCCCGAAATTTTTGCCACATGTCCCATATAGATTTACACTTACCTTGTAAAGAAACCTTCATGTCATTCTGTTTCGCAATTAAATCATAGAAACCCTACGTAGAAATCTTCACGAGATAATTCAAAATGCTGAATCCTTTCTCGAAAAAAAATGAATTATTTGTTCTCGTAAAGACACGTGTTATTAATACGTGTCATTGTGATAACCAACGTATTTTGAAATGATAGAGTAAATTAGCAGAAATATTCTTATTTACCGTGGACATTTGTCGGAATCGTAAATATTGCGTTGAATTTCATGGAGATTCGTTGTCCACGGTAGATTTAGTGGTCTTCTTTCTCCAGCTCTGCGTCCTCGAATTTGATTGTTGTGTGTTAATCTTCAATATATTAGTTGTAGATGGCATTTGTTTCAATAAAGTTTATGTGGAAGCCAACTTCCTTGCTTCCTTCGTTTACTCTGTCTAGCATCATCAGAAGGTCAATGTCGTCCGCAAATCTGAGGTTGTTTAGGTATTCGCCATTTATTCTGATTCCTTTATTTTCCCCAGTCCAGGTTCTAGAAGATCATCTAAGAGGTAAGACAAAGAGCAACCACCACACCTAAACCTTAAATACTCGCTATAAAATGGTGGATCTTTTTTCATATCTGGTTTAAGATTCAGGGGCTTTCATTCGCATAGAACCCAAATTTAGATGTCTTCAGACGATCATAAAGGATGTTTCAATGAAATTCTATGTTATTACTTCGGTTGTGAATTCAAAGCACGGCAAGAAAATGCTATGCTTTTATACATTGGTTTTGTTTAACGTAATGGGATAGATAAACGGGGAAGAGTTCACTTTTGTCAATTAGGTGAGGATTGTGCTTGTTCTTGTTACGAGGGAAGACAAGACTGGAGTTTGATCAATTGCTTTTAGGTTCTTTCAACCAAATTTTGTCTTTAAAATATGAAATTGAAAAGCTACCCTTCCCATTTTCAAAGATAAAATAATGGCCAAAATTAGTTTTAATGATTAAAAAAGTAGTCAACACCTTTCAAAAGTCGCCCAATCTGCTACTTGTTGCCCAATCAGGCAATTCTGTCTCACTTACACAATGAATGTATCGGAAACATGTTTAGAAAATCTTTATACATTCCCAAGATGAACAAAAATGAGTAGTCCTTGTTTACACGGATGTAAGATAAAGTTGTCCTCATAATACATCTACCTACCATACTTTGCATCCGTGAAAATAAGGAAAACTCAAAATGACTCGCTACATATGTAAACAATATTACAATGATTATTGGTAAACCTCATGTTTGGAGCATCCGGGTTACAATAACGATTGCAACTTGAACCACAGTAATGATACGGAGAAGTATTAGTGTATATTGACATTAGCCTACCCGTCTAACTTTCCCCCATTTTTACAGTTACATAAAATTGATAGCAGCATTTGATGGTGGATGGTTGAATGTAAAATGATAAGTAAATAAGAATAAACTTCTCTGACAATGTGAAGACTTGGGGGCTTCACACCACTAGAGCACACGTCTGAGTCTGCAGTAAAGGTCTGTCAACACTTCATAAAGACTACCCCAAAGCACTACAGGTTGTGCAGATTATCAGGTCATTACATGGTGCTTTTTTTTCCTCTTTCTTAAGTTTCAACTTAGTATATGTTCCCACAGCCCTTTTTATATCAATACGTTGAAAATAAGTATATGATTAGAAATGGATAAAAAAAAATGAAATGACAACTTAGCAATCTCCTATTCACTCCGTTAGATCTCAACAATGGTTCTGAAGGCATACTGCCTTTTCCAGGAAATATTCCTTGGGTCAACATTCTTTTTGACCAATTTTTTTATTTGACACTCCCTCACTAACCTACTTGTCCTAACCTTCTACTTTGAGGAAAGCTATTTAAAAGACGCATACTGGGAAAAAAAAACATTTTTCATAGTCAAACAAATAAGTGTACTGAAACGAAATTTTGATATATCAATAAAAAGACTTTCTCATATATATATATATATATATATGAATTTCTTTGATGAAAGAACACACTTACCATACGGTCTTCATTACTATGAACATCAATGTAAACCCAAGTTTCAGTGGTATGACCATCTGGATAAACATACTGCCACTGTAAAATGAAAAAAATAAAAATAAAAGTGAATATTTTGCAAATTTTTCTGAGCGAAGTTTTCTCAGGAAAAAAATAAGGATACCATTTGGTAATATAGCAGCAATAATCAATTCGTCCCTTTCAAGTTTAATTATACAAATAGGCGTTTTCAGCTGCTTCTGCCTACGAATATAAATCAATTACGGGGGAGAGATTTGCCTAAATGCCAACTTATTCCTTCCCTTTTCTATCAATTATGCCAGTGAAGATAAACTTTACCAAGATATCTGTCGATGAGTCAATGTCGTGAAAAAATGGACTCAT
Source organism: Thysanoteuthis rhombus (assembly GCA_963457665.1). NCBI lineage: Eukaryota > Metazoa > Mollusca > Cephalopoda > Oegopsida > Thysanoteuthidae > Thysanoteuthis > Thysanoteuthis major. The sequence goes on from OY735203.1 coordinate 13,615,168, forward strand.
GCTTTTCTTTAGTTTATGAATGTAAATAGTCTTCGTCCGAATTTAACGTAGGTTTTTTTATTATCCTTGTTGATAACCGTCACTCACCCTGCACCTCTACTTATTGATGAGTAAGAGAAAACGGCCCCTTAATTTGAAAAGGTATAAATAGCCCCATTCGTTCTTTCGCTGGAGAAAGTAGACCATCTACCTCGGACAATGAATCTCCACGAGACCCACAAAAGAAGAAGAAATCAAGCAAAGAATCACACTAGGATGGCAAACTTTGTCAGAGCAAGCTCAACCTACAAGAACAAGATGATCTCATTAATCCAAAAAAGAGGGGTTAATGATCAATGCATCTTCCAAATAGTCACTTATGGAACTGAAAGATGGAAGAGACAGACCTGCAAACTGAGAATCAGGCAACGTATACATGTAATAATTATCTTCAACCTCACATGAAGAGGCCACAAGACAGCACAAAATATCTGGGAGAATACAGGAGTCCGAGACATCATTTAATCCATTAAAACACAAATGGCAAAGAGCTGGCCATCTTGCAAGAATGGCGGACCACCGATGGAAATCTCGACTCACAATATAGACTCCCAAAGATCATATGCGAAATTGAGACCGGCAGAGTACCAGATGGAAAGACGAACTAAACGAATTCAGAAAGTACAGGCTCAGTGACACTCACGATAGAGAAGTGTGGCGAATCCTGAGGAATGTCTATGTCCAACGTCGAACGTTAAGAGACTGATGATGATGAAGCCAAATGATTTTAAAGAGATGGCATATTACAATTAGAGGATCGTTGGAAAAATGCTATTCCTTAAAATGGGTCATACTTTGTCATACATATTTTAAAATATATCGTTTTTGTTGTTTACATCCTCCTTCATTTTACTTTTCTAAAATGACATTTCATATGTAACAACCTATTATTATTCCATACATTTTTCAGGATTGTATCTTCATCGTAATTCTTAGTGGTACATCAATTGGTTTTCCTCAGGCAATCAGTTACCTTTAGTGTTCTTTATAATTTCCCTTGAGCATTTTAAAAGCACCACAATAATAGGTAAAAAGCACCATAGCTTACAGATTTGAAGAAGACAAGTGTAAAAGTTCCAAGTGAGAGAAAGTCTAAAAAAAAAACTCTTCAGGAAGGTCAAAAACATATCGACTGAGAATAAGATTGAGGTATTAGTCCGAAAAATGAGTGAAATGAAATCTTTTCGTGGTTTCATTAATACTAATATCGTGAAGCCGATGAAAGACTTGATTTTATAAAGTTCACTACAAATCGTTTGGCAAAATCATTTTTGAGAGACTGCCTCACTAATGCAGTTGATTCAATAATGATTTAACCTAGACAAAACTTATTTCCACAACACACACATACACACATATATATATGGATTATAAATTGCGTTAAACTATATAGGAACTTATTTGAAGTGATCTCCCGTCGTTACGCGGTTAATATGTCACTCACTTCATCCAACGTAAACAGAGTAAACAATTAAAGAAAATGAGACTACAGCAGGAATTGAACCTGCCACCGATAGGGTAGCAGCTTCAACGTACCAATGTTCATTGAGGTTAACAGCTGCCGATAATACAAAGGCCTAAAAACTGCTTTCAACCCAAATTCTCATCTCATATTTGGCCTTTGCATTATCGGCAGCTTTTTACCTCAATCGTAAGAGCATCACTACGTTGAAGCGGCTACCCCCGCGATGGCAGGTTCGATTCCTGCAGCAGTCCCATTTCCTTTGATTTTTTATCCTATTACGTTGTCTAAATTGAGTGATATATTACCACAGGAGAGCATTTTCAAAAAAGTTTATATATATATATGGACTATAGGATACTCTGAAATATTTGTATTCTTCACCAGCACTGGTGGCCAGGATTTTGAATGCCGATTTTCTAGGCACTTGGCACTTGGATAATTGGATTAACTCAGTTTCCTTTCTACTACCAAGCATAAATCTATTCTAATCTGACAGGAGGGTCGTATACATTTTTAGTTCCACCACACTTTAAAAATAAAATCAGGATCGATCATAGGTCATTCAGAATATATAGTCCTAAATATATCGATGACGAGGGAAAATACATAAATAATCCTCTTGTTGACTCCAATACCCATGACACTTCATATACAACGCAAGGAAAAAGACCATGTAAGATCCACGCTTCTGATACCAAACAATTAAAAAGAATAACACCATCACCATAAGACACATCACATTACTCACTAACATAAGCACCAACAGCCTAAGTTCCAACCTGAATGAGCTGAGAATATTGTCACTAATACCTCAACAACCATCAAATATTTGTTAAACAAACCATAAGAAAAACCCACCGAGCAAGGCCTGCAGACAGATCTGCATTGGAGAGACGACAAAGTCTCTTAAGAGAATAATTTACAAACACAAATGAGCCCTAAAAAGGGATGAAAAAACAAATACCCAGTTAGAACACACACAGCCACAGCTTCAACTTTCACTACGCACATCTCATCAAAAATATACACGACTATAAGCAGCCCTTATATCCCAATGCAATATATCAATCACGACGGGTGGACATTTCCAGATTGAAAACCGTTGATGCATTAATTTTTTTTTAAATCTCATTAAACCATTCGTATACAAAGAATTGGCTAACACACAACAAACCCTTTGAGAAAATGTTTTAGTATACAAATGCCCCTTTTGAGTGAATACGAGCTCACAGACCGAGTATCAGCCATCATCAACGTAAAAGAATGAAACAACACACTCAACTCTCTCTCTTCACCCTAAACATATCGATCCCCATGCATTAAATGCCTGACACCACTGCTCAATTCTGAAAAAAAAAACATAAAAACATTCCTGAAAACTGACTATTCACATTCTGATCGTCTCACTTCTAATTTCTAACTTGATTCTCAACAACACAGACACAAACATTTCCTCCTTCAACTACTACTGAACAACATAAAAAAACACACGAGTCTTCTCGTTTCAAGTCTCTAAATCTCAAATAGTTTTCTCTGCAGCCATTGTAAGTTATTTTGGAAATACCCTCCAGATTTTGATTAATACCTCTTGAATTACTCCTCAATTTCCATTCGTCGATTTAGAGAAATTCTGTCAGATGATCATAAATCCTAACAACAAACTCACACACATATATATATATATATATATATATGCACACATATATACATGAATATATACAAAACATATGTACATACATATAGACACAGATATACATGTGTACAAATATGCATATATATATACATGTATGCATATATATGCATAAATATCTGCATACATATACATACCAATGTATACGCATATGTACATAGATATAAGCATATAAATGGATACAAATACATATGTATATGCAAATATGTGTACATACATGTGCATACATAAACGAATATGTATACATACATATGAATATAGATATATTCATACTCATGTACATATATATACAAGCATATATATATATATATATATATACATGCATATATGTACATACATACATGTACATGCACACACACACACACACATATATATTATATATATATATATATATATATATATGTATTAAAACATATATCCATGCATATATTGATGCATATGTTTTCACAGAGTGGACATATTTGTTAACCAACGAATTTAATTCCCCGCAGCGGCCAATTTTTATTATTCTATTTACGTTGTCTTTATTGAGTGATGTATTAACTATATAACGACGGGGGATCACACCCTGCATGATTCAGCATGACATATACATATAATAATGCATACATATATATATATATATATATATATATATATATATATATATATATATATCACAGGTACACACATAAATATACGTATATGCATATAGGCATATGTATACATATGAATACGTACATATATTTACATACATAGATATACACATACATGTACATATGTCCATATGCATATATATATATATATATATATATATATACAAATATATACATGGATATATACGCACATACATATATGCGTGCAGATGTATATGCATATATATATACGTGAATATACAATTGTTCATACGTATAAATATGCGTGTATATGTATGTATTCATAAGTATATATGTATTGATATGTGCATATACGCGTTTATATATACACGCGTGCATACGTACAAATATTTATATAAATATATATATATACATATATATAGATATAGATATACATATACATATAGATATATGCATATATACACATATATAAGCACTCATGTATATATATAAACATATGCAGATGAACAAATCAATATAAATTTATCTGTATGCATAAACAGGTTTGAATATCTATGAATATATACATGGTCACAATGTAAAATATATATATATATATGCAATATGTATGTATGTATAAGTAAATATGTATACACAAAAATATAATTATATACATAAACATTTCAGTACATGTATATGCATATTTATGAATGTATATACATAAACATCCATATTATCTATATATATAAACATATCAAAATATATCTGAATATATCCATATGCATATGTATATATACATATACCTTATATATATGCATACATTGATATATATACCTATACATATATATATACATATACCTATAAATACATATACATAAATATATGTATACACATATAGATACATATATATATATATATATATATACACATACATAAATATATACCGATGAACATAAATGTACTTATACTTACGTACATACGCACACACACACACACACACACATACATATTCAAAAATTTGATACATGGATTAAGAATTATGATAGATTATATCAAAACAGGTTTGTAATTAAACAGTTAACGTATCTTTAATGACTGGAAATCATTTCGAATGAGTTTGTATATACCCTATGATAACTCATTATTCATTCTGTTGGATCATATGCATCCATTTTTACAAACATAAAAATGCATATGTACATATATTTTTTTTTATGTAATTATGTATCAATATAAATATACACACATATATAAACATATGGATGTACGTACATGCATACATATACATAAATACACGTATACATATACATGTATACATACATATACATACAATTATACGTACATAGATACATGTATATGTATACAAGCATATATATACATGTATTCAAATATAAATGTACACACATCTACATACATATATATACGTCCTTTATATATGTTTATATACACAAATACATGCGTAAATGTATATTTATATACACACATACATATGTATAAATAAATATACTTATATATACATACGAATATTGCTACATATATATAAATATTCATATTGACACATACACATATATATATACCTATATACACATATATACAAATATATATAAGCATATATACATGAACATAAATGCATATATATATATATATATATATATATATATATATATATATATAAACCAAACCATGTATAACTAAATACATATAAATATGCACATTCATGTGTTTACATACATGTATATACATTTACAAGTATATATATATGTGTATATATAAGTAATGATAATGTGAACAATAGGAGGTGAGACAGACTAAGGAGTGAAAGTGTGTGGAAACTTTATTTTTTTAATAGTTAATCCATAAATGTATTAATGCGTAAGCTAAACATGCTTCGGGAGGTATTTCCATCTTCAGTAGCCTTTGCTGTGTGTTTGTACACCTTTCAGTGGTTAAAAGTTTTCTTTGGGAAATAAATTTACCACCAGATGCTTCCCTTTGGAAGCAAAGATTAGAATCCTATTTTTACGGTCATCCCGATGTGTGGGACTTAGTTCAGTCTCTGATGAGGTCTGTGGTTGTATGTGGCAAGATGTGGGGTTAGTAGCAGTAGTCTGTCTTGGGGAGGCCATAGAGTGTCAGGGTAGAAAGGTAGTAGTTTAGTTTGGGATAGTGTAGATGGTGGGGAGATGGGGCCAAGGAACTTTTTGTATGATCCTTGCAGATCATTGAAAGTTTGTTGGCTCTGATTTGTATTAGTAGAATAGCATACAAAGGCTTCAGTCTAAGTGTTAAGTTCCTAATATCAGATATATCGGGGATAGGGTAGAGTGTGGATGTGAGGTTGTGATTAATGGGAGGATAATGGTTAAGGTATTTGTATGGTTAGGGTTCTTAAGTTTGGTTATCAAGTCCATTAGGGGAAGGAGTTGTAAGTTTGTTGATCCATACATCTTCATGTCTTTGTAAAATTTTAGTTATGTCAATGGGTGTATTTTTTTTCAATGATTGTGAATCTTGCGTCCGTGCAAAATTGTATCTGGGGATGTGGATGTACAGTTCTACAGAGAGTGGACTGGGACTGTTTTGTGATTTAATTCTGTATCTATATTTACTATGTCTAATGTTGAATCGCCACTTGGATTTGCCTATGTATTATAAATTTCATGTACTGTACTCTAGGAGGTGTATAATATTTTTGCTACGACATTTTGTGCTATGGTATATGTAGAAAGTCTCGTTAGTGGTAGAGCTAGTGGAGGTGTTAGTGTACTTGAGGTGGTTTCAACATACACTATTTTTGTATCGCACAGTTAACAGAATTCAGTGGTTTTAGGCATGTTGTTATGTGACACTTTACTGTTTATTATATTGTTACTGCTAATCATGTCTATATATGCATCCACATATATATATCCATCCATAAGTGTATACATATGTATATACATATATGTAAATTTACATCCATAAAGATACACACACACACATATATATATATATAATATATATAATTGAAGAATGAACATACTGGATCCGCTAGAACGAATTATATGTTGCATTGTATCCCCCGTTGCTACACTGTTAATATATCATTCAATTTAGATGATGCAAATACAATGAACAATTAAAGAAAATGGGGCTGCTACAAGAATCAATCATGCAAGCGATACGTTAGCTGGTTCAACGTAGCAATACTCTTAGCATTGAGCTTAATCATCGCTGGTAATGGAAAGGCCAAATAAATACTCGTCCCTTTCATTCTTTTTCATTTCTTCCAACAGACTCACATATATATACACACACGTGCGTATACGTATAATCACATATATATAAATATACATATATATACATGTAATCATATAATCATACATATATGTACACATATATGTGCAAATATGTGAATGTAAATACATACATATATATATATATATACATATATATATAAATACATATATGGATATTCATATGTATACATACTCATATATATGGATAAATAGATAAAAAAATGCATATATGCAAATACAAATATACACATTTAATCATATATATATATATATGTAAATTGCGTATATATCTCTACATATACATGCATATATACATATATACATGAATGCATATAAATGCATATATATACGTATAAATACATATAAGTATATATATACATATATGTTTCATATTAATGCATATAAATATATATATGTACATACTTATACATATATTTACATATATATAAATATACATACATTCACAAACACACATACTCATATATATACATGGAAAATATTCATATACATACATAAATATATACATAGACAGATGCATATATATATTTGAATATACGCATACATACATACATATATGTATATATATATATATATCACTTAATCGTATTATTTTCCAATTTGGAAACACAAATTGAAAATTTTGTTAGGATCCATTCATCAAACGCTCTTTGAAAAGTTTACCGTCTTCTGCATATTAGTTATTCATTTAGATCAAGCTAATCTGTTCAAAGGTGACAACAATTCAGTTCTCATGTAACTAGCTATGCTAGAAAATTTATCCTCGCGAAAATATAGCGAACCATAGTCGTACAATAAGTGCGATGTATAGAAATCAACTAAGATATATCTGGTGCAAGGATACGTGTCCCCGGTGAGGATCGTACTGACCACACTATAATAATTGTCTGCTAACCTCTTGGAGAGCCATTCCCGTTATTTTCATGATGCACACTGCCTGCTCATACCGGTAAAGAATATTCAGAAAAATTCAGAAAAAAAAAAAAAAATTATGACTTGATTATATAGTAGGGCTTACCATATGAACGTATCCGTGGACATATCCCCAGAAGTTGACACGAGCTTCCCATCGTTCGGCTTCTGGTTGAATGAAAGAAAAGTTTCCACAACCTTTAATTTCATTGTAGTCGTTCGACACAGCCATTGCACGTTCCATCACACTGGAAGGGCCGTAAAGAGCCAAGTTGTAATCTCGCATTGTCTTCTTCTCATGTCCACGGTCTCCAAAGTAACCAAATTTACCGCTCATGTCACCCATAGGGTATTGGCTGTGGGTACCCTGGCCGGGAGAAGGGAGATTCTGTATGGGTACTCTGAATGGGTTCCACATGTAGCCGAGTGCAACTTTGGAACAGGATGCATGACTGTCCTCCACAGCTGGATTGAAATATATGGCCCAGGTGTTGGCTTTCTTGTTCAGACCAGTCATATCCATACGGACCACAGCTGGATCGAATTGGGTCTGTTGTTCAAGAGTAACTGATCCTTGCAACGTGGTGCCTGTGTGAGACAATTGTTTCATCACAGCCTTGTAAGGCCAGTGGCGGTAAATGGTAGCACAGGCAAGACGGTTCTGTCGGATGTTGTCAAAGATAACCAAGGATCTGCCCTCAATGCTGTAAGGACCAAACAAAGGTAAGAAAGTGGTTGTGATGAAGGTCTTTTTGGCTGGTCTTTTCTTGAACCCGGAACGGATCTGTATCCCTCCAACTCGCTTCGTAATATCTCCGACGGCACAGTGAAAACCTCTTTCCTTGCGACATTGATCCATGTACTGTCCGTCTAAAGCTAGGTTGAATGGGTTGTACACATTTCCGGTAGAACTACATCGATGGGCACCGTCTTTGTCATTCCAGTCGGTTGCCGTACGTTCACCAATTTTCCATTCGTGATCCATCGTAGGACCAGTTCCGTCGCTGTAGTCAAGCTCAAAGTAAACAGTCGTATCGGACATCGAATCCTTCGTGCTTTGCCTGAACATTGCATAACCAAAGACCGGGTACCAGAACTTGGCCATCAAGATAACTGTATCTTCCGGGTAATTTACATTAGAACAGAACCAGCGACTGCCATCAGTTCTGTGCACAACAAACGAACGCCCGATGATACTGTACTCTTCAAACAATGGAAGATTCCAATCCCAGTATGTTTCGGCGAAGGTGTCTCTCCCGTTAAGCATTCCAAATTTGCCACTCAAATCTCCAACTTCATATTGGTCGTTGGTGCCTGTTCCAGGTTCCGGTGATGAATTAAGGGGTATGTCAAACGGGTTCCAATGTCCAGACAGTTCAGAGTTAGAACATTCGTCTTCATTGGCAGTGATGCGCTGGGAAACCGGGTATTTGTGGACATGGTAACCGGAAGCCTGGTCACGCAAGTTTTCAAAGTTGACATATAGAACTGTTGGATCGTAAGGAGAGTCTTGTTCAAAGCGAATCGACCCCCAGGACCCATCCCCCTCGAAGTAGACATGCGCAGTTTTGTGGCGGTACTCTTGAATGAAGCTGCAGGCGATCACCTCTTCGTTTTCGTCCACAATTCCCACCCACTTGTCGATTATGTTATCAGAGCCGGTCACCCACACGTTCTGCTCAACCCACGCCTCTCGTTGATCGTAAGGGTTTTGGCCGACGGGTAACATGGGCAGTTTCTCCACTCTGCTACGCGGCTTGTATCGGGTTTTCAGACTGCGGCACATTTCGCTAGCCTCTGTCTCGCTTGTTGGGTGGAAGATGTACCAATGGTAGGTGGACCGCTGCTGGGTACCTGGCACCATGTAGTACAGGTCAGAATAAATGGTTGTGTACTCTGTCTGTTCGTACTGTCTGAAGAGGATTCGACCTCCGATCGAACCCTGGAGGCGTGCATAGGCTGTCACGTGACGCCCCCTGAACATGATGGTGGCGCATGCTGGCTTCTTCGACGATTGCGTAGGGTTCAACAGTAAAGTGTAACCTGAAAAGAAATAATTGAAATTGAATCGAATTTTAAAATGCAAAGTAAAGAAAAAGCATAAGATATATTTCTCTGATGCTATCATTCCATTATTAGAATATTCTAATCACTACTTGTTTTTTTCACAATGATACAAATGCAGTCTTCAGATGTATGTGAAATAGATAAATACTACTGAAGTTGACTCGATTAGGAAGAGACCGGCTGAAATATAAGCAGATTTGATCGAATAAAGACAATAAGCAAAATCCTTCCATTGTGAAAATTCAGTAACCATGTATATAGAAGTGTCTCAATCTATCAATAATATGTAATATACTTCCAAGTATTTAGATGAATATCCGGAGAATCTGGAGGTTTCTAGTTTTTCTTTTTTAATGTTTTAAATCAATATTAGACGTTATCTTGGAAATGAAGTTGGCAACACTACCCTTGCTAGATCTTTATATAAGAAAAAAAAAATAGTATTTCTCAGGTCTTCAGGCTCGTTCATAAATGTATGATCATCCGTGAGTTTGAAATACACCATTTTCTTTCAATTCAGAGGTGAATGTTAATCACATATATTGAACATTATGCAGAGAAAATTTCAGATCAAAATTCATCTAATAACTACGTGTCAGGCTAGTTAAGTGCTTCAGTTTCATTGTGGGCTATTGCCATTACTAATTATGATAATTGTGTTCTTGATAAATAAGTTTTATAACATTTGAACGAGTTTTGTTTTGTCTGCCAAAAATGTGGCATTATTTTCGGAAAAAATAATAAGATCGAAAGATTTTAATTCAAAGTGGGTTATATTTGACACGTAATTAAAGTACGATTTTGTATTTTTACGCTTCTGTCCCACATCAATTAGTATACTAATAATTATCAAGACTGTTTCATACAAACCTATTTCCTCAATAACCTGCCTATCCCAGGGGGAAAAAAAAGCTATATTTCATATTTTAATTTTTGCACTCACCAACAACGCCGTTCAGACCCCACAGATGGATGGTTCTGGCAGTGACATGTTCATAGGAACCCATTGTTACAGTCCCAGTCTCAGAACTGAACCTGTAAAAATAAAACATAGATTAATACGATAAAAGCTGGGTACAGATTGTAGAACAATGTTCAAAAATTTAATCTCACAAACCTATTACCGAGTATTGAGAGTTTGATCCTCATTGGGTTTCCAACATCTATAATCTTGCGCCAGGGTGAACGGAGATGAGCCAAAAACTTTCCTGCATGTCTATAAGAGCGTGCAAAAGAGTACTTGATATCATACTGAGACTAAACTGCAAAAGAGACCGTCTCCGAAGAGCCCATGGCTTCCCATCTAACGGCAGCCCAGAACAAAGACCCTGGAGCCTTAGGCACAACCGTCGGAAAGAAAGCCACAGCTCAAGACGTAACATGAGGTGCAGAAGCCAAACGTACAGCAGTCCGAGGTGCACCAGCCAGACGGCGGAGACTGCAACTTTAATCAAAAAGAGGCAGCCTTCCTTCAACCGAGAAAGAGGATAGGCGACGAAGAAGACTGCAACCTTAGTCAAAAAGAGGCAGCTTTCAACCGACAAGGAGGACAGGTAGCAACAGAAGAGACGAAAAATGCTTAGAGCTAATTATACCCCTAACTCCTAACCGTACCCTGTCCGACTCCCTTTCCAAACTAGGCTGTGGCAAACTAGGGCAGGTTGTTAGCGTCCTAAAGCCGGAACGCTTTCGTCCTGTCTATATCACTGACTGCTAGGAATGATATGAGGCTTAACCCAGCTTGTATGAATGCGATGGTCTATGTGTGCATGTTACCAGTATTCAAAAGATTCACTACTTCAATATTCGTGAGTTGGCTGGTAACTATGTCATTAAAACAACATACAGAGACCAACGTTCAGCCAGGCCTATACAAGAAGAAATTTCGTAGCTATTTCGACGACTTTCAAAGCGGTGAAGCTGGTCGGAAGTTACAATCCGTTGGGTTCGGTGATTTATGCAATGTTTCTATTTTGATAATTGTGTGCAACAACTGATTTGACCAGGGAGTCATCTCACGGAAGATAATCAAGGATAAGGTCACTCTTTTAAACAAAAAGTTAACACAACCACGGGGTTTGAGAGTTACAAGCTATGACAATGCGTAACACAGACTTGAATATTTAGCCTTGGTCTTGAACGAGCCGGTTCCAGATAGTCACGGGTAGATCACTCGAACCTGAACATGTGCCATGAAGGGTGGGAGAATCTAAGACAATTTGTTCATAATATGACGATCATAGAGGGAATAACAGACGATAAAGAAGCTGTGCTGATCAATTTGGGTCAATTGGAGGTATTCAAAAGGGTGAACCATCACTTCTCGGCGACTATACGGGAGGCCGCCGGAGTCGAACTGGAATTGCATACCTTGATGAGTCCGAGTGTTGTTTTGAGATTTCGCAGTTGATTTGGCAGAGTTGTCTTCAGCCACTTTACTCTATACTTTAACACTAAAACCTTTCCAGTGCAAGATTGGGGAAGATGCAAAGAGACTAGTCACAGCTGGTGTGGCGAGTTCGTTCCTCACAGGATCCACTTACTACTGTAACCTCGTGCCAGTCCAAGCAGAGCAAAAACCAGAACACCGTCCTAATTTAGAAAGCAATCAAACTATATTAGATTTTCTAAGCAGACAGATGCTCCGCACTTGGAGCATTGGCATAATATACCCTTCCTATTCTCATTTGGCTTTGTGCTCAACGAAGCTTTTTTTCCCAAGATAAACTCTCCTTACTTTCAAGGAAGCATAGAAAAGAGAATATTAATTGTATTTATGACCAAAAGGTTAATCCGATTTTGATATAAGATTATATTAGAGGAGTTTAGTTTTAACTATATTCATTGAAATATCACTTTTTCATTATATTGTGTAATATCAGCGTGTATTTTTTGAAATTGTTAACTTAGGCGCATTTTTGTCGTTAGTAGATAGGATCATTTTGTCATGCTATGCTATAAGAAAGATAGAAATATGACTCGATATCAAAAAGATGATTTGTTCAGTATATAAAGAAGGAAGTATGGATGATCAAACGTGTTTAAATTAGTTTGCGAAGATCCCTGGTGGAGATGCACCATGTTAGAAATATTAAACACGAATACACCATTTTTTTTAGATACTCCATTATATGACAGCTGCCATAATACAATCAATTAACTTCCTGAATTAAGCTAAAACCAAACGCTCCTAATTCCATCCAAAGACAAAAAGAACGATATTTTAGGCTACCATATCGTAACTTACTTTCTGCCAATGTAGCGATCATCACACTTGTCTTCTTCGCGATAGTCAGTAAGATAACGACGGAACTCCCATGTGTACTTGTCCATAGATCCGTCTGTACTGTTAAGCCTGAACATCATCGTCACTCCGTTGCCTTCACCAGGTTCTGTGAAGATGACCTCTCCCCGAACGCTCTCCATGTCGAAGGTTGCCATAAGATAAGGTTCATGTTGGGCCACAGCCGATTGAGCTGCAAAATAAATATCAAAAATTAAACAAACAATTTAAAGGCATATCAGTGAATACTCAAACTAATTAAAGTTTAGTACGATATTCGCCGGATAAGTCGACTCTTCAACATAAAGCACCATTATGTCCGTCAGAGTGTCAAGTTCACAGAGTCTTTATTCTTGATATTTGCCAAGGGATATGTATTTACCAAGTTTAGCTTAGATTAGAAGAATACAATTGTTAGGTATAAGCAGTATTACTTTGCAAAATCAGCTTGCTAATTATAATTCTATGGTGAGGTTACGTTCAGGAATATTTTGGGGTCTTTTTGTTAAGTCTCGACCACACCAAATAATCATAGGAGCTATAACAGCTCATCGTATTTTTTTGTGCCACATACATGTAAATAATGAAAAAGGACATTTCTTCAACTCGCTTGTTATTTTCTTATCGAGATATTAACCAAGTGTTAGGGTTAGAATTAGGGTCCCATCAGTCGGGACAGTGGTTAGTTTCTGTTTGGAACTTTCAACTTTTTGAATTACATTTACGTTGCAAACAAAAATACTGGAGTAGCTATAATTATTTAGGAGACTAACGAAAAGGGTCTTAGGTATTTACAAAACTTAGTTCAGAACAAGGTCACAATCTTATGTAACCTAGTTAGAATCAAACTCACTACAGCAGTAATGGTTGTGGAGACTAGCTTGTTAAACATTATATGGTGATATTGATATTTGCAAAGCTTAGCTAAGCCTCGAAAAAGGTTATATGTGTGTAACTTAGTGAGGATTGTATTCATAAGAAAACCAAGAGCAAAATCATGTGTGGGGCATCCACAGAAGTTTGAACATGCCACAGCAGTAATGGTCTGCGAGCCAAGCTTACCAAACACGTCTCCACAACGAAGTGCCGACACAATGATTGGCTTATTTTGGTACAAGGACACATTAATGGAGCTCATGAGAGGATCGAACTCACGACTCATGTGAATGATCCGCTAAACTAGCTTGCTAACCATCTCTCTAAGCTAGGCCTGCTGAAAATTGCCGTTATAACAATAAATTTTTCCCAACTTGGAAACTAAAGAGTTTAGATAATCATTTGAAAGCTGAAGTGAGTTTTATCAGTTTTATTTAAAATGGCTGATTCTAATTGATTTTGCAAATCAGAAATTAAAAACGATCCTCAAAGGTTTTTTTCTTTTAAGCTTGGCATAGTCTGGTACAAGGACTAGGTAGAAAGATTGTATTGTCTCAATCTTCCTGGTTGGGACTCGTAATAATGGATTTTTTTTTGCACTGTTGAGACATAAGCAATTTTAACAACGAGACAGGGTATAGTTGTATATATCTACATAATTCATCCACTAATTTAATTTAAGTTATCCACTAAGCTTAGCTATGTTTGGATAAGAGGCATGGATACATCCAGTACGTACCAAACTCACAACTCAAAAGTAAGTATCTGCTACGATAGCTTGCAAACCATTGCAACACGGTGAGGTTTCCAATGATTTAATTTCATGCTAAACCTTATACCTTATGTGTGTTCGGTAATTTGGACTTTTTAGGTGATCACCCCCAACAAAAGTCGGTAAAAGTAACATTCATTGATCACCTTTTTTCCCCAAAATACCATAAGACGTTGGTCGAGGGACAGTTTCTATTGAGTGACTAACCAGACCCTTTTTTTATTAATTCTATGATATATTTTCCAAGTGAATCTCTATAATGATTTATTATCTGTTAGAATTTACTTTTTATTCAGTGCACCTGCGGTTACACGCAAGTAAAACAACCTAGTTAAAAAAGAGAAAAGAGTTGAGCGCTTATGTTGAGAGAAAAGAGAAAAAACACGATGTCTTGGAATTAAAGATATACACCGACGTGTAATTACTGCTTCCTGGCTACTCCCCAGTGGTAATTATTAGACTTTGCTAACCTACGCTACGGGAGTGAATTAATAATTACTCATCTTGTAAGTGCATTGCCACCTGAGAACCAATGACATTCAATTAAAGTAGGAGAGTTGTAAAACAGCCCCATGCATGCCAAAAGACACATACCCTCCCCCCCCCCAGCTCCTATCATACCGACAAAAAGCCAATTAACCATTGACGCAGCAGTGGAGATTATTACGGTGATGTGCGCAATAATTGCCCAAAGTTAGTACATTCAGGGTTTTGTATTTTTTTTTTTCAAATTGTTTTAGCCGCCTGAGTTAATCAGTTTGATAATGGCTCAGAGAATTACGGTGATCTTTCATTAATGGTCACCGATAGCTATGACGGAAGGGTGACGAATTTGATCCGTAAACTCATGTCGTCTGCAACAAACAGAAATTCTCAAAACAGTCAACTTTTTCTATATTTACTAAACTCAGCTTAGATTTAGACAGGATGAAGGAGAAATGGTTGTAAAAATATTGTGTTACATCAACTTTCCAAGCCTTGAAAATTAGTATGAAGAACCCCTCGAAAAAAAAAAAAATCTGGAAAATCTGCCTGCAAAATCCAGCATCGATCTTGGTCACCAGTTGGAAGTACGTAGTTCTCTGGATATATTCCCTATAATCGATATAGACAACTACAAGATAAACCAGATCATTGGCGACCTTCCAAATATTTTTTCTAAAATCTGCATCCTTCATCTTGCATTGACGTTGTCCAAACCACTTAAATCATGGAAGCCTCGACAGCTAAGAGGTGTATAAATCTGAGTTCTTCCACTTCTCTACCGTCCGATTCTCCAAGCCATCTTTGAAAAGCCTCACACAATATAAATAACAATAATCAAGTGGATTAAAACTAGCGTAGATTTATAAGAGTGAAAATATTTTATCTATCTTCATTTTAAAAGATTCGCATACTTATGTTTGAAGTTTATCTTTGCCTGTCTTCGGGTTACAAAAGTGGATCATTCAGTTGATATCAAACCTACAACATTAGCAATGATCTGTGAGCTTGCAAACCAACCAAAGGTGTCCTTTGTAGATATTTAGAAAGCTTACCCGAGTCTGACACAAGGCCACAGGAGTGGAATACCTATTGAACTTACAAATTGCTACATATCTATTGAAATCGAACTGATGGTTACGTAAGATGGTCTGGTTGCATAGAAAAATCTGTTGCTCTAATCATGTCCTCTTCCTGAACTTGAACACTGACCATTGGTACTCGTGGGTAATGCACAACTCCCCCAATCACCAAGCAGGTCATATCGTAGATTATATAATTCAGTGTTATTCAACTTTTACCTCCTAAAGTGTACATAAATAGATATACCGGGTACGCACAGGCACGTCCAAGAATGATACGGATTAACACACTGCTGCGAATGATGACCTGGGGTTAGATATGGTGTTTAGGGTGAAGGATCATTACCACTAACACAAGGCACCCTATCGGTACCTCACGATACCATAGGGGCTCTTGATATAGTTGCTCATTCCTATTGATGAAAATCAGAGTTCAGTCACATATGCTGAGGTCAAGCTATCAATCAAATATATTGGATGTCCAGCCATGTCTTAAATATTGCTCTTGAAGATTTTCGCATTTTTAAGCTTGTGTTGATGGACCCAGTCGACATCCTTCTCAAAGAGGACCATTAATTGAAAATCAAATGGTATTACAAAAATTGTTTACTTGTACATGATACATTAAATAAGGTATCACCACTGTCTTCAAAAGTATTTTAGACAAACAAAAGAAATTCATTCATTAAGAACAAAAGACTCCAAATTAGGATGCCTCCGTGTTCCTCAATACTCAATGGATTAAAATCGATCACCGAAAGATGTATTTCTGATTGGAATAATTTTACAAAAAATAGAATTGGTCAGCTTAGCCTATTACAATTAAAACTTAAAACTAATATTTAAATAAATTTCATATAATTTTATATTTCAATTCAGGTATACATTCATATTAATTTCTGTTTATTATTTTTTTCGGATATGTTTTTAGTTGAATTACTCTGCCCTACTCTTCTATAACTACACCCCTCTTCCAGTGTGACTTTGAAGAAAGCTGGGAAATATTTTTCCATTTAAATGAAAAAATGCAATATCATAGGTGATGTTTCTAGATCAGAATACGGCAAAAGCATTGCCTCACACGAACTAGAAGAAAATCGCAACAATACGAAAGATGGAGTATATGAAATATAAAACATCTCACTATAATTTGAGAAATATCCGTGTGTATGCGCAAGATAACTCGACAACTGGTTATTGTACAATGTTGATATCCGCCAGATGAGTTACCCTGTGCATCAGATATTTCAGTGTCAAGTTTGAAGTCGTTAGGATTTATGGTCTTTGATATGATGGGGGTGCTTGATTTCCTATAAAAATTCAATTTGAAATGAATACGGTTTTTGACGAAATATATACTACGTCATCAGTGTTCACGGGTGCAAGTTGATAGATTTACATGTTTGTTGAGCATGGAGAAAGAGAAAGAGAAAATAGTGGAAAAGAGAAAGAAAGTGCACAAGAGAGAAAGAGAAAGGGAATCGTGGATTTTTCTACCGATTTTTTCTTTTATTGAACGAGATTATAACAGATTATAGTTTCATGACGTAACAGCACTTTTACTGTTTAGATTGTCGCTATTAACGACATCAAAGGATAGCATTTCATTATTTATGAAAGGTTTTCATGGAACCAGATGCATCTTCTCATGCCCTAGTTAACATTACCATTAATTCAAGGATTTATTGTTTTGAATTGGGTGACCAAATCACAAGATCAGGACACAGGCCTGATACCGTGTTCCAAATCCAGTACAACACTCCAGACCGGTCAGCCATCAAATAAAGTAGATTGGTACCTTTGCCTGAAATACCTCATGTGGCCATTTCTCTCAGTAGGAAACCTTTGTTATCCATTGAAGGTAGTTGATTCCATTAGAGATAAAGGTTAAATCACACTGGAACCTATCTCGGGTGAGTCCGTCGCAGAGAATTCAGGAAAAAAAGTATAACTAAAATAAACAGGTTTTGTACTTTTTCAAATACTTATGAGCAATACTTTTTCATGAATAGATTACAATTGATAAAAAAAAGTATTGCTTATACGTATTCGAAATTTTTTTTCCCTAAGATTGCAGGGGCCATAATGAACTTTGAACAGGGGGGATCAAAATTGATTTGTTTGGCAACTCCTCCATATAGCAATGAGAGTTCACTTTTTAATATCCTTGATCAATTCTATTAAAAATCATCTTCCAGAAATTCAGCATACATACTTTGATAGCAAGACATTCGACTCTTCTCTTTTATTCCTCTTTTAAACTCTCAAACCCAAGCAATTAAAATCAAAATGACTGTTCGAATATTTATGACATGTACTGTATGTATAGCATAAATCAATACAATAACTTGGAAGAAGACACATGTGTGAAAATAAAGTTTTACAATTAAATTCCAAATGCCTTCTTACAAGGCAGAATCTCATTATTAATGTCCACTTCATCTTTAAACAGCTGCATCATTCCCAATAAAATGTGTCGTATTCAACATCAGAGTATGTGTATGGTTCAAATTTATATTGATTTGATAATATTAGATTTTAGGGTCATTAGTAAACGTTTGTAGTGAATACCGCCGTTAACGACCAAATGTGCACACAGACTTACACGTATATATTAGAAATAAATCATTAGTCTCCGACAAACTTGCATCCAACACTTCAGGATGTGAGTTAAAGATGTTATGAATAGTTAAAGCTGGGATAAAACTAAATAAGAAAATAATTAATACTGAAAATGCTTCATACTTATAAAAAATTTTTTAAAAAAGCTACTATTACTAAGTAGTGAAAAATGTTCTCCTGCAACCAGAAGTATTCAGTTGGTTAGCGCAGGAAAAGACTAAAGCTGAGCGGGAGAGTGATGGAGTAGTCGTAAAGTCGGCGGGCAATGCCGAGAAAAAAACATTGCCGACCTATACTGGATTCGAATGTAGTTGGTGCTAAAATAGACGCGTCATAACTCTTTCTTTTCTCCCTTAGTACTAGAATTGTCACTATATACGTTATCATTTGAGTGAAAAAAGGTTTTGACGTATTTGTTGTCTATGTTAAACTCTGTTCTGTAAAACTGGATAGAAAAATTTCTTTTAAATTCCATACATATTCGGTAGTGAATGATATTTGTCAATTTGAGGGGGACAAACATTTTTTTATCTGAGAAAACGACATATGTGTATATCTCCCTCATATATATATATATATATATATATATATATATATATATATTGAATAAATAAAATGTATAACATTTTCAAGTACAAAGCTTTCAATCACCGTTTAGATTATCTATTTTTAAGTTACTATGAAAAACTGTTCAGCTTATTTTACGCCACTCGTGTCAATAGTAAGGATAGACTTGACTGAATTATTTACCGATCTGCTCTTGATAACAATTGCAAAGTCCCGTTGAGTCTTATTTACAATTTTGCGACTCTTCGTGACTATGGAAGGGGAAAGGAGTTATCGTTCTTGAGGTAGAGTCACTTAATGAGGAGATACCGACGACAAGAAACGTAAAATGTTAAACATGAAAAAAAAACAAAAAAAAAACGTTGATATGACAAGTTTAAATAACACGGCTGTTATTGCAGGTCATTTATTGGATAGTGAAGCCTATATTTTATAGCGCATTTCAGGGATAATTAATACTTGTTACACTGACCTTCCGACTGACAAAGGTATCATGATTATTGGCTTTGTTATAAGAGAAACAGACCGATGTTGACTCAGTAAATATTAATATACTAAATTGTTACTGGTCATATGATGGTGTTTTAAAGTTTAGAACGTACTTCAGCCATTGTGGGTAATATCAAATTTTGTCATTTTTGATCATCCATACATCGTCTATCCATTACATTCTCGTAAATTTAATTTTATCATTTACAGGTTAGAAAAAGTGACTCGACACACACATGATATTTTTTTAATTGAGTTGACTGGTAACAGACATCCAAGGTAAACAGCTATTGTTGACTTTTCGAATAAAAGTAAGTAATGATTCAAGTTTTCGGATAAAAACTAAGTAATAGTTGTGGAAATCCACTTAGGTAATAATTATATTGACTAATTCCAGTAAAATCCTTCTTGGCTACTTTATTTTGGAAGAATTTAAATTATAGAGCTAGAGTTTATCTGCAGACTTCAATCATGGTGCACTTGAAGTAATTATGGATGAGGCTATCTGACATGACAAAATACTAAATAAGACTTCTTAAAACCTGTTTCAAGTGCGCAAAAGTTATTTTTCTGGACGGTTACTTCATGCAATTTTCTTGAAATTAAGACCAGAATTAAAACTTCAAAGGAGATATTTAAATTATTGCGATATGTTTTTAAAACTCCATTTTAAAAAGTCAGTAATCATTGCTATAATTTGTAATGTTTCTTGTAACTACCTAGTTTAGACGAGAAATATAAATTATAACATTTTCGTGATTACTGGATGCGTTGCAAAATCATGGAGAAGTTGAAGAATAAGTTTTAAACTTGTTTTTGTTCTCATTTTTCTTCGTTGAACCAAATCCTGAAAGCTTTTCCAACTCACACTTCTCAAAGCAAACTTCGTCAGAATATGTTTATAAGTTATACCATTATATGTAGACATATTTGGGATTCAGCATACTTCTAGATATGAATAAAGACATAACTTGACATGATCTGACCGTTACAAACAAACCCTGGCGTTTATACAGATAGGTGGATTAAAGGGAGTTAGCAAATTCATCCAAGACACTAAATCGTTCGTGTAACCTGTTTGATCTTCATTGGGTACTCTGTACCTGTGGCCTTGGGCTGTATTACACTTAGTTAATAACTACAGACCGAGGAGCGAAGTGAGCCCGATACTCACTGGATGACCTACACACGTGATCTTGGCGCCAATCGGAGGTTGGCTTAGTAAATATCGTAAAATGCACGGGTTAATTGTTCAACGAATAACGGCCAGATGGAGGCGGCGTTATATGACCAAGTTTAACGCCGTAAATAATGATTACTACAAAATAGATAGGCTGAAACGCAACCTTGGTAAGAATGTCTGCAATTAATAGAATTGAATTAATAGAGAATCCAAAGTTGATTATTGCTTTTTTCTCTTGTTTTAGACCGCTTTTCGACTGTCCAAAATCAGAGTGATGAGTATAATTTGGAAATTACCGCGTAGGGTGTTTTACGTTTCTTCAAGAGAAAAGTACTCAGATGTGTTATTAAGGTTGTGTATTCCTTTAAGCTTCCTCTCTCTCTCCCTCTCTCTCTGTTTGACTATCAGTCTGTTTCTCCCTCTTTCTTTCACATACACACAATTGATGTGAGATCAGGTAATTAAACCCCCGACACCTAATTTGTGAGTTTTTCACTTACCAAAAAGAGTGATCAGTCAGAGAAAAACATTATTGTACGTAGCGATCGCTAGTCGTCCAGCTTGTTCACCTGTTTTCACTCTACAGGTCTAATTAGGAATCTATTTGTGGTCACTTGATGAATCAAAAACCAAATTTTCTTTGCTTAGGTGAAAAAAGATCCTCCCTGCAACCAACTAGTCATCGTCAAGCACTGCGTAATCAATTCTATTAGTGATAAAAGAGACTGTGTTGAGAAAAGGATTGTATGTGTCAGTGAACAAAAGCACTCTTATTAGGTAAGTCAATAACTGATCGCAGGTGTTTATCTTAGGGTGTGGTCTCCCTCCAACACCATCACCATCACACACTAAATGAAGGACTATCTATTTGCATAGCCTGCAATTTGTGGTCTTGAAAATACCAATTTATTAAGTAGACTGGGTAAGAAGGGCCGCTTGATGTCAAGAGTAAAAGAGAGGGACAAAAGAGTAAAAACAAAAATCATCGTCACACAATTCAAATGATTGGGCTCTAAGCTCGTGTTTTAATCATGTCGATTTGGAGGGAAATGGGTTGACTGAGCCGGTAGGTCCGACGGACCTCCTTTCTTCCTGCACGAGTGTTGTTGATGCGAATGATTATATCTGTGACGGCTGACCATATCAATGCATGAACAGCACTGACGCTGATGGTCTGGGCAATCACTGGTCAGTCACTGCACTGTAACGTGCATGCCAGTGCAGTTTCTTTGCCCTCTATCTCCGGAAGATTTGGAGTTGCAGGGTCGGTGTAACAAGATGAAGATGATGACGATAGTAGATGGAGAAAAAAAAGACCTGCTCAGTGAATTTCCACTGGAGAATAATTAAGTCTCCAATGCATGATTCTTAAGTTATATCCTTCAGAAAGGGCGATGGGCAAAAAGTACTGTAGTCACCAATGATCAATAGCAATGTCTATAAAAATTGAAAAAAACTTGTAAGAGAACTTCCACGGAATGGCTGGGCAATTTCTTATAACAAAATGAGTATTAAAGAGTAGGAAATACGGTAAATCGTTCCAAATATCTACATTGAATGACGTACAGTTTTTTTATTTGGCTGGAACAAAATAAATAAGTTTTGAAGAATTGATAAAATTTTAGAGCGGATCTATGCACTATTACTTGCCCTACGTCGTAATTATAAGTCAAAACTATATGATATCGACAGCCGTGAGGGTCCATCCAAAAACAAACACTCGGGCGTCGAGTTGCCTATACAACTGTAGAAAGACGTCTGGCACAAACCGAAATAGTGAAGTAAACGCTGTTGAGTACCCCATGATTTCATTGATGATCAGCAGCTTGCACAGTCTGACACTCATTGCAATAATAATCGAGAATCTGCACAATGTATAGTACCGCCGGGCAATAATTAAATCATCAATGTTTGATTCAATTCTGTTGCAGGGGTGATGAGCAAAACGTACTATGGTCATTAATTATCAGTTGCAACGCTTGCGAGATCGTCTATTTTCTTGATCATGTGCTTACTGTTGATGGAGAGTGGTTTATGTACGATAATCGGTAACTTGCTCTCCCCTCAACCTTCTCAAAACGAAATCGTTACTCCCAAAAGTTTGATGTAGCTTTAATTGATTACTCCATAACACCCTTTTGCAACCTGGTGAGACGATTGCGACGAAGACCTATTGGTGTGATTTGGATCTAATACATCAGAAGTTTCAAACATTTTGGCTAGCAGTGAAAGGAAAGCGTATATCTGCTGTAGGATAACGCAAGATCTCATATTTCACAAACCATCCGACAAAAACTAATACAGTTAGGCATCAAGTCCGTTCTCGATCGTCCTTATTCACTAGATCTGTCCCCAACCTATAGTCTCTATTTCCAGACTTTAGATGCATATACACACCAACGGATGTGCGCCAATGTGAGCCAGGTTGAAAATGTTTCCCGACAGTTTGTTAGCTCTAGTGACCCCAGTTCTCGATGCGATTGTTTAAATCCACAATTGCATCGTTAGAAACAATGTGTCAATTCGAAAGGAACATACTTTGACAAATGAAATTGTGTTTGAGCCAAGTTATGATGCTTACAAGTTGGTGGTTCAAAGTGATCATCCATTTTGTTCTAATCTAACATACATAAAAGTATTGTGTCTACAAGTATAGATTATGTTACACTGATCTGCCAAGTTTAGAGGGCCTTCCTGCCTGTCTCGAAACTCAGCAATCGGAATTTCGGTTTCAAACTGTGCTTGAACGCTGACCACCTGCGATGTTGGTAATTGCGTCACTATCTCAGCCACTGAGAGTAATTGTAAAATGAAGAACGAAATCTTTGTCATTGCTGATATAGCGTCACAATTAAAAGATTAGACAGCTATCTATTGCGAAGAAAAATTATGAACACCTACAAATTAGGCAAGCCATTGCAGCGTATTGGTTTGACGACTGATCTTGTCGTTCATCGATATTGAGTAGTGAGTTCGATCCCAACTGGACGTTACCATACCTTTGGCGTAAGCTATGTTAATCTCAGTATTTACACCTTCATATATTCATCTATTCGGGGCAAACATTGTTGGTCACAAACTTACAGCTAAAAATCAGGTCTCTAAATTATTTTTCAAGGCAAAGAGGTCCTTAATAGAGCTGCAAATCTTTTACCCTTATCTGGTTTTGTGTCACACTCAGCTAAAGTAAGACATAGTACTCTTTGTATGGGAGTACATGTGCATGCAAAAATGCATACATTTTATTCTAACTTATTTACACACTATCATAATACCCGTAAAAAAAATAAAAAAACGGTATTATTCACATATTTACCGGCATTTAGGCAAAAGGTCAGAGTTTCTCTGAGTTGTACCAAGTTACGGTTGAAGAAACAAACCAAAAAAAGTCACAGTTTTCAATATATATATATATATGTATATATATATATATATATATATATATATATATATATATATATATATATATATATGTGTGTGTGTGTGTATGTGTGTGTGTTTGTGTGTGTGTGTCCGTAGCGTAGGTGCTTTGTATCATGGATGAGCTCTGAGCTACAGATGCACAGAAACGCAAAAATATTCTAGTGTCTGTAAAAAACAATGGACTATAAACGCCAATTTGGTACAATGTAGGAAGCTGGTTCCACACCGTCGCACAAACAGTGAACAAATAAGGAGAAATAAAAGAAATAATGAAAAGTCTTTTAACGGCTTAAAATTTGGAAAATCTCCTAATTAGCATGGGAAAACTCGAAAGAGAAGTTTTGAATTAATTTTTCAAGATAAATCCATATTTTTCTTTTTGTAACGACGAAGTTGAGAATATGATAAGTTTATGTATCTATGTATCATATTATACACATATATATGTGTGTGTGTGTGTGTGTGTGAGTATGAAATATCTTTCTTATATACATTATGTATCTTGCTATATATATATATATATATATATATATATATATATATATGTATATATAATGTATTGTTGTTATACACATAGAGATAATGTATGTTATATACATATAATATATATATATAATATATCTTGAGTTATATATATATATATATATATATATATATATATATATATATATGTGTGTGTGTATAATGTATCTTGAGTTATATACATATACATATATATATATATATATATATATATATATAAAATGTATGATGTATAATGTATTTTCGTTATGTGTTTGCGCATGAGTGTATACATGTATGTATTGTTGGAGGCTGCTTGGAGGTTGAGGAAAAGAAAACAATGTAGGTTAGTTCAAGAATTTCATATTTTGTTCGTCCTCATTGTTCTGTGCCTTGCTATTTCTGTTGAGAAACCCAGATTTTCATTAAATATCTAGGTCACAAATCACTTTTCCCCAGGTTTTCTAGTCGTGATTTTTAACTTAGTCTCATACAGCGTTATCCGCTCGTACTCACTGATTTTTACACCTCACAAAAGAATTAGGACAATGTTTTCAAACAAGTGGTTTTAGTTGCATTAAAACAAAATTACATAAAACACGGTGATTAATTATACAAGAAGACAATTAAATGGCTGTTATTGTCCAGACGTTGAGTAACATGCATGTTTTAGTGGGTGGATGGGGGTAATTTCAAGTTTTTTCAGCAGAGAGACATAGAAAAATAAATAGTGCACAGTCTTAGATATTTCCTGAGCTCTGCTCATTCAGGCACTTAGCCAAACGGCGGGGAAGGGTAGAAACAGAGGTGTATATTAAATTTCATTTGGATAATGAGAAGTCAAATGTAAATCGTTGCTTGCTGTGTGGCTAAAATAGTTACGTCTCCTTACAAGGGTTGCTAATTTAGATGCTTTGTTTTGTTTTGTTTCCAAATTGGTGAGTCCAGGATTGAGATAATTTAGATTTTTTTTTCATGTTCCAAAATCCAGTGTTGCCCGTTGTGATGTTGTTGTTTTTTTTTTTTCATTATTTTTTTTTTACTTTGAGAGCGACTTCTAGCATCGAAGAATTGAAAAATCATATCTAAATTAATAACCCCGTCCCAACCTGTGCCACAGACCGGTGTTCAAGTATAGAACAAACGCTAGGATTTTGGATGCCGATTTCCTACGCAGTTATATCCTCCCTGCTTGGAACATTGGCGCAACACTATCTTCCTCGCACTTTCATATTTATTTACCAGGAGTTTGTCGCATCTTGATACAAATGTATAGATGAACCACTTGATACTCACATCAACCCGCAAACATAAAAAATGTAACGAGAAGTCTTCTATTCTTATCTATAGATTAGCGTTACATTCCGAAGCTCTCGAAAAATAATGGTTTTTAAACGGAAGAAATCAAAAAGAGATCATTTGTTTATTTATTATATATTCATCAATCATCATTAAAAATGATGGCATGTCACCTACGTATGCATTTTTGTATGTTGTAGGACACAGTATTGTGACGAGGATGCTGAAATTTGGCCCAAGTATATATCTTTTCAAGGGAAAGTTCACAGGCTACTTAAAATTGACTCTGGAGGTCATTCGAGGTCACCAAAGGTCATTTCTAGTAAATTGAAGTAATATTTAGCATGATATTGAGTTTGATATGAAGTACTGAATGTTTTTGATCATACAAATATAGGGCATATGAGGTCAAATTCGATAGGATAGAGGGTGTTGACCTAGGTCATTGAAAGATACAAGGAATTTTTTAAATAGTTTTTTTTCAGTCATATTGCAACAAAACAGTTATATTCTTCGAGTTTAATTAATATTTGGTTTTAAATTGGACAGAAAACGTTAATAGGATAGGTGGTGCTGATCAACAAGATTATGAGGATTCACCAGAGGTCAATTTTGGATTAAAATAGCTTTATTTGTTTATAAAGCAGTCAAACAATTATAGGCAAGCGTGCACACGTGTGTGTGTGTGTGTGTGTGTGTGTGTGTGTGTGTGTGTGTGTGTGTGTGTGTGTGTGTGTGTGATTGAAGGCCATAGAATAAGAATTTTCAAAATGTTTTACTCAACCTTTCTTGTTTCCGTACGAGTGAACGTAGGCCGGAGGTTGGTGTTTTTAAGAAGTGCCCTCAAGTTTGCAATCAAGCGCTTTCGGCTATTCGCCTAGCCATTACGAAGACCTGATATCTGAATTACTGGATACAAAAACTGTGATTACAAACGCTTTTTTCAAACTCATTTTTTTAAATGTAGGCATTATGACTTTTGTGTGTTGTCATGACGTCACACATGAAGCTACATCAACGTTAGATTATTCTCGAAGCAGAATGAATCGATCAGTTGATATATATACATTCAAAATTCCAGTACTTAGATTGAAGAAAATCTCATTCAGCTTCGAGTTCTTCATTTCAATGAGAAGGGCTTCAAGAACCTAAAACCTTTACTTACATTTGATATGGTAAAGTATTCATGTATGATTGCCTGATATTTTGAATATAAAAGTGAGTAAGTGTAAGGCGGCCGTTTTAGCTCAACGGTAAGAGCCACGTTACATACATGTATGTATACACTAGCTGAACAACGCGTTGTAGAACGGGTTTTTTGGCTAGCAATCTCAAAGATATGGACAATAAAACAACAAACAGGATACACAAGACGCAGACAATCAGTTTTACCCTATGGGAGGTAAAACAAGCAATCAAACAAACAGAAAAGAGGAAAATCCTCTCGACCTGATAATATCATCATCGATCTACTAAAAAAAGCTGGTAAGATCGTCAATAAGATTTTTTTTAAAAACTAGCTATTCTATTTAATGACGAATAAACCAGGGTAAAGTCCCAAAAGACTGGATGCAGCAATGATAATGCCTTTACATAAAAAATGAACATAAAATGTCTCTCGCAGTAGCATTTATAGACTTCAAGAAGGCATTCGACCCTGAGGAAATTTCAATGGTCATGAAGGCCATCCCTCTACAAGGTGTAGACCCAGTATACGTCAGAGTACTGCAACATATATACAGTCACAGCAGCTCCTTTCTCAGGCTACATAAGGACTCTGTACTCTTCCAGCTCCAAAAAGGAGTAAGACAAGGTTAAACCAGCTCATCCAAACTCGTCACAGCCTGCCAAGAGATGATCTTCCAAAACCGGACTGGGAGAATAGAGGAATCAAAACAGACGGTGAATATCCTCAGATCTGCAGACGACATCTTCCTTTTCGCAGAGAACCTACACCTTCAATTAATGCTAGATAAACTAAACGACAGAAGCAAGAAAGTCGGCCCTCAGTAAAATGAAGGACATGTGCGACAACCACACCGATGATAAGAACATAACTGTCAAAATCGAACATGCAAAACTGAACAGATTAGACCGCTATATCTAATTAGGACAACGAATCTGTATGAAACCCACAAAAGAAGAACTCGAGCAAAGAATCTTTCTAGGATGGCAAGCCTTTGGTAGAGCAAACTCAACCTTCAAAAACAAGAAGATCCCTAAAAAGAAGAGTGTACAACCAATGCATCCTCCCAATAGTCACTTATGGAGCAGTAAAATGGAACCTAACCAAGAGACAGTTCTGCAAACTGAGAAGCATGCAACGCACACATGATGGCATCATGCTCTTCACATGGAGAGATCACAAGACAGCACAGTATATCAGGGAAAAAACAGGAGTCAGAGACATAATAAAATCTATTAGAAAACTTGAATGGTAATGGGCAGGCCATGTTGACATCACGACTCACAACATGTATCCCCAGAGATCACATGCGAAACCGAGACAGGCAAAATACAAGATGGAGCGACGAACTAGACAAATTCAGAAATTACTGGCTCTGCGACGCCCACGATAGAGAGGTGTGGCGAATTCTTGGGAAGGTCTATGTCCAACGACGGACGATAAAAGACTGATGATGATGATGATGATGATGATGATGATGATGATGACGACTTGTGCTTGATTATGTTAGGTAAATCAAGCACGGAAGTCATTAAAATCCAGGAAACTGAGAGAGAGAGAGAGAGACCAAGAGACAGAGAGACCGAGAGACAGAGATAGAATATGCGTGTGTGCAGAAAACTGGATTGAGAGAACAAAAGGTACTTTGAACAAGAGAGAGTGAGAGAAGAAGATAGAGAGAGACGGCACGTGAATCAGCATGGGAGAAGAGCGAGTTCAATAATGATGGTTTCATGCCCGTGGAACCGGTAAATTAATTATCTCCACCTGAACGCCTTTTTCGAGCCCAAATCCCCGAAAACTGTGGGAGTGACAGAGATTGACATTGAGAAAGTGAAAGTTGCTGGGGGAGAGCTTTAATGACACTTTCTTCATTCACACCGTCCCAGTTGTCCTTCATCACCTCTTGATTTGTGTTTTGCTTGTTGGGGATTATATAATAATTATCATAATGATGACGATGAAAATGATAACTGGTCATTACAGTCAATGATTCAACAACCGTAGCGTCAAAATTTGAAGTGAAAAAAAAAATCCACCAGAGAATAAATAAGGTCAGAATGAATACTATTCGTAACATCACTGGTGTTTCCCATTGGAAAACATCTAAAATTGAGTAAAGAAAAGATCTAGAAACATCTAGGAGAATCAAGATGCTATCAATAACTCGTCAAAATGAGGCATAAAAGAAGAAAAAAAAAAGGTTTCTTTTCCAAAAATCAAAATTAAACATTTGTTCAATGAAGATGAATGGGAATGTTGAAAAAGATACTGGAAATTTTTTCGTAGCAAAACGTAAATTTATCCTTGATATATTCTCCTTTATCGTCAAAGCCTCTCCATTAATTAGATGGCTCGAACATACACTGGAAATGTTAGATCAAGATCCAGGTGATAACAGTGTACAGGAATGGACATTGATCCACCACGTATGTATATATGCGTGTATGTATGTTTCCCCAGTCTCGCAGGATAATTTACACATCTCTTTAGATCACTCCGCCATACCAGACGATAAAGAACCTCATTTTCTCTCTAAACAAAAAAGGAGAGTATATATATATATATATATATATATATATATATATATATATATATATATATGTGTGTGTGTGTGTGTGTGTGTGTGTCTATGTCTGTGTCTGTGTGAGTGTTTTACATACGTAAGTACATCAATAAATCTGCATTCTAATGGTAGAAAAGCATAAATTTTATTCAATAAATATTTATTTTTTTAATATAATCTCTGTCTTCACCAATGCATTTGGTAAATTGGTAAATACTTATATAGATCGAATGTTATTCAGTGACATTTTCAGATAAGATTCAGCTGATAACAACGTGTCAGGCTGCGAGCTCTGAACTTATTTGTATATGTACATATAATTAAATACTTCAGTCATCCACAACTATTGTATTACAACTCTTCAGTGTGGTAATAGACTATCCATTATCCCATCCAGTACTACGAGGTAAGATCGAAACTTTCGCTTCAGACCCAGAGGCTGGCATTTTACCTCAGCCCTACGCAGATCTGGACGGTCATCAAGGTTGAATTTAAGCGATATATCTATTTACGTCAGAGTGCTTTATTCAAAAGTTGGAAGAGCATTGCATAAGCTTATAATGTTACCTTACTTGAAGAGTGCTCAACCCTGAATAACGGAGCGTTAATAATAATAATAATGATAATAATAATAATAATAATAATAATAGAGAAAGAGAGTCTTTGAAACTTTGCATGGTAACGCTGAAAAGGAATTTCTCTTTGAAATGTCATAAATTTTATTTAGTTCCAAATCATCTTACGATGTTATGTTGTGCAAGTCAGTTATTTTCTGATAAGTCAATGGACTATATTTCATACAGAATTAAAATTCATTTGAGCCTGCGTTCGTTCGTCTTTGCCACTTCTCCGTAAAACTACAAGGCCTATCTACCTAATATTGCGCAGGAAGGTTTACAAGAGGTCACCTTCTCACACAGATTATGTGAAGTTGACCTCGGAGAACCTTACAAGGTAATCTCTGGTTCTTAACTATGGAAACAAATGTTTTTAAGGTTATGATTTTTTTTTCCGATATTTCTTCTCACGAACGACATAAAGACTTCTGACGATGAAATTATTTATTTTTACAAGTTCTGCCATTTTTTCGTCAATATAACAAAAGTAAGTACTCCTATTAGCAGTAGTAATACATTTTAAACAAGCAAAAAATGTCTGCCACAACAACACATGATTTTACGGAGTGAACTTAAATCTTCCTGAGAGAGGCGGGTCCCTTTAGATTTTTTTCTTTTAAACTGACATTTTGAATTAATAGATAAAGAGAAAACACATTTCTCAAACATCAAAAATAAAATAAAGTAATAAGTCACATCGTTATAAAAGTAAAATTAATTGACAAGAGAGTACTGTAAAAAAAGGAAAGAAGTACAATCCATGAAATTCAACACAAAATATATAAACCAGATCATTTTGAATGGATTGATCAAAAATGATACCTGCTCGGGACACTTTTTCACATAAACGGTGGGGGATCTAAGATTTTCTGCATTGCGTGGTACAAATGAAAACAATTTCTTTTACAAATAAACGTGTGAAAAAGAAAACACGTTTAAAATATCTAAACAGTTCAAGTAATACGTGACCCGGCATTGTTGATTTACATTCAAGTCTCGCAACAGACTTTTTAAAATAGACTTCATTTACGAAAGTATATTCTATGAAATTTTCATTAGAAGCATTATACTCAGAATTTGAATACATTCTTACGAATGAGACAAAGACTTAATACCCTATTATTATTTTTTCTAGACGTTTTTGGCTTTCTTTTGTCAAATATCGCTTTTGCATTTAATTGGTCTGCAGGTACCAATATTGACTTATTAAATGGAATATATAACAATACATTTTGGTTTCAAGCTTAATTCATGATTCGTTATGTATTGTTTAGTTTTTTTTTTATTTTTGGTATTTTTGCAAGTTATATATCTGAGGGTTAATTCTATGATTTTCACTAGAGTTCAGTCCAAATTTCGACATTTATTCTTATCCATAAATACAGGGGGAATTTCCGTGCTTTCAATCCCAAACTCCTCCACTACCTCCGGAATTTAGTCGTAGTTATCAGAAACAATACAGTTCGGTTTGTAGAGGCAGACTATTTATTGTGTAACTGTAAGGTCCTTCAATTTCCGTCAATCTTACGGAAGTCAGGCCTCTAAGTATGCAGTTCGTAAGATATCCTACTTTGTAAACAATAAATCAGTTCGTTATTGCATCAATTCCTTGATGTGGTCAATTACTCCCTTTCTTACCGTCCATGGGTTTAATACGTAGTAAAGGTTACTTTCGCAACTTCCTTGTTTGAGTCAAAATATTCTACCAAAACGATACCAAATTTCTTCTCACTTCTAACCAGCGTACAGTTCTTTGCTATACTTTTATGCCCTCCACGAGTGTGGAAAACGTATCTTTTTTTCAGATTCAAAGTTTTCATTTTTCTCTTCAAAAAATTCATTTTTCCTCGAATTCATACTACATGGAAGTAACTGCACACTTAGAAGACTTACTTTCGTAAGACGGGCGGGAATTTACAACCCAGTTTAGTAAAAGCCTCTGCCGTTATAACGCGGTGCCTGATACTGCAGTTTGCATTAACACGCGGATGGGTTATGATGCTCAAAATATTTTAATACTTCAACAATTGCAAGATATAAATTCAAAAAATTACGTGGATCTAGCTCCAAAATAGATACATTGATCATGGTACGGTTAGAACGAGGCAAGCCTGTATTGCAATTGCACGGATATAATCACCCCTACCGCACGCAAAAATAAAAATAATAACTGGTACCCTTGCTAGTATAAATATCGAATCATATATCAATTTCTTAATAACATAACTGTAGCGCTGAAAGAACATATAGCGCAGTATAGACTGTAAATAAACAAGATGAGAATTTGAAGTTTAAACAATTATTTGGGTCTTAGCATTATCGGTGAGGACAACGCTACGTTGAAGCGGCTATCCTATCTGTCACAGGTTCGATCCCTGCAGTAACCCCATTTTCTTTAATCGTATATTCTATTTATGTTGTCTAGGCCACATGATACAACAACCGTGTAATAATAGCAGATCATTTTGAATAGTTTCAATATAACGCAAATTTATAATCATATATATATATATATATATATATATATATGTGTGTGTGTGTGTGTGTGCGCGTGTGTATATAAATGTGCGTGTATGTATATCCTAATAGAACTATCTAGATTTTTACTTCTAAAACATTTATGACCAATGTGCTTCTGAAAAGAAGTAATATTATAACATTAACTGTTTTGTCCTGCATGTCTATAGTTGACAAACACAACATAGCATTGCAAGGATTAGAAACTCATTTCCTGTAATTTGAAACGATTACTCTATTTTCAGCTATTCTTATGGTAAAATTTCAACAACTAAAAACGCATTTTGTTTGTATTGATCGACAACACAGCGCTGGAGAAAGAGGTTGTCAATTTCATTACATTCCAAGTCCATTCAGGTTCAAAATAATGCAAATATGTACATATTTAAATAATGTTTTCCCTCAATGACAGAAAGTAGGGCAACGGGTTCCTGCTGTTATTCTTTGTTGAACAAACTGATTTCCCACTTGGTTCTCACACGTTTAAAATAAAAAGTAAGTTTCGTAAAGAATGAATTGATAGGCTAATCCTCAACGTCTCGGGGTAAATGAAAATCACTTAAACGAAATGATCGGATTAAGTTGTTCTGATATCGTGGATGTATCTTTTGATTTAGGGGAAAAAGTTTCCCTTACTTTTGACCCCCTTTTAGAGAAAACCTCTCCACTTTTAACCCTTTGAAGGGGGTCTCCATTCGATTTTGATCCCTAAACGAATTATTCCTATGTCCTATAATTTTTTCTTTGAAAAATAATATTGTTTTGTTATAAAAGCTGGGTTCTATTCGCAATTCTAAATAGTATCCCCACTAAACCTTAAAATTTTTTTTTTCAAAACTGACAAATTCCCTGTGGAAGCGAAGGCCCAATGGATTAAAAGTACTAAAATTAATTTTTCTTCTCTATTTTTTTTTTTTTTATCAAAAGACGAATCTTAACCCTCTCTATTTGTCTTTTATGGAAAATAAGAATAAACAAAAATTAGCGATAAAATGTTTAGAATAAGGGCAATCCCAAGTTTTATGAACGAAGACATTTTAACCATTGTTGATTTCGATTGTGGATGCAGATAAGGGCAAAATCCAAGGGCGGTAAATCAAACTATACAAATGATTAATAAAAAAGGAAAATACCATATTCTTGCCTGAATTGCCTGTTCACAAGATTACATATTCTTTCGAGAAATATTTAATTCAATATGTAGAATTTAATACCAATTACCTACATTACTATTCTTTGAAATTTATTTATACCATTTTGTATTATTAAAAGTTAATTATATAAATTTATCAATATTTGATATTTATTACGGTTACAACGGAAAATCATTTAGATATTTTGATATTAAAATTCCTCAAAAATGCATGCGCTATTCAAGCAACTGAATTTTTTAAAACGTTTTCAGTGGAAACTTATGACATAGTACTGCTTTTATTAGGATTTTTTTTTACTTATTATTGTCAATATTTGTTCGTGTTACCCATCTATCCATTGGTAAAGGATTTTCTGATAGAATATGAATTCATTTCTTGAATATAAGAATATGGTATTTTCATTTTTCATGTCATTTGTACGGTTTGAGTTACCACCCTTGGAATTTTCCCTTATGTGCATCCTCAGTCGAAATCGACTATGGTTTAAATTCACAAAATTTAGGATTGCCATTATTTTTTGTTATTTCTATAGCTTCTTATTTTTATAAAGGACAAATACTTTGGGTTAAAATGCGTTTTCTACCAAAATGGCTAAAAAAAATTAGAGAAAAGATTTTTCGCAAGTAATTTCTGTACTTTCAATCCATAGGGGAATTTGTCAGTTTTGAAATTGTTTCAAGGTTTTAAAGGGGGTAAATAGAAACCTTCTTTTAGAACATTGAAAAAAACATTATTTTTAAAAACTGAAAAAATTATTGGATCTGTTGGCTTGAAAATTCTGAAGAGCAGATTTCTTGCCTGTTTTGAAACCAATGTTTTTCTTTAAGAGTACTTGTAAAGAAAAAGATCACCTCCTTTCGGAAATTCAAACAAAAATGACAAAGTAAAGTAGAGGAGAGGAGATCTCCAAGCTGTTCATTCTCGTGTCTAGATCAGCAGATGCAAACTGAATATCGTGATTGAGCGCTGCTGACTTGACGATTTTGAAGTGTAGGCAAACAAATTTGATCTTAAAAGAAGTCAAAGGTTTGAAAATTATTCTTGTTACATCATAATCTATAACGGTGATTCCTTGATATTTCTACGAGACGAGTAGATGCAGAAGGAATCTGAAAAAGTACATTCGTTAAAACTTGGATTTGAACTTATCTTCGGATTTAGCAGAAGTCATCAATATTGTTTTTTAGGGTTGGGTATAGTTATCTTATCTTACACAATTCCACCCATTCTACACAAAAAAATGCACTTGGAGAGACAATAGTTAGTCTGAAGATTAAGATGATTCAATTTAGATTTAAATTTTATTTTTCGGTGTTCAAAAATGAGAAACTTTCCCTCTGGGTGATTCGCGGTTTAGTTGTAACGCAAAATCTACGGAAGGTCCGAATTTTCATTTTCAGCTTTAATCGATCACATGAGATATAATATCGACAGCAGTTGAACCGAAAAAAAAGATCTCACCGTTCACCGGTTGTGAGATGCAGGAATAGTAATGAAAGAATAATGATTATTTGTCGATACGGGGGGGGGGGAGAAAAAAGGAGATAAGGCAAAATGAAATAGGGAGAGGGAGAAATAAAAGAGAAAGAGACACAGAAATGAAAACGGTGCCGTTGGAATTAAAAGATAGCGGAGCGAATTATGAAAGTCAGAATAAAGAGGGTAAGTGGGAAGGATATGAAGAATGTGCATGGCAATCAAAATAGAGAGTTTTTGTTTTGCTTTTTTAGGTGCGTCAACACAAATCTCTGTGAGAGGCTCTGTTGGTTGGTCGGTCGGCCCGTTTGTACTCAATATGTTCGGAATCGATTTTCGGCACATGGTAGAACAAATTTTGTTGGCTCTGCATTTTCCCAGTGTTCCAACTTAGAGAATAAAACTAAATCGGGTAGTTTTTGCCCGTTACGTCATCCGTTGGAAAGTGGGTTCAATTAACTATATAATTACATTGCAGAACTCGACGTTGAAAAGATCAGATATTTGGGCATAAAAGTGAATATTTGCAGGTGTTTTTTGTTTTGTTCTTTTTTCGTTTACGCCGAACATCCCCTTACATAATTAAAATACCCGATACCCTCGGAGATCATGGGCTCTACAAATTAGAATGTTTTTTTGCCGAAAATTCCTTAGAAAAATTTTCCAAAATCGGTGATTGATAATCTTTTTTTCTCTATTGACAGAAATATTCAAATCTGTCAGCATTTAAGAAAATAACTCGAGTTAAAAGAAAGAGTGATGAAATAGTAGTATAGTCTATGGGCAGCAACGAGAAATGCCGAGACATACATATATAGTCTAAATATACAAGAACGAGTTCAAAGTCAGTAGACACTAAAATAGTTGATTTTTCTCTCTACTAATTCGCAGTGATTTCGTAGTTTGGCGTCCTAATCTACTACGGTAGTTCTGAGGGCACTCTACCCAAGTACAACAAAATACAATCAAAATTAATTTTAAAAAATAAAAACTTTCTGGGCCATTTTTTTACAATATCAATTATTTTATTGATATACGTATTTTTAGTCATACAATTAAAAAAAAAAAATATCGTCAAAGAATCGTCTGCTCCTTATTATCATAGAATACATCTAGTTAAAATAACTCATGGAATATCTACTTTTATTTTATCTTCTTTTTTTGGTTTGTTTTTGTTATCTTTTGTCAATAGCTGTTTCCCCAGCCCTCTGTACTCCTTAGTCTTCTAGCCTAACCCTTTTAGCAGGTCATACTGTATTCACCCACCCGTAAACTTTAGGGCCAACCCATTCAATCATCGGACATATCGTGTCGACTTTTCGATGTTCAACTCTATCTACCCAAGAAAACCTCAGGTCTCTTTCCTTAACCCTCCAGGCCCTCCTTATTCCGGTGTGATGCACCGGCTCCACCCCACTCAGAGTCCCTGCTACTTAATATTTTGATGTAACTGACCGAGTACCCACACAGCAGAGGTAATAAATATGGGGTGATAAGCTACGAGATCGTCTAATTCGCTGTGTCACTAAAAAAAAGTGATGATATTTTTGCTAAATACATCTCACGCACACAACTAGTTGAATCTAAAGAATCATTCTTATAGAGAAAGAGGGGTATAAACAGTATTCCGTCCTCAGTATACACGTGGCTACCCAATTTTTCCCCTTTTCTCTAACTTCTACGACTACAATGATTCTTTTAAAGAAAGTTGTATTGAATTGTCCCTGTGCCGTTGAAAAGTTAAAAAATATGACTAACTAAACTTTGAAACCATGCCTTACCCCATAGTTAATAAGAAGTATTTGTTAGCAAAACGAAACTGTATTGGAATTCATCAAAAATAATAAATAAATAAATGAATTCCACAGGCGCTTGGAAATGAAAATATACCGGATATTGACTTTCTTTTTTTAAAGGATTGTTCTTTAAGGATTTTTTAAGCCAGTTTGCCAGCATGAAAGTAAAAAAAATGTTCATTCTTAAAATTGTTTGATAAATAATGGAAAAAGAAAAACGAACTTACCAATCACTGCCAAGCAGAGTAACAGCGTCAAACGTGGGCTCATTTTTAACAGATGGTAATACTGTATTTGTTTTATTTTTTGTTTTTTTTGTTTGTTTGTTTTTGTACTTTTTTTTTGTTTTGTTTCTCTGATGCGTTGCGGGCGTTTCTTGCACTTCCTACCCCAGTTGTTTGTTGTTGCGCTGGTTGCTGTTCGTTGTAGTGTTGCTTATCACTATCTCTTTCTCACTCTTTTTCACTCTCCCTCTCCCACTTTCTCTCCCTCTCTCTCCCTCTCGCACTTTCTCTCTCTCTTCTCTCTCTCCTCTCTCTCTCTCTCTAGGGCGCAAGGAATGTAGTAAGCCCTGATTTCTTGCTTGTAAGTGTCATGAAACAAGCTCACTACTCTCTGCCGGTCGGAATGAGCCGAAGACGGCTTTTAAACTTTTTAAAACTACTACTACAATTTTGTCAGGTAACAAGGAAAGTGCTACTGCTACTCAGACATGCAGCTATTGTAGTAGTAATAGTAGTAGTAGAGGTAGTAATAGTAGTAGTAGTAGTGGTTAGTAGCTTACACGGTACTGCAGTCCCACGACAAGGACGATGTGGCTTGTTTTAGAGCCAACTCGTCACTGAATTGCAAGAAAACCCTAACTCGGAGCTTGATCCAGATTTTGAGGGGTGGGTTCCATGAGTGGCGGTACAGGCGATTGTTTGGTTGGTCAGTGAGTGCCTCTCACCGCCCGTCTTTCTTTGCCAAAAAGACAAAGTTTCTCTTTTCTCTCTCTCTTTCTCCAATTATTTTTCCTTTTCTTTCTTTTCTTATTTCATTCTCTCACTCTTATACATCAATGCGCACCCCGTCTTTTCAGTCTACTGTCACTGTCACTATCAGTCAGATAAACAAAACTAACGAAACTTTTATCCACCCCTCACATCATTTACTCACTCTCAACGCTCCTCCCTCACTGATGTTATCCGTCTCCACCCCCACTCTTTTCATTCCTTTCCTCTTTCCCTCTAATTTTTGGCTACTTATTTCTCCCCATCAATGATCTCACAAATTATTTACGCATTTTACATGTTGAAAAAAAAAAAAAAAATTAGACTATTGCTTTATTGATAGTTTTTAGTTGTTGGGAGCTGACCATGTCTTTAAGAGAATTTTTCAAGTCACGAAAGAACAAGTTGAAGCAACAATATCTAACAAGAACACCTCTTAACACTCTTCACACGTCATAAATGTTTCAGTAAGTTTCAAGCAGAGTAAGTTGGGGTGGGTCGCAAATTTAATTGCAGAGTTTCGTCACCCAAAAGAATTGGCGATTTTCACCGATATATGTGAGTGACACGGGTTGGGAGAAACAGACTAAAGAAAGAAATGGTAGAAGAAAGAATATGTGAATAAAATGAGTAACAAAAAGAAAGAAAGAAAGAAAGAAAGAAAGAAAGGATAAAAGGAAGGATAGATGAATGAAAATAAATTTAAAAAAAGAAAGAAATAGACGAATAAATGAGTAACAGAAAAAAAGGAAGGAAAAGGATTAAAGAAAGAATTGGCGAATGAATGAGTTTCTGAAAAAAAAAAGAATGATAAGAGAAAGAAAGAAAAACGCTTTTTTTATTTCTAAAAAGGAAATCAGGAAGAAACGGAGCTAAGTTCCAGACGGAGAAAAGATTTAATGATAGCATAAGAGCAAAACATGGCTTGTGGCTAAGATTGTTGTGTATTTTCTACAGGGCCAGTGGTCGGTGTTCGAGTCCACTGTCCAAGTAAAAAGCCAGGATTTTGAATATTGACGCTAGCCCTCCACGCTTGAAGGGTTAGCGCAACATCTCTCTACGCCATCGCTATTATTTATCCTTGAACTGTGAACAAAGCTGAGCTTAGTAGATATGAAAATGAGCTGACAGAAGTAAAGAAAGAGAAAAAAAAACACAAGAGTAGAAACAAAGTAATTAAGGCAAACGGATTCTCTCTTCCTGGAGGATTGGCGCAGCACAATCTTTCAACCCTCCATCTCTATTTGGACTAAACTTAGCATAAAAAAATAACTGGTATTTTCCCCCGATTGCCCTAGGATATACCAAATGACTAACGAGAGAAGAAAGGAAGGGAAAGGAAAATAGGTTATTACGCTTGGATAATAGCAAGTAGTAATCACTGAGAAAAAGTAAATATGGGTCAGACTAGTTGAAGTTTTATGGCAATTTTCATCTTCGGATAATAAAACAGAACCGGGCCATTTACCCAGAAAACCGACATCACAGAAAATAAAACGACTTTTTAAAAAAAAATGATAACTGGCTTGTTTTGAATCTGGCGGGCTTCAAATTAGTTCGACGCTCGACTGCTCTGTTTTGATTTACGTGTTGAGGTTGATTTGTTTTCAGAAGAAGATTGAGGGAATAATATTGCCTTGCTGGACTCGTGGAAATTCAATGGGCGTTGACTATTATGAATGTCCGTTATTTAATGTCTCTGCTCTTCTTTCGCCTGTATCTTCTCATTCTCTATCTAATCTCTTCCAATATTTATTAGCGGTCCATATTTATATCTAAATGTCATACAAACAAGGCTTAGACCCTTCCGTAAACTTTTTCTTCTTTAACCATCCCTACCCTCTTGATAAACTGCCCAGCCCTTCTCTCTCTCTCTCTCTCTCTCTCTCTCTCTCTCTCTCTCACTCTCCCTAACCTCCAGTGAACTATCAAACTTACTCTCTCTTCCGAAAATCTTATCAAACCATCTAGCATTTCTCTCCCTACCTCTTCAGTAAGCTACCTAACCTTTTTTCTCCCTTTTTACTTTCTAAATGAAATAAGTGATGTTTCAAATGAAAAAGTTTACATCTTTTTTAAATCTGAGAGCAATCGGGTCTTTAAATCTAGTCACATCAGATTGCGCTATTTTTTTTCTCACAATGAGTCTTAGGGTGGTTTATTCATGCTAAAAAATTAGTTGTTTTTGTGAAGAGCAAGACGAGAAAACAATTGTTAATCGCTGATCGATGTTCATTTCAGAAAGTTTATTTGGACCGTATTCTTCAATCTTTTATTTTTCATTAGGCTTCAAAACGACGTACCATAGTTGACTGATTGTATAAGACAAGAAGAACTGAGTAAATTTCAACGAAACTTGTAGGTTTGCCTTAACATCATAGAAACGTTGGCACAAGTGGGAACATTTCTTTGTATAAATCTAATTATAAAAACAGCAAGAATATCATACCTGAACCAGAAAGATGTGGGAAGTTGCATCAAGATTATGATGTTAAGT
Organism: Thysanoteuthis rhombus; assembly: GCA_963457665.1. Lineage (NCBI taxonomy): Eukaryota > Metazoa > Mollusca > Cephalopoda > Oegopsida > Thysanoteuthidae > Thysanoteuthis > Thysanoteuthis major. The sequence continues at coordinate 13,656,593 of OY735203.1, forward strand.
TTAGAAAAAGAGACAATATCATAAACTTCGTGTATAACAAAAAAGAATTTTTTTACTTGCTAGCTGCAGGAAGCACACGACGTTTAGGGTGAGTTGTTTACTCATGGATCCAGGGTTGGCCCATTAGGGGCAGCCCTCTACAACCTTAATACCAGCCTCTTGAGGCTAAGCAGTTTGACGAACAACTTGCACTGATGATGTGAACCAGGTTGCTGCATCCTATATTAATCAAGAAAATTTTGAAAAAGATGTGTCAGTCGAAAAAAGCGATTTCTTGAATCCTAAGGAGTAAAATTGATGGTTCTAAATCATTCAGATTACTTAGCTGGTAAAATAAGCGGGAAAAAACTTAAATAATTGGATTTTCTGCTCAGGATTTTAGTAGTATAACCCAGTTGTCAAATCTGAAGGGAGTAGAAAAAAAAACAATGTGCTGAAAGTGGGTACGAAGGATGAAAAAATCATGAGAAAAAATAGTGCATCTGCTGCCACTTTTCGGGGTGTTGGGGACAAATTATCGGGTGGGAAGCAGAATTATATACTTGGAATACATCTTAGTGGTAACCCTGTCAGCGACGAATAATAATAGTCTTTTTCATAAGGGGACATTGAGTTGGGCTCACATAAAGTAATTGCACTGCTCCATTATCCTTTATTGATTATAAGTCTCAAAGTTTTGAACTGATCTGGGCGGGGGGGGTACAAATGCCCTGTTTCCCCATGGGGAGGATTGAAACAATGGAAAAAGTTGAAACATTGAAAACCATTGGAAAGATTTTAAATCTTGAGCATTTCTGCGTGAAGAGGAGTGATAAGAACTCCGGAAACAGCTGTGTCAAAAGTTGGCGGTCGGTAGGATGAGATAAGATTTCATGATCATCATCAGCAGCAGCTTATAAGGGTCCATCTCATACATTCGTAAGACCTCTCTATCGTGGGCGTCACGGACCAAGTACTTTCTGACAGGAAGATTTCCTGATGGGTACTTTTTCAGGGCCCAATCTCTCAATGGGCATATAAGGCCATATATATATAAGGCCATATACATATAAGGCCAAACTAGGCAGTCGCCTGGGGCACAGACCTCAGATGGGTGTAAAGCTGACCTTTCGACAACAAAATAATCTGAAGATAATCAAGCAACTTAGGGCGAAAATGTAGAATCTCGTCTAGGATGCTTAAAATCCTTGAGCAATCATTGTCTTGCCTAGGGCACAGGAACCCCTGCGCCGGCCCTGACCACTCCTTTCCGACTGAGACCACGTTAATTGCCCACCGTCCTCACATTGTCATGTAGTCAGTTAACTCAAAAAGGTTTACGTCATTAAATTCCTTTTGGGGAAAATGTCGACTGGGTTCATGAACTTAAGCAGGAAAATGTGAAGATCTAGCGAGGAATGAGCTGGAAAACAAATATACTTCCCACAGAAGTTGTATTTCCAAGTTTTCTCACTAGATCAACTTGGCATACCTGGCTGATCTTGAAACACCTGTTGGGGGGGGGGGTAGTATATGAACAAACTCTGAGATCGGACGGGATCTGCATCTGCGTAAACCTGGCATTCTCACAATATGATGGATTACCAACAATGCCTGGTGATGTGTTAGTTTCGGCGCTTAATATTAAAACGATCTTCAGCTCCCGAAATCGTGTTTGACAGCAGATGGAGACTTCGTTAGAGGCACTGCTGCTGTTTTTGCAGTAGTGAGCTGTAATAACTAATTAATCGACCCGATTGCAGTGAGTCTTTTTCTAGCCATCTTTAACGAATGAACTTGACTCTTCACCAAATACAAATATAACATGGAAAAAGAGTGGAAAGTGAGGTGCTGTAGATGAACAACTACTTATAAAGCATATTGGAAACCCCTACAAAGGGACTCAGGAACGTTTTAAAATAGCATCTCTCTCTCTCTCTCTCTCTCTCTCTCTCTCTCTCTCTCTCTCTCTCTCTCTCTCTGTTATACCTATGCCTTTAATTCTGACCCTTTATTGGGTAAAAAATGTTTCCTTTCGCTTCTGACTCCCTAAAGGCGGGGAAAAAGTCTCCCTCCATTTTTGACCCTCCAAGACGGGAGTGGGTACTCTTGAAATACTACTGAACTCTTAAAGAGGGAAGTCTCCATTCATTTTTAAGCTTCCCTTTACTTTTGATTCCTGAAAGAAGAGGAAATGTCTCCTTTCATTTTTGACCCTGTAAGTCTCCCATTCATCCTCAGCATCATCATCATCATCATCATCATCATCATCATCATCATCATCATGTCTTTTAACGTCCGTCGTTGGACATAGACCTTCCCCAGGATCCGCTACATTTCTTTATCATAGGCGTCGCAGAGCCAGTATTTTCTGAATTTTTTTAGTTCATCTCTCCATCTAGTATTTTGTCGGCCTCGGTTTCGCATGTGGTCTTTGGGGATCCATGTTGTGAGTCGTGATGTCCAGCAATTGTCTTCCATTCTCGTAACTTGACCAGCCTACTGCCACTTTAGCCTTCTAATAGATTCTATGATGTCTCGGACCCCATTTCCTTTCTGATATATTGTACTGTCTTGTGATCTCTCCATGTGAGACTGAGCATGATTCTCTCATGCATACGCTGCATGCTTCACAGTTTGCAGGTTTGTCTCTTGGTTAAGTTCCATATTTCAGCTCCATGCGTGACCATCGGGAGGATGCATGGGTTGCATACTCATCTTTTTAGGATTATCGGGATCATCTTGTCTTTGGAGATTGAGCTTGCTGTACACTGTAACACTAGATGAAAACCAACCACGGGAACAGGCTTTAGAAGAAGCTACTCGAACATGGACCATCTCAATTCAATAAACCAACTGAACAAGAAAGCAGCAGAATACAAAATGCCACTTGCTGTAGCTTTTATAGACTTTGAGAAGATATTTGACCCTGTAGAGATCCCCATAGTCATGAAATCAATCATTTTACAAGGTGTACATCCTGTATACGTCAAAGTACTGCAACATATATGCAATCATAGCAACTCATTTATCAGGCTACATAAAGACTCTGAAGCCTTCCAACTCCAAAAAGGAGTAAAACAAGATTATACCAGCTCACCCAAACTCTTCACAACCTGTCTCGAGATGATCTTCCCTAACCTGGACTGGGAAAAAAGAGGAATCAAAGTAGACGGCAAATATCTGAGCAACCTCAGATTTGCAGAATACATCGTCCTTTCTGCAAAGAACCTACTTGACCTCCAACTAATGCTAGATGAACTAAACGAAGAAAGCAAAAGGGTCGGCCTACACATGAATTTCAGAAAGCAAAAGTCATGTGCAACAATCATATCGAGAATAATGGCATAACTGTCAAAATTGAAGATGCAAAACTGGGTAAAGTAAACCACTATATCTACCAAGGACAACGAATCTCAATGAAACTAACAAAAGAAGAAATCAAGCGGAGAATCACCCAAGGATGGCAAATTTCCTTTAATATTGACCCCTCAAAAAAAGAGACCCCCCCTTTACTTCTGACCCCTTCAAGTGGGAAAGAGCTTTCCCAACAATTTTGACCCTTTACACCGTAAAAAGAAGTATTCTGTAAATTTCAACCACTTGAAAGAGGGACAAAAGTCTCCAGGTCTCTTTTAACTATTTGAAGGGAGTAAAAGTCTCCTTACATTTTTGCCTCTTTAAAGGGGGAACAGTCTTCCTTTATTTTTGACACCTAAAAGAGTAAAACTTCTACCCAAATTTTTAAAATGTTTTTTTTTAAAGCTGTCCCCAATGTCTTTTGAGTATACATGGCGAATTTGATCGGGTTGTGCCAATGTTTAGGGTTTATCATCGCGTGACATATAATCAGATGCCCCTCACTTATATATAAGAGGTATATAATATATAAAAGGATACGTATGAGAAGAGAAGCGGGTAAAATCATCACTAAAAAAAAGCCGTCCTTTTCAACCTGTGTCTAAAACACAGTAAAGTCCCAGATGATTGGAATACTATCATAATGCTTTTATATAAAAAAGGAAACCCAAAAGACCTCAACAACTACAGGCCTAGAAGCCTACTCAACTTCGTATACAAACTTCTCACAAAAATCATCACCAATCGAATCGTAAAATCACTTGATGAAAAGCAACCACGAGAGCAAGCTGGCTTTAGAAGAAGCTACTCGATCATGGACAACCTACATTCGATAGATCAACTGAAAGAAAAAGTAGCCGAATATTAACTACCACTCGCTGTAGCATTTATCGACTTCAAAAAGGCGTTCGACTCAGTAGAAATCCCTAAGGTCATGGAGGCAATCACTCGACAAGGTGTAGATCCAGTATATGTCGAAGTGCTTAAACATATATACAATCACAGCAGCTCCTTTATCAGGCTACATAAAGACTCAGACCCCTTTCAGCTAGACTAGACTGAGAGAGTAAAGGAATTAGAATAGACGGCGAGTAGCTGAGAAACCTCAGATTTGCAGACGACATTGCCCTTTTCGCAGAAAACTAGAACAACCTCCAACTAATGGTAGATGAACTAAATGAAGAGAGCAAGAAAGTCGGCCTACACATGAACTTCAGCAAGACGAAGATCATGTGCAACAACCACGTCGGAGATAAAAACAATGAGATCAAAATCGAAGACACAGAACTGGAGGAAGTAGATCACTACATCTACCTAGGATGGCTAGCCTTTGGCAGAGCTAGCTCAACCTTCGAAAATAAGAAGATCCCATTAATCCTAAAAAGAGGGGTGTATAACCAATGTATCCTCCCAATAGTCACTTATGGAGCTGAAACATGGAATCTAACCAAGAGACAGATCCGCTAATTGAGAAATATGAAACGTGCACATGAAAAAAATTATGCTGGGCCTCACATGGAGAGACCACAAGACAGCACAGTACATCAGACAAGAGTCAGGGACATTACAGAATCTATTAAAAATCTCAAATGGCAGTGGGCTGGCCACGTTGAACGAATGGCAGACAACCGATGGACATTGCAACTCCCGGCAAGGATCCCCCGAGATCACATGCGGAACCGAGTCCAGTAGAATATTAGTTGGAAAGACGAGCTGGACGAATTTAGAAAGCACTGGCTCCGCGACGCCCATGATAGAAAAGTGTGGTGAATCTTGGGGAAGGTCCATGTCCAACGACGGACGTTGAAAGACTGATGATGATGATGATGATGATGATGATGATGATGATGATACATCAAAAGAGTAGAACATCTACCGTTACCTTTGACCCTCAGGAAGGAAAAAGTCTTCTTCACTTTTGACCCCTAATTAATATAACATAATTGTCGTAGAAAAAAACAAATAGAGCAGATAAAGACCTTGAAAAAACGAAAATGAGAATTTGGTGTTAAAACGCATATATATACATATATAATGCAAATCAGGAATACGATTTGATATGATATACTGCAATATCCGATGTGCAATAAGTTTATTTCATAAAATTCTCGAGACATTCAATATTAAACATCAAGTTGATTTAGAATAGAGGTTGAAATATGAGGAAATAAAGGATTTGCTACACAAACACGTTTATGTTTCTGTCCTATTTGAGCTTCATCAAGCGAAGAATTCGATTATTTTTATCCCTGTTTTTGACACTTAGGGATGTATTTTTTCAGGGTGGAGAACTTTACTCGTATCCTATTTGTATATTTATAATCTTTTCTCTTACTTACATAATGAAGATACTTTACTGTCTGGTACTTATGAATTATGAACTAGCAGGAGATACTGTGGGCACTTTACTTTATCAGTATGTTGTTAAAACATAAGCTGTTTGTGATTTGTTTTCTCTATTTCATTCTTACTCAGTGTTGGGGTTCAGTTTTTTATAGAAGTTTTGAGCAGTGCCGGCACTTTAAGACTACTTCATTTTTTTCTTTTCAATGATTCTGTTTTTTTTTCTTGTTTTTTTAATCATTCCCCCGAAGAAGTCCAAACAGGGTAGAAACATGAACGTATTTGTGTAGCGAATACTTCATTTCATTATATATGTAAATGTATATATGTATGTGTGTGTGTGTGTGTGTGTGTGAGAGAGAGAGAGAGAGAGTTTATAGAATTTTCAATTAGTGTCCCACTTAGGAATGGCGTTCTCATTTATTTACTTAGAGTTGGGTTACTGGTTAAACCTGTTACAAATATATACAAATTATTATAAGTTTACATAGTTCGTAAAGAGACGTCAAACTCAGAGGTCCCCTGAAGGGTTGCTGGCTGATTAGGATGAAGTGTGAAATTCAGAATTTATGTCCTGTCTCTCAGGTTTTCCTCATAAAAAAAGATGACTCTCAGTCGACATGTTTTCCTGTCAATAGGTTGTGTTATTTATTGGTGATCAATACCACAGGGGGTGAAGTTTTCGTTTTGCTTTTCTTTTTGCCTTTTTAAATGGATCTTTGTATCACTTCCGTGGCGTTCCTCTGTCTCGCTCGCCCGTGGGCAGTTCATCGAAGTGAAAAACGTTTTTAGCCGATTGTCTTCTATCCCCGACTCATGATATATGTTGTGAAAGCATCTGATGTCGTCACATAGCATAATTGAAGCTTAAAATGTTATCCTAGAGAGATTGCTGAGCAGTACGTAAATAATCCCATCATATATATATATATATATATATATATATATATATATATATATATATATATATATATATATAAAGACGAAAAATGTCTCCGTTTTCTAGACTCTTAAACGGTTGCACCCTCCACGCTGAAAATATGAATTTAAGGGTAACCCAGAATAAACTGGATTTGTGATGATGACTTTTGGTGACATCTAAACCTCAATCCAAGGTCACATCAATTTTGGCATTTTTAAATCTGCGATGGCTACACCTTACGACACATAAATTTGTGTATCTTGATCCCAGGATGAACATTGAATAAGTGACGATGACCTCCAGTAACCCCTAAATTTTCAATTCAGGCTCAGGTCAATTTTAGTATTTCCAATCTAAAGAAGACGGCTACACCCTCCAGGGTGAAAAATTGTGCACAAGGGTAACTTGATCCGGAGATCAACATAGGCTAAGTGGTACTCTGGTGTCTTGTAATAGTCCATTCAAGGTTGGATCAACTTTTGCATTTTCTAAAAAGATTAGTTTGAGCATTTTCTATAAAGAATTGTGCACAAGGGTAACTTGACCGAAGCATGAGTATACGGTAAGGGTGCTGATCTCTGTTGACCTCTAAAAGTCGATTCAGGGTCAAGTCAGTTTTGGCATTTTCGTACCCAAGGGAGTCCATAGGATGAAACATGTGCTCAAGGGTAATTTGACCCCATGATGAACTTGGAATACGTGTCATTGGCCTCTAGTGACCTCTGAAGTTCAAATCAATCTCAGATCAATTTGGGCATTTTCAAAAAATGTCAATTTAACATAATTCGATAACAGGAAGTCCTCACTTTTCGAAAACTAGCTTTTTAAAATTAAGGCGAGAAGCGAAAATAGCTTAAAGCTTTTGTCTCGCAGCAAGCCATTATAGAGGTAGGGCACACTCTCTTCCACACTCTTCTATATCCCAATCGCCTGTACTTCTCACCACCACAATTTTCGATGACTCAATCTGACATAACATCCCAACCGATTCTTCGGGCTGGGGATGCTCAGAAATTTCCAACATAGATTAATTGCCGTTGATTTTTTCACTTTTAGCTATTTCGGCCAAGAAAAGGCTTTTTATAGGAACTCTTTACAGTCAATATAGATGGGCACATGCTTGGCCTGCTGATCGGATCATCTTTGCATAGCACGTTTGCTACAATTATAATCCGAAATGGTGTACAAAAGGATTATCTAGTTTGAAATTCAGTTTGGTGTGATTGCGGAACACGAATACTAATCATTACTATTAAATAACATCACCTAAACGAAAGAAGTGACTTTGGGTCAAACTCCCAAACTAAAATTGATTTTATCTTTCTGCCATATCAAGAAAAATAAAACAAAAACAATGCCCACCAAAATTAGGAGTTTAAACCAATATTCAATAATTCACATTCCCCTACCGTGATTTGAATTCACGAACAACTGATTGCCTGGAGGCCGTCTTACTATGAGCTCAATCAACATGTGTTAACGGAAATTTATCATACGCGAAGTGAACAGAAGATGACTTTGCCACAATTCGAAATCTATTTTCTCTGCTGTTGACTATTAAGCTGTTTCAACAACTTCAATTGCCATATTTCAAGGACCATTAAAGAGGAAAGCAAATATTATTGACAGTCGGATGGTTCTGGGGTTTTAGTACAGGAGGGTGCGCCTTAGACTGCATTATTCAGCAGGGTAATGCAGAGATCAGTCTTTTCAGAGGAGAATTAATGTGGTTTGGCCGTAATTATAACAAACAATAGGATTTTTCTAATGCAAAACTAGCACAAAATAGAACGGTATACACACACACACACATATATATATATATATATATATATATACACACACACACACACATATATATATATATATATATATAATTAAGCAAGTGGCAAATTGAAGCGCTGATCATGGAAATGAATAAAGACCACCAGGAAACAGTCTTAACGCGACTGTGCTCTACCGACTTAGCAAACAGTCGCCACAATTATCACGTTATGTCGGACATAAACTGTCTAATCTAATGATCTATACATACTGCTGGCAGAATGGAAACAATTTCCAACTCCTGCTTACCGAAAATGTTGTTTTCTCAGTCGGTAGTGCAGAGTTATGTTAAGACTGCATCCTATTGGACTCGGCTTTGAGTCTCACATGACGCTTATTTTCTTTCTCAATTATCGTGATTGGCTATCCAATTTGCTACTCGGTTGATCCCGGTACCGGAAGAAATATCTTTCCAAATGAATTGTCTCTACAATTATCACATTCTCTGGGACATGAACAGTCCAATTTAATGATATTTATGTATATATACATGTATATATAATGTACAAATCTTGGTATAGAATCTTTGGCCTTCAACTCACCAGCTGGCTGTTCAGCTCAGTAAGAGCTGCGTTGTGTGGAGATGGCTTCCTGTTGAACGCAGGTTCGATTCCTGCAGCAGCCCATTTCTTTAATTGTTCTTCCCGTCTGAACCAGTCGACACATTCACCCTGCAATAATATGTTGTTAGTTCAAAAAGAGTTTCAAATAAAAATAATGCATTCATTATTATATAAGTATATGTATTATGCCTTTCCAAAAGACTGCATCCCTGTCAATCTTCGCATAGAAATCGCCAAAGATAATAACTTTATCAGTGGTAGGGATAGTTAACAGGAAATCGCATCGGTCGGGGCCGAATTACTGCCTCTTTTAAGGGTTCACCTGGAGATTTGGGACGTATATGCTGAAGAGCACGGCCTGTTACTGCCTGATCGAAGGGATCTGAAGAGTAATGATACGATTAAAATGACTGATTGGTAGGACATAGGAACTTATATGATATATATCCGCGCAGGGAACCTCATGCTTAAGGAGCAGCAGCCCTTTGCAGCTGGCACTGGTATCTGCAAAAAACAGCGGTGTCTCTCGCTCTTCAACATGTGCACGCATGTGTTTGGTCTGTGTATTTGTACATGGATATATAGGTGCGTGCGTGTGTGTATGTTCAGATATATCTATGTAGGCAAGTGTACCTGTTATATACTTGTATACGTATATATGTATATGTGTGCATATGTATGTATATGTATATGTGTATGAGTGTATACATGCAGTATCTCTCTTTCTCTCTCTTTATATGCAATGTGTATATATATATGTATATATGGCTGTGTATACGTGTATTATGTGTTTGTATGTATATATACATGAGTAGATATATATATATATATATATATATATGTCGGCCATATTAGTCAGTAAATTTTGAGTAAACTCAAAAGGTGAGGGGTTATCATTGGCTTTAAACAGGAGAGAGGAATTCTGAACTTTAAGTTAGAATTTGATAAGCAGATAAGGTTGGATTTTGTTTTGTTGTTTTTTTCCAGGGGTGTGACCTGGATCTCGACTCCCTTCTGCACAGTCTGATATATCACTCCTCTGAAGGAGCAACAGTGCATATGTCACTGTCAAACTGTTGCAGACATTCGCACTGCCCTTAGGGTCTGAGCTTCAAGTTGCTGACAGCCGTACTCTTCTGATTCTTCTGCTAAATGGGCAATAGAACTTGATAGCATCTACCTATGGAATGTTCACATACCGTGATTTTAACCACAGGGCAGACCCCTATGGCTTGTCCAGGAGGAGGAAACTCCTGTCAAGCGAACAATCCAAGGGCCCTCTCCTGTTCGCACCATTTTGGTGGATTTTAGGATGCAAATCCATAGTTCAAAGATTGTGGTCGGCCATAGGCAAGTCGTACTTTACCTCAAAATTCCATTGCCTAGACTAGAGCGTTATTCCCTCTATGGTTCCACTGCTTTGGAAAACTCTTCTAAAGAATATTTGTTCGCGGTGCCACGCCATCATATATATATATATATATATATATATATATATATATATATATATATATATATATATATATATATATATATATATATATTCCTTATATATACGAGGTCTGTCGAGGATGCAATCATCGCTGTTCCTTTTCTTGGAGATAGTTATGGAAGTCACTGCCTTCAGTTGATACGTCACAGTCTGTTGAATGTTCTGAACAGTTCCCAAGTAGCAAACCCCTGATTTGGGCTTTGATTTTTGGAAAAATGAAATAGTTACCAAGATTCATATCAGGGGAGTAAGGCGGTTGTGGCACCATAGAAGTATTCATTTTGACAAAAAAAACTTGCTTACAGAGAGTGCAGTATGATGAAGCATCCAAGAGTCTGCAATCTCAGGCCAGACACGGATGGCTCTTATTCAGTCGTTCAAGAAAATTAGTAAAAACGATTTTTGCGAGTATTTACCAGGTACTTAATATTAACAACGTAATAGTGAAAATTTCTTGTTTACATTCATTGTGTAAGCGAGGGAGCATTATATCCTCACTCTTAGTGAGGATTTTCAGTAATTTATTCTTTTAAAAGATTTTTTTTCTCGTCATAATGAACTCCGTAAACAATATTTTTATCGTAACAAACACTGCAAAAAGTTGTACTATTGATAAGAAATCGATAGCTACAGGGTGGGGCCACGAAAAAAATTGGTTGCATCAAAAGGGGTTGGAAATGGAAAAAGTTTGAAAAACCTTGGACGTGAAGACCTTTGGAGGCCAGAATAAAATTAATGGCGAGTACGTAAGGCATTCTCATCAGCGTGTCCCGTTACTTGAATTTTTTCATTTTCTTATTTCGACTTAAGTACGCTCCTGATTTTTATCGTTAAAAATAAAACAAAATCATTAGTCAATTTTTAATCAGTCCACTCAGCCCATTCGTAAATCCGGCTCTGTTGATAAGGCAATTAAGAGATTTTGCACTGAACTATGCACCACTGATGGAAAAGTGGAGTCTACGAGAAAAGATTCAATTTAATTCCAAATCTTATTTTTCAGTGTTTAATTTTATATGGAGCCTCCTTCCCTGGTGACTTTTTAGTCCCTGGTTGAAAATTGGAAACGGTTGAAACAGGAAAATACAACACATATTTTATGTTACACCGATCTTTAAAAAAACGAGCGAATTGCACGTTTATTATCCAATATACATAAGAAAAAATTTCAGCAGGAATGTATCAATCATCGCTTAGAAAAAATATTGTTTGTTTGAAATTCTATTTCATCTACGTTTGTATTAAAACTTGGAGTACCGAAGAGGCTAGCTTTCGGGAGAAATGGCGGTAGGGAGATTATGTTATACCAATTCAGTGTCTTTTTGATGTTGCAGAACTATCAAATCAGAAAGATGGGGAGGCATAAAATGGACAATATACATGTGTGCGTGTGTATGCGCGCGCACGCGTGTATGTGTGTGTGTGTGTGTGTGTGTCGTTGATGCTTCTTTCGCGCGCATTCTTTAAATAATAACTTTATTCAATCAGTAATTCCTTGAAAATTCCCTCTCTAGAATCATATTTTCTTCCTCTTAGACAAGTACTAGTTTGTGCACATGCCATTGGTTTGTATAGTAACATTCTGGTAGTTTGCAAGGTTCTCAGAGGAAAACTGTTCCTATCCAGTCATCACTTATATGACGGACGTGTGCGACTACACCACAAAACATAAAACGCAGACAAATAACAAATGAGTTGGAAAAAAGATACCATCTAAGATCACAGTTGTGTCTCCGATAATTTAGGTTTAGGATCTTGAAGATAGCTGGTCGGATAGCCGAAAGCGCTATATTAAAGTTTTGGACAATCCTTACATACATACATACATTTGCCTCTAGCATACGGAAACAAGAAAGGTTTAGTAAGAAAAAAATGTATTTTTTGTCTATGGCCTTTGATCGTGCGCTTGCGCACACACACACGCATACACACACGGATATACACATAGACATACACTTTACCTCCAAGAATGTTATTGTTTGGCTGCAATATTGGTGAATAACACTATTTTAATCCCAAACTGACCTCTGGTGACCTCCAATGACCTTGACTGTCAGCATCACCTATCCTATCATCTTTTTTTGTCCAAGTTAACCCAACATAGCAATTTATCCCCAAGAATGTAACTCCTTGGCTTCAATATGACTGAAAAAAAACTATTTTAATAAAAAGTTGACTTCCAGTGTCCCCCAATGACCTTTAAAGTCAACACCTTCTACCCTTTCGATCTTTATCTTATCTATCTTTTATTTGTGAGATCAAAAACATTCTTTTACTTCGTAGCAAACTTAGCATCATGCTAAGCATTCCTCCAATTGACTATAAATTATTTATGGTGACCTCAAATGTTCTCTGTGTATGTGTTGGCAGAGGTACGCGCTCTATTAGTGCTTTGTTTGTTTGTTTTAAGAAATTCAATAGCGCTCTTCCTTTACACTGATAAAAAGGAGCTGCATTGTTAAATAATAGGGGAGACATAGTGGGGACTGAAGTTTTTTGTTTTTCCTAGAGGGGCTCGTATTGAACAATGGGGCTAATACCAAAAAGAGGATAGAGTCCGTAAGCGTAATTGCTTGAGAGATAGATAGATAGATAGATAGATAGAGAGAGAGAGAGAGAGAGAGAGAGAGAGAGAGAGAGAGACTTGGATACATCTCGGCTGTAATCAAGTGTAGTGTGTATCTATTTGTACTTATTTTTAGATTTTTTTTCAAATCTCTAAACAGGTTTGAATTATTTTTCTTTAAATCTATTGGAAAATTACCCAAATTGTTTGGTTAACAATAATAAGATTTTTTCATGTTTCACGGCTTCACTGTGCAATATATAGTGTAGAGGCTTTACAGCTTCAAACACTACAGATTTAAGAGAACTTTTTCAAAATTTATGTTATTTTAGTCAATCATTCAAAACATCTGTTAATGCAACTTACACATGTTTCATACAAAATTAGATATCATGGTACCAAGTGTGTAATTGTATTTGTAAGGGTCATCAGTTGTTTACCATGAGATCGTTCAGGGGACTTTAAAACGAAGCAGTTATATCAACATGGCTACCCAGCTGTGTGGATCAAACACTACTTCCCTCTTAATCCATGGTTTTAATATTTAGCTTTGCTATATTATTTCCTGGGTCGTATCATAAGATATTTAATTAATTATCTTATATAGACGATTATCAAAATGTCGTGTATAAGGATGTTATTTTATACTATATATCATTTATTTTTTATAGGGCTTTTCTTATGTAGATTATCAATAAACCTATTTGACGATGAGGGACCAGTAAGTATCACAACGGATGTGACTCGTTGGTGGTGTCACTTATCTTCAACTGCGCACAAACCAATTCATGATATCATCTTTAAGAGTACGAATTAATAAGAAAAAACTTTGAGTTGCTTTTCTTCGCACACACACACTCACAAATACACTCATACACACACACACTTGCACACTCATAAATGCACACACACACACATGCAGATAGATAGATAGATAGATAGATAGATAGATAGATAAATAGATAGATAGATAGATGAAAATAACAATTGGAAGGTGAAGAGAAAAACTCAAGAGATTGCTGTTACATCTGAAAATTCTCTTATCATTATTCTGTTGGCGTAGTTGAATGCATTTCGATTGGAGCCAGCCATCTTTTTCAGAGAAAGATATTTGTGACGGTTCACAGAGAAAAATATGCTGTTTACGTTTCGATGCTGAAGAAGTGTAAATATTTCTGTGATTGGTTGTTTGGTAGGAGCAAGAGGGGGAGGTGTTTGTATCTGTGTAATTGAGGGTGATATTTGATTAGAAATGAGATGGGTCTATGAGAGGCAGGGTCAGGAGGTGTTTGTTTCCTGTCTCTGTGGGTATTTGGCTTGTCTTAGTTAAGAAAGGCAGTGATGGGCTAGAATGGTCATTTCTCAGGGAAAGAAGGATTTTGTTATTTCTATTTAACGATGGAGAAATGTTGTCTAGCAATTAATAGATAGGTATTGGTATATGTGAGGTAGGGTGGAAGTAAGTGTGTTGTTTTTATTCAGTTTTTTTGGTTGATGATGGTGAAGACTTCTTTTACTTTTCTCAAAGGGATAGTGTATGCGTGCCTACATGATAAGGTATACAAGGTATTGGCTAACACACACGCACACACACACATACACACACACACACACACACACACACACACACATATATATATATATATATGCAAGTACGATATTTCTTCCCTTTCCAACTCCAGTTTATTTTGATACTTTTCCTTGAACATTGCTCCCTTGTCTATTCTGTTACGTTCCTCCCCTCTTGAGCAATGATTATTTTATCAATTCCTGTCATGCAGCAAAGATTTACATCTTCACGCTGCACGTGCAAAAATTCTTCATCATCTTTATTATTAATTATTATCATGTCATCATTAGTTGCAATGATAGGTGCATACGGCACGCGACCTAACCTAGCTCGTAGAGAAGAACAGTATCAACATTTCAGATTTAGTAACTCTGAGGTGGCATTACTTTACTCACACTTTTTAAAGTCATTGTCATAATTCAGATACCTTAGCTCATTTACCAAGGATTTGTAAAAAAAAAAAAAAAAAAACATTTTAGAGTAGTTGCATATGTTATGAACAAACTCTTCGACCTTTTTCACATCAAGTAATTCTACATACAAAAATTCTTCAATACGAGCAAATCCTTCTTTCAATATGAAATTTTGGGAACTATCTCAGAAAGTGCCACTCTATGGTTCATTTGTTTTCCCTGATTCTTTCTGTTGAAAGAAGGGTCCAGGTTATCCAGTTCTTCAATGTTTGACATTGTTTCTTGGACGATGTTTTCATAGTGCACATCGTTACGAAGACTTTCAACATTTATCCTGGGTACAGTTCAAGTCGAGCAGCTTGCACTGTAGAATATCAAATAGTTTCTCAGCTTGAGACAGCATGGAATGAAAACAGCTTATGAAAAACATGACAATGAAGTAATTCCATTTTTCCGATAGTTTATCAGTTTTGCTCATTATATCTTCATCTCAACTTTCATCATCGTCTGAAATATTTTGAAATTCAATTTCGATGTTTTAACGCTTCTCTTTTATGTCTAAAACAGAACTGGTTCTATAGCACCAACTTATATCCTAAAGTGATGGAAAGTTGATATTAAAATCTCTAAAGACACTCTTCTGCTTTGTACTCGGAGATGAAGATTTACAAAACCTATGTAAATTAGAAGAAATTTTCTTTCTCAGCATCTCCACTCAAAACCAAGTGAAGTTTCTGTGCATGAATTGAGTGGCTGTATTTGAAAACCTTGAAACCATTTTGTCCGCTCGCCACAGCTGCTCCATCAAATAGCAGTTACTATGTCCCACACTATGTTTGTAAATATTTATGATTCTTTAGATGACTCATAGATGTAGAATGATGTTTACAGTCAGTCAGAATATTTTTATAACTACTATAACCGCCACCGGTCCACGATTGGCCTGTTTTGAGCCAAAAAAGCAAGCATGAACAATAATATAGTTTTTCTTATGATGCACTTTTAGATGACTAGTCAATCTGTCCATATATCCTGATTTGAAACGGACACGTGCCTACTTAAGTTTTCAGTAGAGGTATAGGCCGGCTTGATTTTTTAATTCCTCGCTTTTCAGCAATATTTCTCTGTCCAAGTTATGTTTTCCTCAGATCGAAAAATATCCTTCTCCATAATGGGTGAAATTATATTCATTCCATGAACAGTGTAGGTAGCATATCGGGCTTTTTGTTAAGGCGACGTGTCCGTAAAAAAAAACGCACAAAAATAACCATGGGTTTGAGAGGAATGTGTCCAAAATCATTAATAGTCCAAATCTTAAGTTCACTAAATCTTCTGGTAAAATGTCTCTCTGCAATAAAAGATACAATTCCATTAATGGTGGATTTCTTTATACTCACAGTAGTGTTGCCAGGTTAGTTCTCGCAAAATCAGACGAGGATGTTTTCCAGAGATACAGAAATTAACCATAGGGAAAAATACGATACAACAGAAACATTTTTGCCATCTATGTGCTGGGTAACTGGTAAGCGCCCCCTTCCTCTACCATACCTGAGGGCTTTTGAGGGTCGGGCGTCCTTACTTGTAGCACGATTAGTGGCCAACTAAACCCTTCCAGCACCAAGAAAGAGTAAGACAAGGTTTCTTCCAAAACTTGGACTGGGAGAATAGAAGAATCAAAATAAACAGCGAATATCTGAGCAACCTCAGATTTGCAGACGGCATCACCCTTTTCTCAGAGAAGCTACACGACCTTCAACTAATACTAGATTAACTGAGTGAAAAAAGCAAGAAAGTCGGCATACACATGAACATTAGTGAAACGAAGGTCATGTGCAACAACTGCATCAAGAATAAAGTAGACCACTACATCTACTTGAGACAACGAATCTCTATGAAATCCACAAAAGAAGAAATCAAACAAAGAATCATTCTAGGATTGCAAGCCTTTGACAGAGCAGGCTCAAACTCCAAAAACAAGAAGATGCTATTAATCCTAAAAAGGAGCGTATACAACCAATGCATCCTCCCAGTAGTCACTTATGGAGCTGAAACGTGGAACCTAACCAAAAGACAGACCTGCAAACTGAGAGCAATGCAACGTGCACATGAGAGAATCATACTCAACCTCACATGGAGAGATCACAAGACAGCACAGTATATCAGTAAGAAAACAGGTGACATCATGGAAACTACTAGAAAACTTGAATGGCAATGGGCCAGTCACGTTGCAAGAATGGCAGACAACTGATGGACATCACGATTCACAACATGGATCCTTAGAGATCACATGTGCAACCAAAGCAGAATATTTGCCGAAGAGATGAACTAGACAAGTTCAGAAAGTATTGGCTCCACAACGCCCACGATAGAGACGTGTGACGAATCCTGGGGAAAGTCCAAGTCCAACAACGGACGATTAAAGGATGATGATGATGATGATGATGATGATGATGATGATGATGATGATGATGATGATGATGATGATGATTGGCTCACAGACTGGGACTTCTATTGGTTGAAAGGGTGATTTTAACAGTGATAGTTTTGATAAATTGAACTATTTCGTGTTTTGTTAAAAATTTTATGTTCGACCTTTCAACTCGACTATTTCCTAATAGCAATGAGAATCTTCTTACTTTCATTGGTTCCCCCCAATCCTCATCTCTCCAAATGATTTTAACGTTGATAGTTTTGAAGAATTAAACTATTTTGTATATAGCTGAAAAAAGATTTAGGCTTTCTCTCTTTCTATCTTTCTGAAACACGTACTTGCTTTGACTTAGGATGATTTGCTCCAAAGGTGACTACCCAAAACACTACACCAGGAAAACACCGGTTCCTGCTTGTTCATCGGTCCCAAAAGGCCAAGCCACGTCACTTGCCTTGAGTGGGAATGACGTGCTCCCATAGCAACTTCCAAAACAAACCCCAAGAACCATCACCAAAAGATTAACATCATAAATTGGCATCTACAACGTCAGAAAACTCTCATGCACCTAATCGAAATGAGATCAAAAACATCAAATGGGACATTATCAGCATTAGCGAAATGAGGAGACCAGAAGAAGAACTGATCGAACTAAAGAGCAAACATCATCTTTAAAACTACAGAAAAGAGACAGTAGAACAAAGCGGAGCAAGCCGTCTCATCAATAAGGACCTCAAAGATAACGTAGTAGGCTTCAAAGCTGTCTTGGACCGTCTATCCAGTGTCACCATAAAATTCTCAAAGAGGCAAAAATTGGATATCATCCAAGTCTGCACATCCACTTTGGAATCAACCAAAGAGAAAATTGATAACTGCAATGATGACTTGTACTTCCAACTCCAAGATATTAGAAAATGCTTCAATATCATCATGGGAGACTTCAACGCACAGATAGGACAAGAAAATGAAAGCTGCAACGGTGAGTTTGGATATAAAGTACGGAACGAGAAGGATTAAGGTCACAAAAGCATTAGATGAAAACCTACCATGGGAGCAAGCTAGCTTTAAAAGAAGATAATCGACCGTGGATCATCTTCATTCGATAAATCAGCAGAAAAAAGCAGCAGAATACAAAATGCCACTCGCAGAAACATTTATCAACTTCGATAAGGCTCAGTGGAAATTCCCATGGTCATGGAAGCCATCCATCTACAAGGTGTAGACCCTGTATACGTCAGTGTACTGCAACATATATACAGTAACAGCAGCTCCTTTATCAGGCTACATAAAGACTCTGAGCCCTTTCAGCTCCAAAAAAGGAGTAAGACAAGGTGATACCAGCTCGCTTGAACTCTTTACTGGTTGGCTCAAAATGATCTCCAGAAACCTAGACTGGGAGAATAAAAAAATCAAAATAGAAGGCGAATATCTGAGCAACCTCAGATTTGCAAACGACATCATCCTTTTCGTAGAAAATTTACACGACCTCCAAGTAAGGCTAGATGAACTAAAAGAAGAAAGAAAGTTCATACAGGAACTTCAGCAAAACAAAGATCATGTGCAATAATCATGTCGGAAATAAGAACTCAGCGATCAAAATGGAAGACGCAGAACTGGAGAAAGTAGATCACACATATACCAAGGACAATGAATCCCTATTAAACCCACAAAAGAAGAGGAAAATCAAGCGAAGAATCAATCTAAAATGGCAAGCCCTCAGCAGAGTAAGCACAACCTTGAAAAACAAGAAAATCTTATGAGTCCTAAAAAGAAGTGTATACAACCAATCATCATCATCAGTCTTTTAACGACCGTCGTTAGACATTGACCTTCCCCAAGATTCGCCACAATTCCCTATCATGGGCGTCGCGGAGCCATTATTTCCTAAATCTATCCAGTTTATCTCTCCATCTTGTGTTCTGTTGGCCTCGGTTTCTTATGTGATCTCTTGGGATCCATGTTGTGAGACGTGATGTCCATCGGTTGTATTTCATTCTTGCAACATGGCCTGCGTATTGCCATTTGAGTTTTTTTAATAGTTTCTGTGATATCACGGACACCAGTTTTCTTCCTTATATACAGTACTGTCCGGTGGTCTCTCCATGTTAGGTTGAGCATGATTCTCTCATACGTACGTTGCATACTTCTGAGCTTGCAGGTCTGTCTCTTGGTTATGTTCCTTGTTTCAGCTCCATAAGTGACTATCGGGAGAGTGCATTGGTTGTATACTCTTCTTTTTAGGATTATTGAAATCATCTGGTTCTTGAAAGTTGAGCTTGCCATCCTAGAGTGATTCTTCGCTTGATTTCCTCCTCTTTTGAGGGTCTCATGGAGATTCGTTGTCCTAGGTAGATGTTGTGGTCTACCTTGCCGAGTTTTACATCTTCTATCTCGACAGTTATGTTCCTATTCTCAACATGATTATGGCACATGATTTTCGTTTTACTAAAGTTAATGTGTAGGCCTACTTTTTTTGCTTCCTTTGTTTAGATCATCTAGCATTAGTTGGAGGCCGTGTAGGTTCTCTGCGAAAAGGACGATGTCGTCTGCAAATCTAAGGTTGCTCAAGCTGTCTATTTTGAATCCTCTATTTTTTTCAGTCCATGTTCCAGAAAATGGTCTCAAGGTCGGCTGTAAAGAGTTCAAGCGAGCTGGTATCACCTTGTCTTACTCCTTTTTGAGGCTGAAACGGTTCAGAATCCTTATGTAGCCAAATTAATGAGTTGCTTTGGTCGTATATATGTTGCAGTACTTTAACGTACACAGGATCTACACCTAGTAGGATGATGGTCTCGATGACCATGGGAATTTCTACAGTCGAATGCCTTCTTGAAGTCTATAAATGCTACGGCGAGTGGCATTTTGTATTTTGCTGCCTTCTCTTTCAGCTGATTTATTGAATGAAGATGTTCCATGGTAATTTCTCCTAAATCCAGCCTGTTCTCGTGGTTGGTTCTCATCTACTGTTTTAGTAATCCGGTAGGTGATGATTTTTACATCCTCCCAATGGTCACCAATGAAGCTGGAACATGGAACCTAACCATGAAATTGCCCCATAAACTGAGAACTATGCAATGCACACATGAAAGAATTATGCTCAACATCACATAGAGAGATCGCAAGACAGCACAATATATCAGTGAGAAAACAGGTGCCCGAGACATCATAGAATCCATTAGAAAACTCTAATGGCAATGGGCTGGTCATATAGCAAGAGTGGCTGACATGAAGTGGACAGCACGACTCACAACATGGATCCTCAGGGATCACATGGCTCCGCGATGCCTATGTTATTGAAGCCTGGCGAATCCTGGGGGAGGTCTCTATACAACAACAGACGTTAAAAGGATGATGATGATGATGATGATGATGATGATGATGATGATGATGATGATGATGAACGGCCCTCAACTGACAATCTTTCTTTACCAAAAGTCTCGCTTCAGTCAATTAGGGAGTAGTTTTGCACCATTCCTAATTGAAGTTTTAATGTCTCTTACTAACCCCCTCAATATCATCTGTTACATAAAGATTTCAAACAGAAATAAAATTGGGGCTATGTGACAGAAGTTCTCACAGAGAAATTTGATTGGTGCAATGAGATGGAAGTTCCCACGTAAAACTTGTTCTTCTTAAGTATGATCTAATTTATTTTACATTGATATTTGTCCGTATATTTTATTATATTTTATTACGGGGCTAATATTCAATATTTTTGTCTTGTTTTTTTTATGATAAATATCAAATATCAAATATATTGACGAATAAATAGTATTATAATAAATAAGAAGAGTGAATGAATAAATGAATAATAACAAATATGTACTGAATTGA
This sequence comes from Thysanoteuthis rhombus, assembly GCA_963457665.1. Classification (NCBI taxonomy): domain Eukaryota; kingdom Metazoa; phylum Mollusca; class Cephalopoda; order Oegopsida; family Thysanoteuthidae; genus Thysanoteuthis; species Thysanoteuthis major. The sequence goes on from OY735203.1 coordinate 13,677,887, forward strand.
ATGATAATGTTTGATCTGCCTTTGTTTTTGTCCTTATGAAACTTTTTATCGGACTAAACACGTCTTTGATGGCATCCCAGAGAGAAGCCACGATTACGTTATTCGTGTAATTTGAATCTTGTGAGACTGACGGTATTTTTGTGAAATTTTTTTGAGTTCACAAGTAGATTTTAAATTATCATAGAAACTGAAGCAATTTCAATAAAAAAAAATTTAAAAAAACTTTTCCTCACTCATTCATTCATTCATTCATTCATGAAAAATAATATGTAAAGGGTATTTTAAGGGGTGGAACAGTCCGCCAGGACACGATCAAAATGGGATGATGAGTTTGTGGGCCATTACCGCCTGGTACTTAATAGGCTGATAATAGTATTGAAACTAGAGAGGCCAATCGGGTTATACGATAATGACCTCCCTACTGCACTCTCCATTTGATGTAAGTGTCTGTATGTGTAATTTTATGTCGGATGTTATCAACTATATAATCAAATTAATGATGCCCTGGATCCCCTGGCCCTGTACGTTAGAACCAAAATAGCGAATATATTAGGTCGAAAAGAAAGTCCTGTCGATTTTGTGTCATGACAAAGAATCAATTGTTATTTAATGATGATTTTCATATTCAATCAAGGTAATATCTTCCTTCATTTTTATAGTAATCCCATCTAGCAAGGAAGTTTTTGATGAATTTAGCATGAAATTCTTCGAGTTTTAAGGGAAACATCTCATTTCTGTCGTTTCTAACCGCTTCATGATTATTGAATTGTTTCCTGTCTATGGACTGTTGTAAACATCTGGTTAAATAATGATTTGATGGAGCAAAGACTGGTGAGTCTGAACAATGAGAAGAAAAAAACAACCATAATCAAGGCCAGAATCTTCTCTCTGAATGCATCTCACAACATATGGACTTGTGTAATCATGCAATTGTAAGCCACCTTTCTGATTGACGGGCGAAACTCACTTTTGGCGCAATGCTTCCAATACCTCTTAGTATTGACTGTTGAATAACCATCAAACACTTCATGATAGATAGCACCCTGTATATCAAACCAAATACAAAGCATTACGTGCAGGACACAAAGGACCTACTTTCCATCATAGGTAAACATCATTTCCAGAAATGCAACGGTAGCATATCTTGTCATTAATGATGAACAGATGGTGATTTTCTGATTGAGTTAAGAATCAGTCAGATTATGTGGAAACTATTTCTGACAAGTTCTAACTCTTTACTGATCCCATGTAGCTGATTAATGATAGTTATATGGACTGTAATGAACCCGTGTGCCACTTTTCGTGTTGTCAACTTGAGAATTTTTTCATAAATCGAACAATTAAAAGTACCCTAACCATGTTTTTAAATAGTCAGATTGAGATGAATTTTGTTACTGGTGTCTTCTGGACCAAAGCACAACTTTTGTATACATCGGACTATAAAAAGCGCCTCTACGCTGACTAAGGCTTCAGCCGATACTGTTTATTAAACGGATCCCCACCATTTTAAGTGCAGAGACTGTAAAACAGTAGAATGCATTGAGATAATTACAAATACTTCACTTTTACTCTATAATGAAGTGTTTGGTGTATTTAGTTGATTGTGTTGTCAATAAAACCTGATTTTCATCGAAGGTTATGATTTTCTTATTACACGAGCCGCAATACTACCACAAAGGGGGTGCTGAAGTTGTGGGTTCCTAGTTATGTTTGATTTTTCTGTCTATTTTGTAGATAATGCATACCTTCATATTATGATACTCCCTGGTAGTCACCTATGGAACTGAAACATGGAAGCTAACGAAAAGATTGGTCCTCAAACTGAAAACTATGCAACGTGTACGGGAGAAAATCATTCTTAACATCACATAAAAAAAACAACACATTATATTAGAATACAAATAGGGATCAGAAATATCATGCAAAAAAATTGAAAACCCAAATGGCAGTGGGCTGGTCTTATCACAAGAGTGTCAGAAAACCGCTGGACATAGCAGCTCACAACGTAGATCCCCAGATATCATCTGCAAAACTGCGATCGGCAAAAAATAAGATGGCGTGACGAACTTGACAAGTTCAGAAATTATTGGCTCTGCGATGCCCATAATAGTGAGGTCCAGCGGAACTATCACAGTAGTTTGATTATCTTCTATGAAGATTGCAAGAAAATAGCATGAAATAAGTTGTGGAAGGAAAACAAGATTCTCTTGAGTACTTGAAGCGGATTTTGGTTCATTTCTTAACATTGTTTACGTTTCTGTCAATAGATTACTTCAAGTACACCATGATGAAAGTGTCTCAAGAGAAAAAAAAGTCAGTTTTTTTAAATCTTCCAATAAAATGTAGCCTTCATACAAAATTGACACAATGAAATTAGTTAATTTAATGAATAATTGATTTGATTCTGAAAAAATGTTACCCAAGAATTTGTCGACTGAAATTACTAGAGTATTTGTCTTAATACTTTGTAGATAGAGAAGAAACGTAAATGATAGGCAGAATATTTCCATTTGAATAAAAAGTACAGGCAAAAAAGTGTTTCAAGTTGACTGATATATTCAAAGTTAGTGCTGCCAGTTCATCGTCTGTGCTGAAGCATCATGGGATAGAAAGTGAAACTCAAGGCTCATAAGTAAAGACTGGAAAGTACATGATAAATCTGAAGCACAAGACTCTAAAGATAAAACTCACTAGGTTGAATGAGAGGAAAATCAGCGTGACAAGGCAGGCACAGAAGCTGGAGTTTTTGAAAAAAAAATTCCAGGAAATGCTGATCTCTTTGCTAAGCCAAGAGTAAACGAGAGACCCTTTTTCAATAGCATCCAAGACAACCACAAGATGATAACTCCCTCAGATTTACACTATGAAGTATATTTTGGAGGAAATAGCCTCTGCCATTTTTAGTTATCATACAATGAATCTAATAATTCACTGAGCAGTATAGTATGCTCTGTATATTGTAAAGAACATGAAATCAATTCGTGTGTGAAGGGCATGAAAAAGCGTAAGTATATACACAAAAGGATTCTTGAACATGAAAACAGCAAACACTACAATTTTGTGCAGAAGTTCACATTCTTAGTTCCAACCATGAAGAAATTAATTAGCTATTGTTTACAAATCAAACGCTTACAAGTAAAGAAAAAATGAGAAATAATTGACAGACAATGGAAATAATTGTCGAAATTGTGAAACTGGTTGGTAAACGAGGCCTAAAACACTGAGTAGTACAGCCAAATCAGCCTAAACACTCAATGATTCATTGATAGACAGGGGCGTACCTAATGATTTTTATAGAGAGGGGGATGACCTCTAATTTGCCGACAAAGTGGACATGCATTCCGAATTAGGAAAGAAATCAGTGTTGCCAAGTATGATTTGTTATTTATAGCGGAAACCGTCTTAAAATGGATAAAATCGGTTAATTATATATATATATATATATATATATATATACACACACACACATATATATATATATATATATATATATATATATATATATATATATATATATAATAAACAATTAGAGAACATGGATGTGCCAGAGGAAATTGTCTATTCTATTTACGTTGTCTGGGCCAAATGATACATTTACCTTGTAAAAACGGGAGATCATTTCAAATAGAGTTTCAATATGATATTTCACAATACCCATTTCTTAATGACAATTTTGTTGCACTGATAGAAATGAATAGAGCAGATATAGACTGCGAATAAACAAAATGAGAACTTGTAGTTAAAACAGTTATTTGGGCTTTTGCATTGCTGGCGACTGTTTAGCTCAATGGTAAGCGCAACGATGTATACATATATATAAATTAGACATCTTAGTGTTGTCTCAAGACATTTTTCAAGAACTTGACTTCAGCTTGCTCTGTGCAGATCGTTCATCGGATTCTTCTGTATGTTCATCTGAGTTATCTGACTTGCAAAAAGTGCTGAATATACCATATTCTTAGCTTTTTGAGTGTTATTAAAATAAGGCTATTTTAGTGAACAGATCATAAGTCAATGGGATGGAGTGCTCAATATTGGCTTTAGAATATGTTCTCATAATCATTTCAAATGACTACAAACTGTCCTTGTAATTGGTCAAATTTCCAAATTTCTTCAAAGGCTTAGAGCACCCCGAACCTCAGCTGTATTGATTTGCTTTCTTTGCCAGCATCAGAATCTACATTCATCATCATCAGCGGTGGCAGCAGCAGCCCTTTAGTGTCAGAGACCTTCCCCATGATTCGCCAGACCTCTTCATCGTGGCCGTCACAGAGCCAGTACTTTCTGAATTATCTAGTTCCTCACTCCATCTTATATTTTGTCGACTCCGGTTTCGCATGTGATATCTGGAAATCTACGTCGTGAGTCGTGATGTCCAGCTGTTGACTGACATTTTCGTAACATGACCCAATGCCGTTTAAGTTTTCTCATGGATTCTATGATGTCCTGCGATCCTGTTTTTCTTCTAATATACTGTGCTGTCTTGTTATCTCTCCATGTTTTGTTCAGCATGTTATCTCTTGTGCACGTTGCACAGTTCTCGGTTTAAGGGTAATTTTTTTGGTTAGGCTCCATGTTTTAGCCCCATAGGTGATAATCGGCAGGATGCATTGCTTGTGCACCCTTCCTTTTAGCACTAGCGGAAGTTTCATGTCCTTGAAGGTTAAGCTTTTCCTGCTGAAAGCTTGCCAACCTAGAGTGATTATTCGCTTGATTTCTTCTTCTTTTGAGGATTTCATAAGGCTTTTCTGTCCTAAATGAAGTGGTTTACTTTCTCCATTCTTCATTTTATTGCAGTGATTTTGTCTTTCGCATATTTGTTGTACATGACTTTTGTTTTACTAAACACCACGTGAATAACTTTCTTGCTTTCTTCGTCCAGGCTGTCAAACATCATCTGAAGGTCATGAAGATTCTCGGCAAAAAGGACAATGTTGTCCACAAGTCTGAGGTTGGTTAGGTAGTCGGATTCCTTTGTTTTCCCAGTCAAGATTCCGGAAGATAATTTCAAGGCAGGCTAGGAAGAATTTGGATGAGAGGAGCCTTTTTTTTTAGGTGTGTGGTCGGGCCGTTTCGGACTCCCAATCCTCCCCTGGATATTTTGTATATAAAACTTATGTTAATGTTTTTTGGAGTTAATCACCGTCTCTCTTTTTAATCCTATGAAATCTTTACAAAATATCACTCTAATGGAAAAAGTATTCACGTGAAACTAGAAGCCCTTGAAGAATGTTCACCTAGTTTTGTTTTTAATTAACACGATGTGTTTAATTACTTAGCTCAACGTGAACAACAAGTTACTATAAAATAAATTAAATTACATTATTACTGAGTAGCTAATTATCGTACAAAATTATCTAACTGACGAACATTTAGTTTTCAAAAAACTGTTTTGTACTGTGTAGACATTTGTTTTCAAACTTAATTATACCCGATTCTGTAAAATTTAGCCTGAGAAACTTTATTTAAGCTTTGTTTACAATCGATCTTCTTTTTAATGTCACAAAGATTATTACGTTAAAATTGATATCTTACCATGGATCTCCTTCTATCGATACACGTGGCTCTGTTAACAAAAAGTCCGTATCATTACCTACAGCTGTTCAAGGCTTAGCACTAACAGTTTGTTTATTTCACAAGGCAAATTTGTATAAGCCTGAACTGCGTTGAATGAACTTTGTTAATGTAATATTATTATGGACTGAAACTTTATTTAAGTAAACATTTCTGAGTTATAAAATTACAACAAAGCTATAGTCCTTGAAAAATGCTTAATTAAAACCATTCGAGAGTTTAAAGATTATTCTTAACAGTTCGGGCGGAAATGTGTCAGCCCTAGTCAAGTAATTAAAAGGATGAACGAAAACCTTGGAAACAATCAACGTTCTTTTAGACATGCATTTAGGTTCAAACAAGTATTACAAGTCAAGTTAGAATAAAAGTGTTCTTATATATTTCTTGTTGATTTGAAATACATTGACAGTCGGAGTACTCGGGCCGAGCGCCACTAGCCAGATATATATATATATATATATATATATATATATATATATATATATATATATATATATATATATATATTATAAATTGTGTTATATTATATAGAAACTTATCTGGGATGATTTCCCATCTTTACCTGGTTAATGTATCATTCACTTTACTCAACATAAATGGAATAAATAATTAAAGAAAATGGGGCTGCTACAGGAATCGAATCTGCCACCGATGGTGTTGTCTCTTCAACGTAGCAATGCTCTTACTATTGAGCTAAACAGCTGCCGGTAATACATTGGCACAAATAACTGCTTTCACACCAAATTCTCATCTCGTTTATTCACAGTCTATTCCTTTCTTTCGACGCGACAATTATGCATCAGGAAATTGACATATTTGGTCAGACAGAATGGATTATCAATTACGTTATATAATATAGAAACTTATTTTAGGTGATTTCCTGTTGTTTTTTATAATTAATTCTGTCAGACCGAATATGTCTATTTATTAACATATATATATATATATATATATATATATATATATATATATATATATATGTGTGTGTGTGTGTGTGTGTGTGTGTGTAAATACATATACATAGATAGGATGGAAGATTATACATAGAAAGAGATTGGTAGAGATAGATATATCGGTAGAAAGATATATACAAACATTTTTTCCCTTTTCAAAATCGAAGACTAGGGGTCAAAATTGGGATAATATTTTTTTTCACTTATTGGCGTTTAAATTGAGAGGCTTTTTTTTTACAATTTTAGCTTTCTAGATTCCAAATAGAAGGAAGCATTTTTTTCCCGCTCAAGGTCAAATCGAGGGGATTATTTCATTTTTTTTTTTTTTGCCTTTAGGGGTCGAAATCAAAACATCTTTTTTTTTCAATTTTAGGGTCAAAATCGAGTGGGGTTCAATTCTGGGGCAGGAAAATGAAGAGGTCTTTTATTTTTTACTTCTAGGGGTCAAAATCAAGGGAAATTATTTATACTGCTAAGGATTGAAATGTAAGAGAATTTTTTCACTTTTAAGGGTAAAAATTGAGAATCAATTTTTCTCCATTTTTAAGGGACAGGATCCAGGGAATTTTTCATTTTACGCCAGGACTAAAAATCGAGGGCTTTTTTTTTATTCCGCTTTCAGAGATCAAAATTGAGGGTTAATTTTTTTTTCACCATCAGAGCACATTTAAAGGAAACTTTTTCCTACTCTCAGGGGTCAAAATCGGGGGTGGGAATCTTCCTTCTATTTTTTCCACCTTTTTAGCATCAATCCCAACGATCTTTACTATTTTTCAAACAATACTTCCCTTTCTTTCAACGTTTTTAACATAATACCACTCCTTTTAAATTTTGCACCCTGTTTTGACATTAGACCCCTTTTTTTACACAAGTCCCTCTCTTTTAGGAGATTAGTAATACTTTTTTTATTACATTTACGCCCGTTTTTACCCCTTTTTAATATAAGCTCCTACTTTACATTTACTCCCACTTTTAAATTAGACCGGCTCTTTCTCACATTAGCCGAACAACTTTTTTTACATAAGTACCTCAATTTTTCAATATTATAACTCCCTATTTTCAACAGTGTAAAAAGTGGCATTAAATCTATTTTAAAGGCAAATTAAACTAAACGCTGTATGATTTCCATATCTATCTTTCTATCTTTTTTTGAAAGCAATTTACAGTTCCAGATGAGTTTCTAAAGTGCAGTGTCGTTTATATTTATATATTAGAAAGAGGATTCACTGCACAAAGAGGTTTATGCCCCTGTTTTGTCCAGGCTTCTTTAGGCGAATGATTGTGTTTCAGATCCCTGTTTGAGAAGTTTGGAGAATTTTTTTATGGGTGTTACTAGGTGAGATGAATTTTCTCTTTTGTTTTTTGGTTGGTTAGATTTATACTTCGTGTATTTTTGCTACTGGTTATAAATAACATGCCAGGTAGTAGTATATGGGTGTTTGAGTTATCTGTAAGTGGTTGCTGGTTCTGTGAGTTCTTTACAGTGATGTTTTATTTTTACTTAGATATCTTGGATTTATTTCTCCATGCTTATGAACATAGTGGGTTGTGTGATTATCGCAGTCTACTTCCTCTCGTCTAAGGTAATAATGTTGATTAGATATTTCTTTGAGATGAATTTGTGAATAAATATCTATGTTAGTTATTGTTAGTGTATTTATGAGTGTTTTTTTAAGTTTTGTTTGTTGATAAAAAATTTGAGCGGTCCCGGAATATTAGCGTTATTTCATTTCTGTTTGATAAACTGTTTTCTAGGTTTTTTGGTTAAACTAAGGAGTTCAAATTTCTCATTTACTCATAAGTAGCATGGAGTTTCAATATCTTGACATATGTGGGGCAGTTTTAACATTTTCCATTTTACAGTTGGTTTGAGATTTTTATTACACAATTTCCAGTAATATGTAAGTGTACTATGTTTATAGTTTTCATCAGTAAAAGATGATATATTTTTGGCTAATCTAAGTTTGAAGGGCGTTTACGATGTTCCTACATAATATTTCACTTCTAGAGGTTTCTCTCGGATTGATATTTCGGCTTTGTAAGCGATACTTGATTTGAGACATTTGCTTTGCCGAGTGCAACTATTTGTGTTTGTACAATTGCAGTCTTGTTTATCTATACTTTCTATTTTGCATTCATTCTAATTATTCAATCGTTATGTTTCGTGATGGGTGTATTGGAGTTTTCTTTACAATTAAAGCTTATCTTCAATTAGTTCTGGTTAAATATTTTACTCAATGGGTTGCTTGGGGAACTATTTTTCCATTAATTGGATGAATATTTTACTTCAGAAGAGCAAGCTCAACTTTCAAAAACCAGATGATCCCAATAATCCTAAATAAAAGAGTATACAACCAATGCATTCTCCCGATAGTCACTTATGGAGCTGAAACATGGAACCTAACCAAGAAACAGACCTGCAAACTGAGAAGTATGCAACGTGCACATGAGAGAATCATGCTCAACCTTACATGGAG
>OY735203.1:13691890-14009390 GCA_963457665.1 Thysanoteuthis rhombus
GAATTCCCTGATAGAAAAGAGATTAGAGGATTGACCACACAAGACCGATACAAATACCTGGGAGTTCTCGAAATGGGAAGAAATGCAGGAGAAAATAAGAAGAGAATACCTTCGGAGGATAAGGAAAATATTAGAGATCATACTAAGCAACAGGAACGTGATAAAAGGAATGAACATATGGGATGTATCAGTAGTAAGATACACAGGACCATTCCTTGGATGGACAAAGGAAGAACTCCAGTCAATGAACCGGCGAACAAAAAAGCTTATGACAATGCACAAGGTCTTACACCACAGAGTTGACACGGATAGACTTTACATGAAGAAAAAGAAGCAGCACTCATCTGCATAGAAGACTGTGTCAAGAGGGCCAAAACAGGTCCGGAAAAGTAAGTGCAAGCAAACAATGAATACATTATAGAGAGCCCAAAGCAGCACAACAAACAACAAAAAAGTGGAAAATGGACAAACAAGGAAAGAAAAATGGGAACAGTAAAAGCTACACGGAGAATTTGACAGATACCGTTTGTTGAGGACGAGTGATCATGGACATGGCTACGAAAAGGAAAGCTGAAGAGAGAAACAGAATAGCTCATCATGTCGGCCCAAAACAAATGCACCAGGACAAACTATATCAAAGCGAAAATCGATAGAACACAGACGAACAGCAAATGCCGTCCATGTGGGGAAAGAGATGAGGCCGTACACTACATAACTAGTAAATGTGCCCTACTAGCCCTGAAGGAGTATAAACACAGACATGATAGAGTAGCAACAGTGATACACTCTGAACTGAACAAACGAATGGGATTCAATGATGCGTGGTACCAGCACAAACTGGAGACAGCCCTGGAGAACGGAAACCACAAATTACGCTGGGATTTGAACATCCAAACTAACCACCCCTTCCAAACGAAAAGACCAGACTTAGTAATCGTGGGCAAGAAGAGGAGAACCTACCAAATGATAGACGTGGCTGTGCCTGCAGACAACAGGGTAAATAGTAAAGAGAGTGAAAAGCTGATAAAATACCAGGCTGTAGCAAGGAAGCTGAAGGAGGTGTGGAACATGACTGTCAGGGTAGTACCAGCAATAGTAGGTGCACTCAGAACCGTACCAAAGACACTGAAAGCGAGATTGGAGGAACCGGGGATAAAAGGAAGGATCGAGACTATACAGACCACAGCACTGCTGAGTACTGCACGAATACCGGGGAGAGTTTTAGAAATATGATATCAGCAACCCAGGCAACTGGTGTGAAAATTAATAATAATAATAATAATAATAATAATAATAATAATAATAATAATAATAATAATGATGATCTTGGAACGGTACATATATGTCAAGAAATATTTTAGGGAGACTCATTCTAACCACTATTATTTGTTCTAGCACCGATATCCCTGACTATGGTATTGAGGTACGTAAAAAGGGGGTACCAGCTTGATGAGACCGGCTGTTGCTGTTATACGGACGAGATTTGACTTTGACAGAGACCAGGCAATTAGAATAACGAGGAAACTGGTGTAATTATAAGGCATTGAATCAACGTGCGAACATTGCTCGGTTATAAAGAAGACGAAAAAACAGAGGGAGAGGCTTGGTTGGCGCTGAGGAATGTATTGCAACCGAGTAGAGGATTCTTGATTTGTACTTGGCCGAGAGTGAGGAGGTTTTTCATATGTTGCCCAGGGAAATAACCTGGAGTGCAAGAACATTGAGGGAATCATCATCATCATCATCATCATCAGTCTTTTAGCATCCATCGTTGGACATAGACCTTCCCCACGATTTGCCACACTTCTCTATCATGGGCGTCACGGAGCCAGTACTTCCTGGCTCGTCTCTCCATCTAACATTTTGCCGGCCTCGGTTGCGCATGTGGTCTCGGGGAATCCATGTTGTGAGTCGTGATGTCCATCGATTGTCAGCCATTCTTGCAACATGGCCAGCCCACCGCCATTTGAGATTTTTAATGGATTCTATGATGTCTCTAACTCTTGTCTCTTCCCGGATGTGCTGTGCTGTTTTGTGGTCTCTCCATGTGAGGCCCAGCATAATTCTTTCATGTGCACGTTGGTTAAGTTCCATGTTTCAGCTCCATAAGTGACTATTGGGAGGATGCATTGGTTGTACACCCTTCTCTTTAGGATTAATGGGATCTTATTATTTTTGAAGGTTGAGCTAGCTCTACCAAAGGCTTGCCATCCTAGTGTGATTCTTCGCTTGATTTCTTCTTCTTTTGAGGGTCTCATGGAGATTCGTTGCCCTAGGTAGATGTAGTGGTCTACTTTCTCGAGTTCTGTGTCCTCGATTTTGATCTTAGTGTTTTTATCTCCAATGTGGTTGTTGCACATGATCTTCGTCTTGCTGAAGTTCATGTGTAGGTCGACTTTCTTGCTCTCTTCATTTAGCTCATCTATCATTAGTTGGAGATCGTGTAGGTTCTCTGCGAAAAGGGCTATGTCGTCTGCGAATCTGAGGTTGCTGAGATACTCGCCGTCTATTTTAATTCCTTTACTCTCCCAGTCTAGTCTTCTGAAGATCATCTCGAGGCAGGCTGTGAAGAGTTTAGGTGAGCTGGTATCACCTTGTCTTACTCCTTTCTGGAGCTGGAAGGGGTCCGAGTCTTTATGTAGCCTGATAAATGAGCTGCCGTGATTGTATATATGTTTCAACACTTCAACATATACTGGATCTACACCTTGCCGACTGATGGCCTCCATGACCTTAGGGATTTCTACTGAGTCGAATGCCTTTTTGAAGTCGATAAATGCTACGGCAAGTGGTAGTTTATACTCTGCTGCTTTTTCTTTCAGTTGATTTATCGAGTGCAGGTGATCCATGGTCGAGTAGCTTCTTCTAAAGCCAGCCTGTTCACGTGACTGGTTTTCATCGAGTGTTTTTGTGATTCGGTTGGTGATGATCTTTATGAAAAGTTTGTATACACAGTTGAGTAGGCTTATCGGCCTATAGTTGTTGAGGTCTTTTGGGTTTCCTTTTTATATAAAAGCATTATGATAGCAGTGTTCCAATCGTCTGGGACTTTACTGTGTTTTAGACACAAGTTGAAGAGGACGGCCAGTTTCCTAGTGATGATTTTACCTGCTTCTCGGAGTAGGTCGATGGTGATGTTGTCTGGTCCAGGGGCAGTTTCTTTCTTCGTCTGTTTAATGGCTTCTTTCACCTCCCACGGGGTTACTTTTGGGAAGTCCTCGAGTTGTTTGCCCGTGTCTTGCGTATCTTGCTCATTGTTTTGCAGTCCTTGTTTGGACGAATAAAGTTTTTGGTATAATTCTTTGGCACGTTCGACAATCCTATCTCTGTCTGTTGTTAGGTTTCCATTTTCCTCGAGTATGCTAGTTATTTGCCTTCGTCCCGAGTTGAGGAGTTTGTTTATAGCTTTGAAGCCCCGACCTTTTTTAAGAGTTGATTCAATGACTGCCGTTGTGTATCTCCTTCTGTCTTCTCTTCGTTTCTTCTTGATTAATTTATTTAGTTCAGCCTCTTCAATATTCTCTCTCGTTGTAGTCGGTGGCTTGAGGTTTCTGCGTTTTTCCATGAGATTTTTAGTCTCATCCGAGATTTTGCTAATGGGTTGTTTGCTCATTGGCTTGAATGTAGAGGCTACTTCAATTATTGACGTTATCATTTTGTTGCTTAGTTCGTTGATGTTGGTGTTGTCTTGTTCAGTAAGAATTCTGAATCTGTTCCTCAATTCGAGCTTGAAAAATTAAACGTGCTCTTTTGGTATGTTTAGAGGCTGCGGTTTTGTATGGAACATTTTCCTGCGTTCTTTATTGGTGTTTATTTGTACTTTACTTTACATGAGGAAATGCCGGTACGAGAAGGGGTGTCATCATATGGTCAGTTTGAGAGAGAGACAAAGGGGAAAAAACAGATGATTCTTGGATTTGTCTGTCACGGGGAGATCTAAAAAAAAGAAACTGAGAGCTTGATCATCGCTGTTCAAGACCAGGCTCTGAATACAAACTCTGTTTAAAGAGCATCTATCAACAAGGAGACCCCGATAAGTGCACATCCTGTGGGCACCAGAATTGTAAGTGAAGGCAAAATTCTTGCTTGAAGGAGAGACTGGAGGAGATCAGGATTAGGGGAAGGATAGAGACCGTAGAGGCCACAGCACTACTGGGAACTGCACGGATACTGAGGAAGGTACTAGAGATATAAGTACTGCAACGAATCGTAGCTCTGTCATGATATGCGAAAGAGAGAGGAGACGTTAGCTGAAGACCTGAGGAGACTTATTGTCACTCAGCCTTCAGCGATAACCACTGGGCAACCGGTGTGAAACTGCAAATCGCAGAATTACTGCGACCTATGAGTACTAGGAGAGGAGGGCTGGAGACTTGAGGAGACTTGCTGTCACTCAAACTCCAGCGGTTACCACCAGGCAACTGGTGTGAGATTCCAAATAATAATAATAATAATAATAATAATAATAATAATAATAATAATAATAATAATGATAATAATAATTGATCTGAAGGAGGTGAAAACATGAAAGTCAGGGTAGTACCAGTAATAATAGGTGCACTCAGAACCGTACCAGATTTACTGAAAATGAGATTCGAGGAATTTGGAGTAGGGTGAAGGATTGAGACTATATATACCATAGCATTACTGAGGATGCACGAATTACGGAGGATAGTACTGGAAAAATAGGATCCACAACCCACGGCTGATAGCGATGGCCGGAAAGTCAAGAGAAAAGTTGGTGGGGACAGTACAAACAACGGCACCGCTGTCATAGGTGACGCTATGAGATTACAGCTAGAGACCTGAAGGAGTACACAGTTACTCAGCTTTCAGCAAAAACCACCTGGCAACTGATGTGAAGTTGTTTCTGCATTGAAGTGGTTGACTTATCATTGACAGGTTCGATTCTTAAAGTAGCCACATTTTCTTCAATTGTTTATTCTCTTGACGCAGTCTAAATAGAGCGATATATTAATTGCATAACAACAGGTAATCCTTTCAAATAAGTATTTATATGAAATAACACAATTTAAAATACATTCAGTCAGTTCAAATATGTCGATTTCTTCCACACACACACACACATAGAGAGAGAGACATATATAAATATATGACATATACTTATATTTAGAGAAATATAGAAATACATGTATATTGATACATATATGAAGTATACACATATGTATATTTTACATGTATATGTTTACATATGTATATCTATACATACGTATATGAAGTATACATATATGTATAGATGTACATATGTAAACATAAATATGTAAAATATACACTTATATAAATAAAAATACATATATAATGTACATATATACATATATGTATATACAAAGATAAAATATGCATATATATGTGTATACAATTGTATATGAAGTATACATAAACATATATACATATATTTATGTATATATATATAAACTTATATATAGACATACATATATAATATGTATATCTGTATAAATATACAAATGTGAAATATACATAGATATGTATATAAATATGTAAAATTTACATATATATATACATATATGAACATACGTAAATAAGATCTACATATATGTATATGAATATGTATGTAATATATATATATATGAATAAACATTTATATATATATATATATATATATATATATATATATATATATATATATATATATATATAATACATACCTACATATATATTAGCATATAAAATTATACATACGTGTATAAGTATGTTTGAATATACATATATAACCATATATCAATATACATATACGTATAGATTTATATAGACGTACGAACATACATGCGTAGTTGAATATATATATATATATATATATATATATATATATATATATATATATATATATATATATATATATATATATATATATATATCACCATCAACCAAAAAATTTATTAAAACAAAAACCTTCCATCCTACTCCACATATACCAACACCTATCAAATGATTAGACATCACCTCCCCATCCTATAATAAAAATAACAATACCAGCTTTCCCCAAGAATGACCATTCTAACCATTCACTGCTTTCCTTATCGAAGAGAAGCCACAGAGAGAGGAAACATACACACCCTGACCCCACAATTCAGATACCCACCTCATTTCAAACCAAACGTTACCCTTATTTACACAGATTCAAACACCCCCCCCCTCTCGGTCTTAGTGAACAATCGGACACAGAAATATACACATTCTCTTTATCGTGTATGTGAACAGCAAAACTTTTCTCTGTGAACTACAGCAAATGTTTTTTGATGGTTGGCCCCCATCGAGATACATGGACTACGCCCACAGGATAAAACATCTAAAAAATTGAGATGTACCATCTATCTCTTGAGTTTCTCTCTTCACCTTCCAATTGCCATCTTCATCTACATTCTGTTGGATAACATCGCATCCCCAATACAAATATACATGAAGATTATAGTATACATATGCATGTATAAAAGTATAAAAATAAACATATGAAGATAAACATGTATAAACATACACACACACATATATATATATATATATATATATACATACATATATAAATATATTAACATACATACATGAACATATGTAGATATATATATATATATATAAATATCTATATATCAACATATAATATATATATATATATATATATATATATATATATATATATATATATATATAATATATATATATATATATATATATATATATATATATATATATATATATATATATATTGAGTTGCAAGGCTTTTTGGTATGTTTTCATCAAATAGTGTGTTCACTGATTGTTGGAAAGTTGCAGAACCGAATGAAAAGCACGGGGGATTAAGGCTGGGAAAATTTACTTCAAAAGATTGAGGGTTTCTACAAATCGAGGACGCTACACTGAAGAATTGTTACGTCAGCAACAAAGTCAGCAACTCTGCGTCAACTCACGAGAAACAGTCTCAAAGGGACATACAACCATCAAAAATGCTTCGAGGAATGGATCAATTCCTTTCAAACAAATGTTATTGTGTGCTATTTCGACATTGAAGAACCAACTTTTGTTTTCATTGCTGTCCATATCACTAGATTAAACGCAATGCTTTTCAATGATGAATCAATCATGACTACAAAACCAGTTGTTTCTTCTTCAAGGACTATCAGTAGGGATGGACCTATATATCTACAGCTGGAATAATCGGCTCTGGGTTTAGTCTTTGGCTTGCACCGGTTCTGTGATTATTTTGTAGGTCATCCAAGAACAATTAAAGTCGTCACTGATTATGAACATTCGTGTTCAATATTCAATGGCAACAGGAAGGGTTCAATTAAAACTGAGAAAATGAAGATGCACCAACAAGATTTGGTTTAAAGAAGAGTATTGAAGAGTCAATCTTAACCAGATGTACTATATATTGAGACGCCGACAGCTTTTTGTACGGATTTCCCAGGAATTGACAGGAAGAAACAAATGATCTCAACAACTTATTATTCATTCTGCACAACGCACCCATCATTGACGGAAAAGAATCGGAAACATTGCAAAGGAGATAAAGGAAGATGCGATTCTCGCAAAACATTCCCTGGCGAAACCCGGATCGCAAGATCTGAAAGCGGACCTTTGAAAAGATTCATTCTGATTCTTCCTGCAATAACCTTGATAACTAAAGGCATACTGCCCAAGGATGGATATATCATAATATCAGAAAGTTTGTAGGCGCAGTCGATAACATTGGCTCATAGAGTTAGTTATCCTCGAATCAGTTGAAAGGAACTACGTCTACGGTCTCACTTTTCTCTTCACGATATGACAGAAAAAATTGAAGGCTTCCAGAAGAAATGATCATATTGCCTAGCTTTCAATGAGAAGAAATAATCTGATGCCATGACTGCCCACAAAGTAACATAAAAATGCTGGGATACAGTTGCTGTTGACCTTTTTGGCCCAATATCATCTTCTAAGCATATGGTCGTAGTTTGACAAAACTTGTTAGATCTACAAATGCATCTACAACCCTTCCTGCATTAGCAGATATTTATGATGTCTATGGAAGTCCTCGATAAAAAATTGTTGATAACAGCATAGCATTCAACTTTGAGGCCATTGGAAAGTGCACAGTAAGGAGAAATATTGATTTGGAGAAAATTCCTCCTCTTCACCCTGCGGAAATATTTATAAAATCGCTGGTGGAGACCATAGAGACACATTATAGAAAGACTTCAGAAGGGGTGAGATGAAGCAGCTACTTAGTCGTTGTAAAGATACACCACATTCATCGATAGGAATAGCTCCTGCAGCAATGTTGTTCTGGGATAGTCAAGAAAGTGCATTAGCCAGGACCTTCAGCTGTTGCTAAAGGGAGATTGGAAGATAAAGACTTCAAAATACAAAGAAAAGGAAAGATCGTTGTGAAGAATTACCGTGTGGCTGCTCATATATCAGTCGCACATACTTTTATAATGAAAAATCATTAACGAACAATCCACATTCGATCCAGGTTACATTCCTGTACCATTCAAAGTTCTGACTATATAACGAAATGGGAAATACAAGCGATAAAATGGGAGAGTGAAAGGGCTCTGTATGATCGAAATCCAATTAATGTCAAGCCATTTCATGGTGAATTCCCTAAAAAAAAACACAAAAAAACAATGAGAACTGATCAGTAAATGGAGGGAATGCATGAGTGTCACAAACCTAGCAGTTGCTCAAGAGCAGAGGATGATGATTCTACTCAACAAGATGAGCACAATGTCAAAAATGGCTTGGGCAACCAGGAAGACGCTGATCGAAGTAACAACTGTGCAGAAAATCAAGAAATGAAACAGTCAACAAGGACTCTCAGACGAAATCCGAGATGATTCAATGAAACACTTGAAACTTACAATGTGCAAGGTGCTATTTAGATAGTTCATGTAAAGCCAGACATATCTTTATAACATTAGAAGCACCAGGATTACTAATTGTTAAAGAAAAGACACGTGATATCCACTATTGTCCAAATTGTTAGAGTGGTAGGGTATCCTCTATTGTGTTCTGATTGTTTCATGTTTATTCACAAGATCTGATAATCTTATTTTTAAGGAACGCTTTTGGTTGAATGCTGGTGGTCTCCTTCGAATGCACTTGATGTTGTATACACGAGGAGACGCTGATGGTTATCATTACAATTCATTTCGAAATAAATATCTTGATTGACAAGATATACTAGAATAAGTCCTATCTGCAGGGAACATTTGTTATTTCTTACGATAGTGGTACAGAAGGTTGGGATGTAGTAGAAAGAGAGGGGAAAAGGTATATCTGTTTATGCATCTATCTATTCATAGGACCAGGATGACAAGCAAAAAACAAGTCCACCAATACATACTGAATACTTATGCATGAATATATAAGTTATCACAGGTTTTTTAAGACGAAGGTGCAACGCCAAACTTCCTCCATTTTCGATGGAGTGAGATATTTGAAGGTCACAAGTTCAAAGTATAGAAGATAGATTCTATTCCAAATGCCAAATCACTGGCTAATGGAACAGAGGTAATAGATGAGGTATGAAGCCTGAACGCATTCCAAAAATGCCTGGACAGACTGTGGGAGCAAAAAAGAATTATTTACAATCCTGATATCGATCTCTATGTGATATCATCTTATTGCTGAATAAGATACAAAGCGATTGAGATATTTTAGAATCTTGCACAATAGGCCATCACTAAGGCATTATCCAAGGATATTATATTATTAGAAATTTCTCCTCTATTTTGCTTGCCACATTTTATTAGGAGTTTATATTTTGTGTCATGTCGGAATTCAGTAAGACAGACTTCACAAAAATGCACACGTGATCATCTTATGTATTTATGTATGAATGTAGGTATGTATGATTGTATAACATTGGCTAGAAAATTATAAATCAAATAAGGTTACTTTTTATGCAAGGTGACGATCTAGTAAGCCTACTATTGAGCTGAGTCGCGATCGAAAATGTTTGATGATTTAAAAATGTGACGGTAATTAACTCTGTTGCCAGATTTCATCAAGCAAAAATATGGAAGGAAAACCCTGTGGCTATTTTTTTCGTAAATCGAAATTTACCTCATGTGTAGCAATATCATCAGGCGGAATCTTTGGCCAGAAAACAATCTCAAGATTGTTCTTGAACGTTGGTGTAATCAAATAGGTACTTCCTGCTGTAATGAATCCGAATACTTAGTTTTTGTGATACTAAGCTTCATTGAACATGAAAATATAGCAACAAAAACAAGTTGGATTTTGCACTCGATTCAACTGAAAAACGTTGTGGCTTTGAGTACTTAGTTCATTATAAAGAGGGATTTTAAATAGTCCTGTGTCCATATCAAAATGATTCACTAAATTTTGTAACAGTACCGAGTTTGAATATTGAACGCGACTTATCATTTTATAGCATCCTTCCCTGCAAAGAAACCTTGGTACATTCAACAAATATGAATGAAAGAATAAGTTTTTAGGGGAATAGAAATAGATGAGTAGAACAAAAGGTTCATAAAGCACACATTGTTAGTTATACAAGTTGAGAGTAAAAGAAAAAGTTCTCATATAAAAGGATTCATTTGAAAAGTCTAGTAACAGGAAAGTCTTTAGTCAAAGTTGGTATTTGATACGTAGTAAATCGGTAGGTCTTCGCGAATAGATTTTTAAGAAAATACAGGCATGATATCCTGGCAGTTTTGAGACACGAGCAGACTACCTAAGATCTACAAGAGTAGTACATTGTCATTTTAGTACTAGAAGTAGCAGCTTGTTATTTCTAGACAAGAATTGTTGATTCATTAGTAGAATCTTATCATTATTTCCACGAGACGCTGGGCATGGGGCCAAATTCTGCACCGACACCGTAGAAGTGCCGGCCATTAGGATACTAACATACGTCGGATTAGTTTCAATTCAATCTACTTGCTCCACTAAATCTTCATTCTTATTATCTCGAACAAATCAATATAGAAGTACAGGTCCAGTTGACATCAGCCAAAATGGCAGAAAATTTCGTTGAGTCGAGCGTTTTCTTGAAGCTAAAGAATCTTTCGTATGGCGTAGTATTTGTTGCCGTCTTAAAAAAGATCGTATTGAATGAAACGCATCTGCAAGTACCAGTTCCCAGTTTTGTCCCGATATATTTTGCGTCTTACGTTGATGACAGATAGCCTTCCATATTGTACCATATCTTTCGATTTGACCATCGCCTTTTGGATGATGAGCTCCTGGGACATGAAAGATGCATCTCTATCCCAATAAATAAAGTTAGACATGCCACAAAAATAAAGATTGATCCAAGGCTCTTTAATGTAGTCTTTGTATGCATATTCTGGCACTGGAAAGCAAAGGTTAATCGTGAGTATTCATCAACAACTGTAAGACTGTTAGGACTTTTACTTGAAGGGAAAGGTCCCGAAAAGTCTATACTTAGTCTTTCCATGAGCTGAGTAGCACTAATTAATGTTTTATGAGTGGGTTGATTGAAATAAGGCTTCATCTGAGCACAAATTTTACAAGAAGCAAAAACGTGTCTTTCATCATCCGTTAAGTATAGGGGATTATTGGTTCTGATGAAGTGAATAACACCAATATGACCAGTCTATCGAGCATTCCCTTAAGATTAGAAGCTTTAACTGCTGGATAACAAAATGCACTATTTAGTGTATCGGAAATCGTATTCTCCTTGACCAGGCGATATTGAATGGTATAACTGAATGATGCTATTCCCCTCCCGTTTTGTATCCTGCTATTCTTTATCTTTGTTCGCCTTCTGCTGTCCAAAATATCAACCACAGTGCGTTAGTCGGTATTAAGCACAAAATGCTGTCTAGCTACGGAAAGACGTCACTTGCGAACTGCTTTTATAATTGCTATGGCATCTTTTTCGACAGCCAAGTAGTGCAGTTTACTTACTGGCAAATGAAGGCAACTGGACAGCTTCATTTATTCAATATAGAAAAAAATCACCGCATCTGATTCATTGCACTCCATAACAAATGACACTTTATCGAACAATCTTAGATTTGCAGCCGGCAGCGTGTCTTCAAACAATGAAAATGCTGTCATGTGTTCTTTACTAAGCGGAAATGTCTTTCATTTTGTCAAAAGTTGTATTTTACGCAAAAATCCCTTGGGCCTTTCTCAGAGATCTAGTGAGAGTAGGTGGAAGTAATTGTTGTAGAGGACGCTTCTTCTCCGGGATCTGGTTTGATCGTTCCATTTCCCGCGCAGTAATCAAGATTATTAATCGAGGACTCTTTTGCTACAGGCTCCAAAAAGCTTTTGCATCCATCACAATCAGTTAGAGTATGTCCAGCAATTGTGATGTTACCCACATAGAGAAAAGTGTTTGATCTTTTCGTCTTCATAAGTTTATCCATTAGTTGTTGGAAAGCCGCAACTCTACTTGTGGCACCAAATGTTAATTTGCAGAATTTGATTAAGTTTCTCGTTTTCCTTTAAAGATACAGTTTATTATCATATTGCATGATTGGCACCTCGTGATAAACGCTTTTTGAGTAAAAAGTGGAGAAGACACTAAAACCGGCAATATTATTGTCTGTATCGTCTATCGTTGGTAGTGGGTATGCCCCCAGTCCATTGTTCCGATTAAGTAATCGATACAAAGCCTTTCCCTGTGTCCGATGAAAAGATCTTTCGCCACTACAACCAGGGTATACCCAAGAGACGAACTCTGTGATGCTTGTTGTTTGGTAAAAAATTTGGTCATCCCGACCAAAACGCCGTAATTTCATTTTTGAGTACTTTGTTTGTTTGTTTGTTTGTTTTATTTATTTTATCCAAGGTCATTTGAGGTCATCAGATGCCAGATGACAATTTTCAGACTTGTAGGCCACAATTTTGCACCAAGGATGCTTAAATTCAACGTTTTGGTACATCTTCTCACGGTGAAAATTGCAATCTACGTGCCTGACTTCTAATGTCATTTACAGTCACGAGAGGTCATTTAAAACATTGAGCACTGAAGTCATTTCAGTCTATTTCTGGACATTTTTAGCCAAGGTGCTGAAATTGAGTATATGGACACAACTCGACACATCAAAAGTAACAAACTAAATTAAGTTGATTACAGAGGTTAGATTTTGGCATTATAATCGCACGTGACTGAAATTTGGTATGGGTTAAATCTTTTCTTGGTGAAGATCAAAGGCTACATGATATTGACCACATAATTATCTGTGGTCACCTGAGGTCATTTTTGGTTAATTCTAGCCAACTCTCCAAGTTCTTAGCCACAATTTTGCACCTATGAAATAGACGTCTGTTATAGATTTATTTCACGGGCAAAGTATTTAGAAATGTCATTTTGACATCAGGGTCATTCGAGGTCACCATATGTTATTTCTGGTCATTCCTAGGTAATTTCCTCAATTGTTGGTCTTGATATTGTACGTTGGATGCAGAAGTCTTGCATTGGGTGCATCTTATAGTTATAGGCAATGTGGGGTTTGTGCTGGATGTCACCTGAGGTCATTTCTTGGAATGCAATAAGGTACAAGGGCAATCTCTAAAGAATCGCTGGCCTTTACCTGAGTAAACAGCTACTGTAATAGTTCATAGTTCCGGTTCATGCTTTTCTGCATTTAAGCCCACACTTGATTTGGACTTACACACTCTGGAATAGCAACCCAGTTTACGACGATTGTTACACAGAAAAAAAAAACGCTTCTTTTTGTTTTGTAAGAAACAACCAAAGGACTGTTGGAATTGGTCAAGGAACAACTTTCATCATGTATTCCTTCAGCTTCTTCTACTCTAGTTGCAGCAGAAACATACACCATGTGGAAATTGTACACCCTCTAAATTCCTTTGGGTCATGTCCAAAGGATAAGCTTGGCTATAGGCCCAATGTAAATCCAGCGTTTTGTTTCCTCTCAAACAGTCGTTGGCGTATCCCAGGTAATAATAGATCGTTTATTAATGATTTTTTGACGCTTGAACGATGCAAGACTTGAAGGAATCCATCCAGGGACTCTCCAGGTGACTATTAGATGCCTGGCAAAAAAATTGTTTGATGTCTTGACGTACAATTCCGTTAATACCTCAATGGCCCTGACATACGTCACATTCCCCTCAATATAGTCAAAAACCTCATGGCTGGCGTAACTAACCAACCTTCTACATTTATCAGGAGCATTATCACCACACCTGTCAAAAAACTGTTCATCGTTATAAGCCAGTCTCCATTCCTCCGGAGCAGTCAGCGAACTGGGATCCAGGTCTAATTTAGCAGGCTTCAGAATTTTTTCCACGTTTGTGATTGATTTTGTCACGAATTACGCGAAGTAAAAAGTTGCTAAGAAGAAAGTTGACGAGTTAGAAGCAAGTAGAAAGATCACTTACATTAAGTAAAAAATTCAAAGGAAAGAGCTCAGAAATGTCCAAGTAAAGCACTCATGGATTTCAGATTATGGTGTTAAAATATTCAGAGTAAAGTTTACAATATCTGTGGATGGAATAATTATAAGTTTGATGTTTTTTCAAATTCAGTAAACTGTAAAGAATACGAACATTTAGATCCTGTAATACTAATATGTGCATGTATATGCACAGGTAGCAGCAGTGTTGGGTAATATATATATATATATATATATATATATATATATATATATATATATATATATATATATATGCATGCACGGGTAGTAAGACTTGTGTTAATCCACTTCAACAGACCTCTTAATCCCGCTTGGGCTTCTACAAAAACATCGATGTGTCCTGTACTTGCACTTCAATATGTACACGTATCATTGTATAAATATATTTGCATAAGCAGCAAAAATGAAAGGTGAAGGTCTAAATAACCAGTCTATCTCCATTCTTCACTGAACATGTATGTACTAACCATGAATTGCTTAACTTGTGAGGAATTCAAAATCCCCATTTGGTGACAACCATTCGTTGTTGTTGACTTTTTGGAATCACGACGTTTAAACCAACCCATTCTGCATCGTTCCCAGGGTAAACAATCTGTATTGGGGGAGAAGGTTTTTTTTTGCAGGAAATGGTTGAAAGCAAAAAAGGGTGGCAAATATGCTAATAAGATTAGTCTGCCACACATAGACAGCGGACATTAGCCTAATGGAAAAATGTATATGTTAAACCAGTATGACTTTCTCAATGTTATGGATATCTTTGCTGAGCAAGAAATGAATTGGAGTGCTTCCTTGAGTATGAAAAATATCAAAAATTCTTATAGTGTTACAAGGCTTGCTGAGAAAGGAATTGCTTGTGTTATACGCGTTGCTTGGAATGGACTGAACCGAGCAGTATATTTACCTTAGTTCCTTTTCTGTTTGCAACTATTGCTGCAAAACAAGAAGCCTGTCTTTCCTTGCGAAATGTTTACGCGAAAAAGGTTGTAGAATGGATCGGCTGAAACGTTGTTGTACAAGACAATCATTTTTCCCTATTTCTGTCCGCCTTCTAGTCTTATGCCGGACTAAACTAAATTTAGTAAATATCAATTCATGCACCCCTTTTCATATGAAATGAACACACATTCATGTAAGTGTTGGTGTAAATTTTGTTTATACAGCCACATATATTAATGGGTGTGTCGTTGTGTGTTTGTGCGCATGTTAGTGTGTGTGTGCGTGCATGCATGTAATTTGACTTTGAATTTATGTGAGGTATAAATGAAAAGACCAGAAAAATGCGTCGTCATGACAACTTCTAATATCTCACCTTGTTTTGCAGAAATATCTTCACATACCTGGATTGAAATTCTCACTTATTCTTCAAATATACTTTTTAAGCTGAGGAGTAGTTCACGTTCTGAGATTAATCATCATCGTCATCATCATCATCAGCAGCAGCAACAGTAGCCTGTTAGTGTACGTCGTTGGACATAGACTTTCCCTAGGATTCGCCAGACCTCTCTATCATGAGCATCGTGGAGCCAGTACTTTCTGAATTTATCATGCCATCTTACTTTCTGTCGGCCACAGCCTCGCCACTGATCTCTGGGGATCCACGTTGTGAGTTATCATGTCCAGCAGTAGTCTGGCATTCTTGGGTTTTCTAACAGTTTCTATATTTCTGATTTCTGTTTTCCCTCTTATATACTGTGCTGTTTTCTTATCTCTCCGCGTGATTTAGAGCATGATTTTCTCATTGGTTAGGTTCCATGTTTCTGCTCCGTGGGTGACTATCGGTAGGAAAATTTAATTGTATACCCTTCTTTCTAGGGCTAGTGAGATTTTCTCGTTCTTTAAAGTCGAGATTGCTCAACCGAAAACTTAACAACCTAGTGTGATTCTTTGCTATATTTCTTCTTCTCTTGATGTCTTCACGGGGAGTTGCTATCCTAGGTATCTGTAGTGGCCTACTTTCTCCAGCTCTGCACTTTTGATTTAGATTGTTATGTTTTCGTCCTCAACGTGTTTGTCGTATATGTCATCTGTTTTGCTGTAGTTTTGCTTCATTTAGTTTGTCTAACATTATCAGGAGATCATGAAGGTTCTCAGCAAGTAAGACCATGTTGTCAGCAAATCTGAGGTTACTTAGGTTTTCAATGTCAATTTTTATTCTTTTGTTTTCCCATTCTAAGCTGATATTACCTTGTTTCACTCCTTTTTCCAGTTAAAAGGGCTCTGGGTATTTATGTAGCCTGGTGAATAAGGCAGACAGCATTGCCCTTTTCGCAGAAAACCCACACAACCTCTATCTAATGATAGATGAACTACATGAAGAGAGCAAGAATGTTGGCCTACACATGAACTTCGGCAAGACGAAGATCATGTGCAACAACCACAGCGGAGATAAAAAAACATTGAGATCAAAATCACGGACACAGAATTGAAGGAGGAGGAGGATGCTGGTACTTATGTTACAGTACTTGCGTCGATGACTTTGAAGATTTACACTGAATCAAAAGCCCTTTCAAAGTCAACAAATACTACAGCTAGTGGTATTCAATATTCTGTTGTTTTTTTTCTCCTCAAGTTGGTTTACTGAATGGGGATGGTCGATGTAGCTTTTTCTGCAGCAAACTAGTTCCCGTTTTCATGGTTTTCATCTAACGTTATAGTGATTCGATTGGTGATCACTTTGGTAAAGTGTTTCTAAATGCAGTTTGGTTGTCTTATTAAGAGCTCTAAAATAGTTAACGATCAGGTCAAGCTGTGGACTGTGAGAAGAAAGTGATCTTTACATAAATCTTGCATTTTTTATTGCAATTACAACTTCAACAGAACTATGAAATCTTATGTCTATTGCAGGTAGACTTTCTTGCTTATTCAGAGTAAATAACAAGATTTTGGAGGAAAAAATACGTGATAGTTATAAATAAGGATATTTCTATTCTAGATCAATTTACTGTTAAGTTTTAATAATCCTGATGTATGTTTTGTGGACAAATTGTCGTAAAAGAATTTTTGTGGTTATTTTGCGGCATTTCCTAGGTAGTACTTATTCGTGTGGAATAACCAAGGTTTGTTTGTCCCATTTCAATGGCGTATTTGTTCGTTCAACAATAACATTGCTTAGTCATTTTTTGGGGGGACTCTTTGTTTCTATAGTTTATTTCTTTGTAGTGAACAAACATCGATCACTTTCTGAGATAAGAAAATAATTTGACTATAGGTAATACATTGGAACTGCTAAACGGCAGACACGAACCAACACATTATTTTTATAATACGCACATTACACAAAACTTTATTCTGATACTCATTCTCCTCGACATAATTGACAAAGATATCTTGTTCCAGGTATGTGAACATGTTTTTCTCCCCAGTGGGAGTGGTGTCAAAAAAAATGACGTTTCCTCATTCCATAGTATGGCTGTCGAGATTGACATAAAATTACGAATATCTGTCGGCAGTGTATAATTGGAAGTTTTGAATAGACGTCTTTGCAGTTATACGGACAAGCTATGATTACCCAGGGAGAATGATATAGTTATTTAATAATATGGCCTCCATGCAAACTGACTTAATATCATTTCGCTAACAAAAAAACTATTAAAATTACGGCGAATAATTATCAAGCACGGAACGTGTGGTAAAAATTCTCAAGTTAGGTCACTTGGTTTTTATTCTCTTTCTGTTACCAAAGGGTGTACGCAAGCACAAACAGGTAATTTACGACAAATTATCACCAAATTAAGACAGGATGCGTATTTCTTATATATCAAGGAGTATTTTATTCTACTTTCCGAGAAAACGTTTTTTTAGGTTTTACAAGGGCGTTTCAATTTACAATGTAACTATAATGTAAAAGTCAGGCCTAGTTTCTGCCATGGTCTCAAAACAAACAGAAAAGCGATAGTGCTCAGGTGTAGACATCGCGAAACAGAA
Organism: Thysanoteuthis rhombus; assembly: GCA_963457665.1. Classification (NCBI taxonomy): domain Eukaryota; kingdom Metazoa; phylum Mollusca; class Cephalopoda; order Oegopsida; family Thysanoteuthidae; genus Thysanoteuthis; species Thysanoteuthis major. The sequence continues at coordinate 13,710,217 of OY735203.1, forward strand.
AAATAAAAGAAATAAAAGAAGAATAAAGGAAGTAAGGAAGTAAAAAGGAGTGAAGATAAAGTGAAGTAATATTCTAATTTTACTCTTTTTTTTCCTTTCACTTTAAGGTTAATGTGTTAAAAATCCAACAGACCTTTAGACCGTTCGAAAATTCTCAAAACGTTTCTCAAAAAGTAACAAAGGTTTCACGAGGAAAATCTATTCAGACTCTATCTATAATGATAAAGTGAGTACTCCTTTTCTGCCATTTTTACGGGGGTACAGCTTACATAAAATATTTTCTCTTTTTCAGGTTACTTCCTTTAATACAATCACTCCAATCATAGGGAGGGGAGGTGGTCCCGATTGTAAAGTGTGAAAATCAGAAGTAAAAATCTGACTCACCTCAAGAATAGGGACTTGGAGGGAGGTTAAAGTTACGATTTGGTTTATGCTAAATAGGTCTTTCAGTTTTTATCCACCAGCGCTTAAGCTTATTTTTCGAAAATGCGGACTTTTTCATTGATCGCCACACAACAAACGGTGAGAGTAACCAATTTGTTGAACAGCCCTTTTACAAAAAAATAATGATAATTTGTCGCTTTGCGCTTGGGTACGCAATTGTTGAGTTGTGGATCTACTTGGCCAGTCGTGGGTCGACTTTATTTCCCGATTATTAAAGCATCATTTTATCTAATTATAAGTGTGATCAAGTGTGATAATTTTTTTTTCTTAATTTTCAAATAATTAAATTTCGAAAGTTTTGAGAAATCTCCATTTGTTTGCATGTGTTTATGCACCTAGATAACTTGACAACTGGCCATGGTGAGAATAAGTTGGGATTTTTTTCTGTAGAAGGAGATAAAAGTAAATAAGCAAGGATGGCATAGCGGCATTTTTTAAAATTCCGTTGCTCATGAGAGCATCATAAAAACCAAAACAGCGTTTCGTTATTCAAACCTCCTTAAAAATTTTCTCTTTGATGAGTACTGTTTTTCATTTTTTTTTTTTTTTGACGCAATTTACTTCATCTCTTGTACAAAATTGATATCCAACGAACAAATGTTTGTACACATGGTATTGCAAAGTCAAGTTTGGATCACCAGTACTTGGGAATTTTTTTTTAAATCAAAAAAGATCTTTTATCTAAAATTATAGATGGAAATTATGAAATTTGTTTGGCTGTAGTTCATGTGGAGGCCAACTTTCTTGCTTACTTAATTCAGTTTGCTTAGCATTATTTAGGTATCATGAAGGTTCTCAGCATTTACTCCGTATGCCGTCAGCAAGTCTGAGGTTGCTTAGGTATTCGCTGTCTAATCTGCTCCATTCATTTCCCAGTCTAGGTTTCGGAAGATCATCTCAAGGTAGACCGTAAACAGTTTAGGTCGCTGGTATCGCCCTATATTACTCCATTTTCGAACTGAAAAGTCTGAGGCTTTGTGTAGCCCGATAAAGGTACTGCCGTAGCGATAATGTTCCAATACCTAGATGTATATAGGGTCTACGCTTTGTTGTACGATTGCATCAATAACCTTGCGAATTTCCACTGAGTCGAAGGCTTTCTGGAAGTGAACAAATGATACAGCGAGTAGCATTTTATATTCTACTACCTTTTCTTTTATTTGATTTGCCAAAAAGTGATGGTCAATGGTCGAGTAGCTCCTCCTGATGCCAGCTTGTACACATTCTTGGTTTTCATTTAGCGTTTTATAATTTCGGTTGGTAATCACTTTGATAAAAAGTTTCATAGATGCAGATGAGTAGACTCATTGGCCAGTAGTTTATTTTAGGTAGCTTGGGATTTCTTTCTTTATACAATGGCATAATGATTGCAATGTTCCAATTTTCCGGAACTTTGCTTCGTTTAAGGCATAAGTTGAATAGGATGGCCAGTGTCTTAGTTTACAAGCTTTCTTTTTAAATAGATCGATGGTGATGCTATCTGGACCCGGTACTTTTCCTTTCTTCCCTTTTTTGATGGCTTGCTTCTCCTACCAAGGAGTAACTTCTGGGAAATCTTGGAACTGGTCACTCCTGACTTGTATATATTGCTTTGCGTTCTCTTTCTGGAGGTTTTAAATTTTCGCATTGGAATATAGTATGTGTTAAACTGAAAAATGTATTGGCATATATAGAAAACACATAATGTTTTGAAATCTCAATATCAGAGTCATAAAAGTCAGTTTCATTATCTTCATTGTTATTGCAATGCTTTTCGTTAACATCACACACAGTTCTGTACATCTCACCGAATGTACTTAACATTTGCAATTCACAGCGTATTGTCTTTGATACTGGAGCATCTTACTAAATAACTGACGTTAATGCATAATGAAGGATACACATAACTTTCTGTGACCAATACCAATGAAAAATAGCTAATAATCTTTTTGCTTCTTTTTTTAGCTAGGCGAATTACTTCCTGTGCAATCTTATTCTATAATCTAGTTGATGAGTGAGTCTTCTTAGCGGCAGCCATCTTGGACTAATGACGTCACAGAGACCTTATGACTTAGTTTCAAACACTTTGTAATCCATATTACTAAACCGTATTAGCTATGTATTCCCGGTAGCTATTCCTCCTCTTTATTCGAAATCCAACGGACAAATATTTTTGACATTTGCTCCCTACTATTAGTCTGTTGCATTTAAATTCCCATAATCTGAATCAAATGACAGTTCTTTAGGATTTTGAAGAAAGTACAAAGAATCGGCTAAATAAAACAGACATCTGCAATTTGAATAACGATTTCAATTAAAAATGGCAATCGACCGTGCTGATGATCCCAATTATTTTATATATTATTGGGATCATTTTACTAAATACTCGCTACGAGGACTGCCCAGAATCGAACAATATCAAAACAAAGAACAATTTAAACTATCTTGGGTTTTCCAAATATCCCGAATTTATCATAATTGTGGGGAGGGGGTAAAGAACGAAGAAAAAAGAAAACAGAAGATTTATTATGAAAAAGGACGTTGCTCCGTGGGAAAACGTACTTTAGAAGAAATCCTGATATGTTCATATTCAAAGAGTTTCACGGGGAATTGTTGAAATTCCGGCGAGAGATGAATGTCAAAGGGTATTCTGTAGAATTAAATTCATCGGAGATTGTTATTCAAGAAGAGTTTTTGTAGATTTCGTGATCGTAGAAGTTTTGAAGGTTGTATTGTTCTTTATCTTTCAACTTGAGTTTTATTGATATCTTGACGACTTTTCCCGTCTTTATGGCAAAATGTAGCATGTTGCATGTTTCACTTGTAACTTGAGTTTTGTTGATATCTTGGTAACTTTTCATTTCGTTATGATAAAATAAGGGAATGGTAGTGTTGCTGAAAGTGATAGCACATTACTGACACTGGTGTGGCTAAGGCTGAAGCCCAGCCAACTGAGTGGTGAACGACTTAACCCTTTGACATCCTGGTTGCAAATAGGCTAGGAGCAGACATAATTTTAGCTGCCACTTGGAATTTTGTTTTTGGTTTCATGGTTTGGGCTTTGAACGCGCCCAAGAATTTTACCAAGAACTCTGCTCTTCAAAACATGAACAATAAAACAACGACCAGAATACACAAGATGCCGAAAATCAGTTTGAGGACTTTCCCGAAGTTACACCATGGGAACTAAAGCAAGCCATCAAACAAACAAAAACAAGGGAAGGCCCTTGGACCACATGACATCACCATCGATCAACTCAAAAAAGCTGGTAAGAGCGTCTACAGAAAGCTAGCTATGCTATTTAATTTGTGTCTAAAACTCAGTAAAGTCCCGATGGACTGGAACAATGCTACCATAATGCTTCTACATAAAAAAAGGAAACCCCAAAGACCTCAACAACTACAGACCTATAAGCCTAATCAACTGTATATACAAACTCTTCACAAAAATCATCACCAACTGGATCACTAAAACACTAGACAAAAATTAACCACAAAAACAGGCTGGATTTAGAAGTTACTCGACCATGGACCATCTTCATTCAATAAATCAGCTGAAAGAAAAGGTAGCAGAATACAAAATGCCACACGCGGTAGCATTTGTAGACTTCAAGAAGGCATTCGACGCTGTAAAAATTCCCATGGTCATTAAGGCCATCACCCCACAAGGTGTCGACCCTGTAAACGTCAAAGCAATGCAATGTATATACAATCACAGCAACTTCATTAGGCTACTCAAGGACTCTGAACCGTTTCAGCTCCAACAAGGAGTAAGACAAGGTGATACCAGCTCACCCAAACTCTTCAAAGCCTGCCTCGAAATGATCTTCCAAAACATTGACTGGGAAAATAGAGGAATCAAAATAGGCGGCGAATATCTGAGCAACCTTAGATTTGCAGACGACATCGTCCTTTTTCGCAGATAGCCTGCACGACCTCCACCTAATGCTAGATGAGCTAAACGAAGAAAGCAAAAAGGTCGGTCTACACATGAACTTCAGTAAAACGAAAATCATGTGCAACAATCATGTCGAGAATAAGAACATCACTGTCAAGATAGAAGATGCAAAACTCGGCAAGGTAGACCACTATATCTACCTAGAACAACAAATCTCCATGAGCCCCTCAAAAGAGAAGGAAATCAAGCGAAGAATCAGTCTTGGATGGCAAGCCTTCGGCAGAGCAAGCTCAATTTTCAAAAACCAAACGATCCCAATAATCCTAAAAAGGAGAGTATATAACCAATACAATCTCCCGATAGTCATTTATGGTGCCGAAATATGGAACAAAACCAAGAGACAGACCCACAAACTGACAAGCATGCAGCGTGTGTATGAGAATCATGCTCAACCTTACATGGAGAGATCACAAGACAGCACACAACATAAGGAAGAAAACAGGAGTCCGAGACATCATAGAAACTATTTCAAAATAAAATGGCAATGGGCTGGCCATGTTGCAAGAATGAAAGACAACAGATGGACAACATAGATCCCAAGAGATCTCATGCCAAACCGAGGCCGACAGAACACAAGATGGAGAGATGAACTAGACAAATCCAGGAAATACTGGCTCTGCGACGCCCATGATAGAGAAATATGGCGAATCCTGAGGAAGGTCTATGTCCAACGACAGATGTTAAAAGACTGATGATGATGGTGAGGAGGAGGAATTTAGGTCAAAGGACCTTCTAGGCGTTCTTATTGGACGAATTTCAGCCAATAAAAAAAGTGAACGTTCTTAACACCCGTATATTTTTGCAAAACGTGGTAAATGAAATCTTACGTAAAGTTATACGATAAAATTTTCAATAATATATTACACGTTTTATTTTGTTAATGAACAATCGAAGAAATTTATCTTCGTGAACCTTGAAGGAAATGTTGAAGTCACAATATATCTTTATGTACAAGACTGCATAGTTATATGTCCGTGTTTCTACGCTCATTGTTTTTCGAATCGGGGACTTTGACCTTTGTAACAAATAGAGATTTTCCTGCCACTTGTAATCTGATGGTATTATACTGTCATTGAACACATTCAAATGTGAATCTTTTTCTTTGCTTTTCAAACAAGTTGATATGGTAATTACACGTATATTCAGTTTGAGTTTTTTCATTTACTTCCTTGCTTTCTATCCTAACGTTTTAAGCCATAATCAAGCTGCGGGAATCCACAATAACGAAGCAGCTCCGAACGACATTTGAACTTATATCCTGTACCCCAGGAGCTCATTATGTCATGTGGCAATGATTCACTGTATCAGTCGGATATGCTTTTATATCAAGCAGAAGTTTCCATCCAAATATTTTTCTGCAACAGATAGTACTTTTGAGGACCAATGCTCAAGAGTCGGTTTCTTGCAAATCGAGAACTAAAATCAAAATTAATTGAAGTCTGGTAACTGGGGAACTGTATCCGAGGCACGATCGAGCAATTATGCGAGGACGTGTTAGTCAGGGGTACGTATCGAGTCTAAAAAGACCTTGTGTCACATTTCGCCTTTGTTGGATGGCGAATAAAGATCTTCTATTCAGTTGTCTGTTCCATCCAATTTTATCCCACTATGTATTGTTGACTGCATACTAATCGTTGGAGTTGAGGTAGCAGAGATAAAGTTGTTTCCAGATTCTTAGATAAAGTATATTTTAACTTTTTGCATTTTTTTTTTTTTAGAAATCTTTGTGATTTTGTGATGAGAGACTCACAAATGCTATAGATGACACTGCCCGGTCGGCTAATTGGCTCGACCGAAGAAAGTATGTGTACTACTTTCTTCAGTCCTCGCAAACGCTTATTTTTCTCCCTGTCAATAATTTGTTTTTTTATCCCATGATGACCTGTGCTAAGCCCCTTCAAGTGTGGTTTGTCATGCCAAATTTGTACGTGTCTTTGCGTGTTACAGCTTTCCTGAGCTCTCCAAATCTATTTTCAAAGACTGGCTCGTTTAGCATTTATAGTGTCTAAAACAGCTATGCAGAATGGAATATATGCACTTTCTAGTCATGTTTTTTTCGGTTGGTGGCCCCGTGTTGGAGAAGTATGAGTGTGGATTGTCCTGCTTATGAACACTGTCCGTATGCTATACTTTGATGTATGAGAGAACGTCTATGGGATTGGGTTTTAGTATTGTTGTGCCGTTCGGCTGTCTGTACTTGTTCTCTGTTGTTTTCTGCTTGGCTGGGTAATTTTTTCTAATAGTGATATTTTTTATACCAGACATTTCCGGTTTGTATGTATCCAGGTCGCTGCATATTTTTTTTGCCTGGTTTTGCAGGTATCTTATTATGCCCTTTCATGTCGTTTGAGGAGTCAGAGTCATTGCTCAGGTACCGTCTCGTGAAAGTGAGTTGATGGGATGGAGGACACATAATGCAACAACCGAAAGAAACAGTATCCATACTTCCTTCTGTCGAACCAATAGGCTGACTGAGCAGTGATAGCAATAGAATCCTGGATCTTTTCATGAGAGACTTCTAACAAAAACACATATTACTCAACACAACCCGGATATTCCAAAAAAAAAGGAATATGACGTGTCCATTTTAATGAAGACTACGCCCTGAATAGTGATTCCATTTTCTAGAACCAACAATACCCGACAAAGGCTAGGAAGTACACGGCCAAAAGGTTGTGAATTAATTCATTAGGAAAATAGATTAATACAACCCATCTAAAATTCAGAAAAGAAATATGGGAAATTATATAAAATCTTCTCTTTTTTTTTGTCGAATCTGGACACAGTAGAAAGTAGTCCACAAGTGAATTGCACTGTTGCGTGTGTATGTAAGTGTGTGTCGATAGAGGATGGGTGCGTGAGTTTTTACTTGCCTTTATGGCAATGTATAGTATTGCATATGTTGCGCATGCAAAGGGTGATTGTATGTGTGTGTTTGTGTGTGTGTGTGAGAGAGAGAGAAAGAGAGAGAGAGACGACCATATCCACAGTTGATGAGTGATAAAGTTCATTGACAGGATTTTTTTTTCACTTTTTTGTTTTAAGAGTGATTGTTCAAAATTGTGCAGCTCTTTGGGGGAAAGTCTGGATCCTATCCGTCGATAAATAAAGTCCTGTGTGTCCCAACAGAGATTTCCTACTTAAGAACGTAACCATATTTAATGTATTGTTCTCTATGAATGATTATACGTCATTGACGAACACCTGCTTTACTCACTATCAGGAACGAATTAGTTCGTAAAGGCGTAGTGTACCCGTATATACCTCCCCCAACTACTTAGGCAGACCTAAACAGCTGTGACGATATATTCTGATATACCTTATGATCATATAATTTTTCAAGTTGGGAGAAATAGAATTTAACTTATAACTAGGACGTAGGGTGGTATACGGGCATGGACCCAGGAAAAATTTAACCAATCTTACTATATTGCTCACTATTCATTGAAATTCACTGATAAATATCATATGCACCGATTGATTGACGGAAAAACTGCGACCAGATAGATATACCTCTCCTACTTCGTTGGCAGAAGTAATATACTATTCTAAGTCGTTTTCTATATGTTGTCTGACAACTATAACCGTAAAGAATATGAATTTACTTGAGTGAATCCGTCAATAATTAGCTGAAAGGAAGTTTTCATTATTCGCAAGTGTGCTCGCAACTGTAGATTTTTTTAATAGTGGCATAATCATGTTACCAAATTCATATCAGCAAGATGAAAAAACATTATAATCCTTAATTTCTTTATAACCAAATGCTTATCATATGAAATATCTGCTTCATGTCATTCAAGACCTCAGAAATTCCGGCAACGACCAATTCAGCGCTGCCAGTTCTGTGACGCTATTTGGGCGCTGTTATTTAAGTACTATCACCAATCTAGCACAATCATTCCAGCGCAAGCGTTTTGGTGCCGGAAGGGAGCACCTTTACAACACATCTTCGAAACAAAACATCTTTTTTTTTTTAATTATCAACGAAAATAAATTTCTTTTCGTGTAATGTTTCTTTCCAATCCTGGCCCTCATATATATATATATATATATATATATATATATATATATATATATATATATATATATATATATATATATATTTATACATATATATATATATACATATATATATATATGCATATATATATACATATATACATATACATATATATATATATATACATATACATATATACATATATATATATATATATACATATATATACATATATACATATACATATATATATACATATATATATACATATATACATATACATATATATATATATACATATATATATATACATACATATATATATACAAATACATATATACATATATACATATACATACATATATATATATATATATATATATATATATATATATATAGATAGATAGATAGATAGATAGATAGATAGATAGATAGATATAGATAGATAGATAGATATAGATATATATATAATATTACAGGGCTTTTTTTGCTTAATCTCGTTTAAATTATTGTCTTATCATTATCGTAAGGATTTTCTTTTCTCACAATTGGTTCTTTTCGATTTTGCCAAGTTCCAGATTTGGTTTGGATTCCATTCGTAAAATGTTGTTATTTGCGAGCATTATCTTCTTACAAAATACTCATTAGTTTATGGGGGGTGCATTTCAAGTTAACTTAAACCAAAAAAAAATCGCCACGAAGTCATAAGTCAACTCCATAAAAAGTAAAATATTAATGTTATCTCTAAAAATATCCAAATAGGTAGTGTGAAAGAAGGAGAGAAATTAAAATGAGCCAAAAATTGCCTTTAACGATTTTTTTTATTTCAAAACTGGATCTCTCTAAATTTGTTTTGTTTTTGGTAGTAAGAGTATAAGTAGAGCTTTTTTCTATCTACTGCCATGGATCGAAATCCTGGGTGTGATGAAAAGGAACAGGTCAAACATTGGGCTAAATAGCAGTCAAATAATAATAATAATGGCTGATTTTCTCTGTATTATTTTTAATCAGCAATAAGTTAGCTGAATTAGATTGTGTCTTCATTTGAAAAGTTTGATATCGAAAAAGTTGGGCGATTGTAAACTAGCTATCACAGCTACAGATCTTTGAATTGTTTTAATGCATGAAATTCACATTAAAACTTAAACATGTGAAAAGAGGTGAAAGTGCAGCATTGTATTCCGTCTTATATATATCTCCCTGTTGTATACCACCGCCTCAGAGTACGGAGTTTAACGTTCATTAGTCTGACCCAGATCGCATTTTCACAAAAAAGAATCGGACACGATCCAGCATAACTCTGGAATCAGACGAGAGTATTTGAGTGACTTAACTGTAAACGTTCCTCTCAAGTTCTGATTCCGGAGAAGTCACATTTCATATTCATCGTTTCATTTTGAGTCTTATCAATCCTTCAAAGGTCTGATCTTCTATACGGATTGTAGCTTAATTTGGCCTATCCCACTCGAGATCCAGGTGGACTTATTTCAAAATATTTGCGGATCTTACACAGTAAATGTCTGAAGCTAAGTCTCTCTTATTGTGAGCTGCATATGTGTGGCTGTACTTAAGTGACTGAAGCACCATTCTTAAAAAGTTGATACTTTTGTTATTTTTAAAGCTACAAAGCTTACTTTTTAAAATTTCTTTGAAGCTTAACACTAGATGAATAATACTACAAAATGTTCAAGTTTCAAAATTTAGAGGAAAAAAAGAATTGTAATTAAAAAAAGATAGCGAAAATATCGACTTTTTAATAATAGTGCGTTGGGCACTTATCATGCGTGACTACACATATATCCAAAGCTACTTACTGAATTACCATGGAGTGGTTTGTTTTGCACATTTTGGTGTCCTAGACGAAAAGTATATTTAACTTAGATAACTCGAAGGTATAAACTAGTTCCATATTCTGAAAAATCTCTGTGACCAAAATCATTATAATAGTTAAGACGGGAACTAAACTTATGATGCTCCCGTATAAGAATGTTTTGCTTTTTTATCTCATCTCATATTATCCAAAAGGTAACCTTTTGTAATAATGTACTCAACAGTGCACCTTCATACTTCTATATTTAAAGGTTTTATCATCAGATGTTTAAAAAGAAACTTTTCCTTCTCCTGGACTATATTAGCAATGCAATATAGACATCTTTCAAACGATCACAATTTCAACTCGTTATTTACAACCAAAAGAGCTGACGGTCTTAAAATACTCTAAGGTATTACTTGGTAAATATGACGTGAAATATCATGTCGAATTCGATCTATACACCAGTAACTTATTGATACCAAATACTAGAATGGTTAATTGCTACCCCAAGACGCAAAGCCGAAAATAGTCATGACTGGAAGTTATTCACTATTTTTATCGTGAAGTATAATGTTCTGCTCATAAAATTATGTTTGTGTATACATAGGGGAAGATTATGGCCAAATAGTCTCGCTAAATTGCATTTCGACTCCCAGGCTATTATAATGAGATAGATACGTTCCAGCAAGGATAGAATTCATACTGAATTAAAATGAGGAGAATCTCGCTCGTTTCTTTTTCGATCGCAATTTCACACATTTTGTCAGTATAAGACATCCAGCTTATATTTGATGAAAAAATTGATGACTTTCTGTGATTTTAATCAACTTTCACCAGTTGTTGCATCGGAACGTGGACGGCAAAAGCACATCAAAGCACGCAGCCATTATGGTTCAATCACGGGTCTGATTGTCACTGTTGCAAATTGCGATACCAACGTTGGAAAGCACTGATAAAATAAATACTATGCATTCACACGAAGAAATATTTGATGGTCCTTGTATATTATAAACTAATAAGAGCCTGTTTGTAGCATATGTTACGTTAAAACAAATATTAGAAATTATTTTTTTCACTTTTTCACATGTGACAGACTTATTCAGCTACTACTACATCTTTTCATAACAAAGATGAAAACGTCAGAAAATAGTAATTTAATTGTAATAAGCTTTGTGAGCTCATGAAGAAAAATGAATCAGTAATATTTTCAACAGTGACAATCAGATCTGTGATAGCATTCGTAAGCAAAACATTGCACTATGACAGCAACGTGCTTTGTTATACATTAGTTGCCCGCTTTCCAATGGAAATTCGAGTGAAAATTGATTAAAAAATCACTCAAAAGTATCAAAGTTTCAATCAAATATAAATTTCATGTAATATACTGACTGAATGTGCGAATCTGTGATTGAAATAAGCAAAAAAACGATTAAAAAAGAAACGAACAAGTACGAACATTTAGTAGGAATTCAACGCCAGTTAAAACCGGAAATTTGTTATGACGTCAGACTAACCACTCTATTCGGGCATTGCTCTGAGAAAAGTATGTCGATAACATGACTGGTGTTTCAGTGTCTAAAAACAATAAACACCAAAAGAATATTAAGAGGATATGTCTGCTCCCAGGAAATGGGTAAAAACCTGGAAATCTGTGCTAAGTTGATTTCAACTGGAATTTGTAAGCAGATGTCAACGTTGTCCGCACAATCAGACATTATATTTTTCATCTATTTCCTTTCCTTTTTGTTAATATTTCAGATGCAGTTTTCATTCATATCTGATCAAAATGATGTACCCGTACATGTACGTGTGTGATGATATTTACCAAGTCTAGCTTAGTACGATATAAGGCATCTTTTACAGAGCCGATCACTTTCAAATTAACGATTCCAGTTTCCATTGATATGATAGAATGCAAGAACACGTGAAGATTCAGTGTATTCCACCAAATCGCTTCATGCTTCAATTACAACGGAGATTTTATTGCGACCTAGCCATAGGTGAGATCACTTTTATCAAATATATTGGTCAAAGTTCTGCCCCGTATCTCGGAAATTATTGAAGCTAGAAGCATGCAGTTTTCACCATTCAATAACATGTGTTGTATTCATCACGCTTTTTGAAGCATGATAACTCGGAAACTAATTAAGATAAGTTTTTTTTACCAATCAGTAGCCCATTATATTATGATTTATCATGTATGTAAGAAGTGATGAATTTTAGCAGTTCGGAAATTTCTTAAGCAAATCATTTTAAGTAATCCGTGTTCATATATACAATATAGTAGCTAAAATTAACATAGGAACAACGTTATTTGAAATCTGTATAATCAAGTATTTGGCCATTTTATTCTATCTTCAGAACAGATAAAGTTTTCCAAAGTATGTTTTTGCCAATCAATGAAGCATCAAAATTGTGTAAGTGAGGATTTATAATACAGTGTCTTTGGTGAGAGTTTGAGCCGAAACATTCCTCCATCCCCGAGAGAAAGGAGCAGTACGATCGGGGGCCCGAAAAAAGATGACTCCTGACTTCGCAGTTAAGGAGAAGGAATTTATGGTTCGACTTCTACCTACGTAACATTACACGTCGACCTGCACTCCGGGAACGGGCTGCGCTGGGTGAAAGATAAGGTGAAAGGTCGCACCGAAGCACCCGGAGGGACCGGTTGACCGTGACCCCGCCTGTCAGCAACACGAGGGCAAAAGCATAATATCGCCGCCCCCTAGGAAGGAGGCGACGATCAACACCCACCCAGGCTTGGAACGACGACGAAAGCGAACCCCATCCCCGATAGGGAGGAGAAAGATCTCCCGCCGCCACACACAAATCATGTTTGGACAACTTGTGCAGCATTGGATTGAGTCCCCTTGCGATCGCAGTGAACGGTCCCACCCCTGGGCAGTTTCAAGTCCTCTTAAACTCTCTTTTCAAAGTTCTTTTCAACTTTCCCTCTCGACTATTGGACTCGTCCCGATATTTAGCCTTGGATGGAACTTACGAACCGATTCGGGTTGCGTTCCCAAGCAACCCGACTCTCGGATCGAAGGCCGTCACTCGCCGTCTGCACCAAATGGGCATGGCACCCACTGCAGGCGGCCCCAATCGAGGGAACTCCGAATTTCGCGAGACGGTTGGTTCCTTTTCCTCTGCTTAGCGATATGCTCAAATTTAGCGAGTCGTCTCCATCGAGTCGAGGCTGGTTATGAATGGGTAGATTTTTTTCAGCTATGGTGGTGTTTTGCCAACGGACGGATAGATTGAACGCAAGAAGACAGAACCAGTCACCGCAGCCCCTTGGTCGAACTCTCAAGATAGTCATGTTCCCAAAAGAGTGAAACGAGGTGGCGCTCACTCGTGCAGCTACTGATAGAGGACGGTCCGTGTGTTTGTCGTCTTGGTTCGAGCGCACGGACCGAGAGTCGGATCCGAATTAGCATCCTCTCTCGTCTTTGGCGGCATCCAGCAACGGTTTGCTCTGCAAGCAGTCAAAATGGAGCAACCCCACGGCCTGCAAAGTGGTAAACGGAGGAGACTGACTGTATCCAGCTACTTCATGGTTTCTACCACGCGATAGTGAATAGACGACTCTGCGAGGACGGTGAGATGTTTTCTCCTCATCGTTGTCTTCGTCAAGCGACATCAGAGGGAGAGAATATATGCAATTTTCCGCCTCTCGATCGGATAGGGCTCCGAGACAAGGGATCTCAAAGCTGCTGTGTTCGTTCGAAGTGTCAATGTTCACAGAGTCCTGCAATTCACGTCAGTCCTTGCAGCTGGCTGCGCTCTTCATGGACAGATGTGTCGAGTGATTCCCCGTCCAGGGTCTGCTTTGAGCGTTTTTGCTTTAGTTTTTTTTTTATCATCATAATACGTTAAAGATCAAATCAAGTCAATGATTTGGGGGTCGTGGTGTGTACAAGGCGAATGTAGAATGACGAGGAGGAAAGAAACAAATAGAACGAAGATAGAAGGAGATGTACAGACGACATCGACGAAGGAAAGTTTCGAGCTGAGCGTACCCTGGACTGGGTGGTTCCCGCCTGTGATGGCAGATGGAGACTCTTTAAAAGCATCTGTGATGGCCAAAAGCCAGAAAAAACAAGACACCTGATCTAACTGAAACTGCGAGTGCGCTCCTAATTTCGAAATAGCTGACATAAAAATAAAATTTGTAAGAGATTACATTAGTTGAAATGGAGAAAAAGTGTAAAACCTTGCATACGCTTAGGTTTTCAATGCTCTTTCATATAAAAACAAGACACATTTGCTCTGACTAGAATTGCAGACGCAATTTTAATTTCAAAATGACAGCCATGAGAAAAAACAGTTTTCTATATAGAATAATTCAAATTTCAACCAGAAGTTTTCAAAATGGAATGAAAGCGAAAAAATGTCTATTGGTAGATTTTTTTAACGTTATTTTATCTAAAAACAGGAAATTCATGATCTAACCAAAACTAAGACCACCATCTTTATTTCAAGAAAATCGTTAAAAAAAAACAACTAAATATGCGTTATAGATCAATCAAAATTTCAACCAGAATTTTTCGAAATGTGAAAAAGGTGTGAAAACTTGCAAACCGTTCTTACAATAACAGGATAAACACAATTATAATGAAACAGTAGCTGCCATCTTCATTTGAAATGGCTATTATGATTAGAATGGCCACCGGAATATACAACTTTTCGCCTAACTGCCAGTCATATATTATCTGATACAATCATTTATATCCATAGATACAGTGTATATTTATGTTTCCTGGAGTTAAATGCAAGCGATAACACTGCACTATTTGACCTGGCCAAATTACTATAATACATATGTATCATAAACTGCTATTCTATGATCCCCTTTCATGTCTTGCTGAGCCTTTTAAGTTGTTATGGCTGTATCGTCCCCATACCACATCTAAGTGCTTTTTACTCTTCAAGGTCCTGATCAAGTAAGGCTCTTCTAAATATTTCCTAAATGTTGCGTAGAACTTGGAAAAAACATGTTGACTATGACGGATCCATTAAAAACGTTTGAATCTACTGCAGGGTTGTAAGATTTTTGAGGCATCCAATGAGGTCTGATTTCATGCATTGCCTCAGTGTTACGATTTGATATTGACTCCTCAAATGTCTTGCAGGTGAATTCGTGTTAAAAATGATGCCTAACACTGGATTAACTAATTTCTTAAGGCGATCAGTGACATACGAATCATATTGTCATTGCCCCATTGCCTTGTGCTCTGAGATTGGAAGCTGCACTTTCATCCATGACATCCTCTGTGTTCAGCCAAATATTATTGTAGCTCTCTTTTATGAACAGGTTTCCCCGATTCCTGAAATGTGGCAACCTTCACTTTAACATGTTTTGCAAACTTTGATTGTACGGAAGTTGAGTGATCATGATGCTTTGTAGCTTTCGGACATATTTTCTTTGAAGTAGTTTCAAATTCTTGAATGATTCCAGCAAATGTTGAACCAGCAGGGATCCCCTTCGGTCTCAGCAGATGGATTATCTTCTATTTTAATTACGGTCATCTCCTTTGATCTTGTTGCTCATTTATTCATGGGCTTGGTCTATAGCCATCATTGTGACATATGGGCAGATTTTTGTAGTAAAAATTTACCCTCCGCTGATTCATCATAAACTGATCGTACTATTGCATAATCGGCATTTGATGTATTTGCATCCACGTAGTACATAGTATACTTGATAGATCCTCCGATGAAAAGTCTGATGGACGTTACACACGGACTTAGGGACATATTTTGTTCGATGTCTACTCGTACAGGCGCACACACTCTAATGTACATACACATGTAAGTGAACCAAATCTTAGTGCCCTTATGCCTTCTATCTGCATATTTCGTAACGGTACTTATTTTTGTAGTAGCACCATTTCTAATATATGAATTGGTAGCCATTAGGCATAGTTTGTATTGTCCTGTGAGAACGTTCATGGAATAATCTGTCTACGGGATTAAACGCTGAGTTCGAAATCTGCTTCTCTGAGAGTGTGCACAAATCGAAGAAAGAAGTTCAATTTACATTTTTTCTGGCGGTGTTCCCTTGAAGATGAAACAAAGACCACTATACATTGCAATCAAGGAGAATTGTTGCCAATTACAAGTGACAAGTTAGCTGATTTTAGCAAATCGCTTTATTGACTATATCAGCTCTACTTAGCCGGAAGAAAAATATTTTGAAAATTTGAAATTTCAAAAGTACAAAAACATCCAATGTCGTTTTCTTTCTGAATTACACTCCAAGCTTTCTTCTTTTCTTTTTTTTTTTTATTAGAGGGTTTTATTTATTTTGAGGCATTAGTTGCAATCATCGA
The DNA here is from genome assembly GCA_963457665.1 of Thysanoteuthis rhombus. Classification (NCBI taxonomy): domain Eukaryota; kingdom Metazoa; phylum Mollusca; class Cephalopoda; order Oegopsida; family Thysanoteuthidae; genus Thysanoteuthis; species Thysanoteuthis major. Next base: position 13,726,746 of record OY735203.1, read on the forward strand.
TAAAAAAAGATGCATAATTTGGGAGTAATATCTATCCCTAATATAGAGAGGTGTGATTTTTTTTCTCGCTGTCCGTAACACTGGACTCTTCCACTCTAGGTAAACAGCGTGCTGATGGAAAAAAATACCTCCTGAAAACCATTTCAAACTACGTATACTTCACTATGAACGAATTTAGCATTAAAAAAAAAAAAAGGAAAAAAAGCTTCTCCATCCATTAAAAGTCCAGAACGCTCGACGTATAGCAATGATCAGCCAGCAAATCTCGCTAGTTGTTGTTGATGGGTTCGATACTCATCTGATTCTCCATTGTTGATCGTCTGGCACCAAACTATGCTAAATCGATAAATTTTATGGAGAAAGAAACATCAGGCACATGTCGAATAGCAATGATCTGCAAGCTAAACCTGCTGGTCGTTACTAGTGGCTATGACACTATCGTACCAACAAGGTCGTTCCGTTCTGTATACTAGTTTACACATGAAACACAATAATTTTATCAAAAAATACAAAACAAAAAAATTATTCATTCGTTCATTTATTTCATTTGATGAGGTATTGTAAATCTTTAAATTCTTGTTACTATTTACCCTCATCTCAATTTTTTGTTGTTTTTTATCGCAATAAAACTCAGACCAGTTTCCCTTTGGCAGTGTGTAAATAAATCACTAGGGTGGATTGAAATAAAGAATAAGTTCCTGCTAAGAATCGAACTCACGACTCTCTAAGCCAGATAGTGGATCGACTAATACCCGACTGCACTTACCACTGAGGTACTGCAACTAATGATATGCGTAAGCCCAAATCAAATCGATGAAATCATCGTCTAAAACGATCTTTTCCGTATCATGTTTGTTTGTTTTTTTATTACATCTCAATTTTGATTTGAAGCAAAGCAAACGAAAATTACGTTTAAATTACAATTAATTTCAAGTTCAACTCACGACTGCAGAAGGAAAGTTGGTGATACTCATGCTGTTAGCGCTCGCAAGGTTGAATCTTGAAAAAAAAAATAGCTTTTCAAAATGGATACTTGGCTGTTTTCAAAATGGATGGAGCACCCATTAAGGGAAAGGTCATTTACAATAGATCAAGATAATAGCTCATTGCTTTGATGTACATTTTTATGACTAACCGACAGGAAGAGCACTTGACCATGGAGCGATGGTAAGCAAGCTTGTCCCTCAGACCCTTTTTACTGCATAAAGTTCGATCCTCATTCGATACCCAATAGTCATGACTTTGCTTTAGACTACGCTTAGCTTAGTAAATGGGACCTCTAATCTCTCGGACTCTTTCTACTCTGATAGATTTGATCTACACTTATGGCCTTGTGCCAGACGAAGATAAACCAGGTGGCTACAACGTTTACAATCTAATCTCTCAGATTTCTATAACTGTAATGAGTCCCATCTGTCTTGGATGACCAATGGTTTGGTCAGACAAAGCAAAGTTTAGCAAATACCTGGGTATCACCTCCTCGGTGGAACATTGCTATAATGCAATCGTTGGATATCTATCATCTCCCATCCTATTTGGCAGTACTAAGCTAAACTTAGTAATATCATACTCATAAGGGGATAATCATTGCGCACTTCTGACTGAACCATAAGGCTTGCTCATCGATGTCAAATAGTCTAAGCTTCGGATTATTATCGATTCTAATCAGAATACTTCGAATTGTTTCTCTATTTTGGTGCAACGACTTTTGTTATACAGAATAATGCATATTGAAGCAGTCATCTCTACGGAAATGATTGAAATCTTGAAATCATAGAGTCGATTATTACAGCAAGTCATGCTGAATTATTTGACAGGAACTGACAATTGAGTTACAGACAGAAAGGTGATTGAATAGTTGGATTAATAAGATTTCTAAATGATTTTGTGCTATAGCCAGGGGCAGATTGGGCCGTTGGGCAACTGGGCAAAATCCCAGTAGGTCTGTCAGTCTGTGGACCAGTGCTACCTAGCGCCTAGTCAGTAGGTGAGTGGTTCTCAAATTGTGTGCTACGGCGCGATATTGTACTACAACTACCCCGCAAGTGTTTAAAAATACAGAAACGTGTATTTCGAGCTTCGAACGTGTCCTGTACCTGTATTATGTATGGACCACGTCGTCGGAAAATGGGAGAGGCACTTATGGGCCAAGATTAATGCCAGGGGTCAAAACTCGAAATACATGTAAGGAGAATTTTTTTTACTCCACACCAAGTTCAGATTCACAAGAAATGGTTCTTAAAATATCGACAAAATTGATTTATTATATCAAATGAAATACTACTGAATCAAACGATTTTCATGTATAGCAGTCGTAGTAGCAGTAACTACTTATGAGTAATGTTCTTAGAAAATATGAGGATTTTTAATTTAAGTCGTGTAATTAAGTAAGTAGGTGAAGTAAGTAAGTGTAATTAGCCCGGCCAAATGATTTGTGGACAGGCAACACTCACAATGCATATTTTTACGTGTTAAATGACAGAAAACAAAGAGAAAGAAATAACGTGTCGCAAGGAAAGTGCTTCTTGCGACTTTGCGTACAAAGTCTTGTAACAATAATAACGATTTTTTAGTTGACGCAATTTATAGTTTAAGGTATTTACAGTCATACTGAATTCTTGGTAGTTTGTATATTGTAAGGTGTGGATTTGGTTTCTCCAAGTCTTCTTGAGAAGTTGAAGTCTTGGAAATAGCACGTCCTTCTCTGTGTTCTCTCTTGGCAATATCCGGAGTCACTGTTAACAGGATTATTTCACCGATAGTTTTTATGTAATGGCGATTTTCATGAACTTTTTTGTGGTAAGCTACATTTATGCTCTGAGCAACAGAGGTACTTTTAGCTATATTGCATTGGTAGTCAGTCCAAGCAACATTGCAGAGTTTATAGCTCTGTCACTTCAGGTGCCTTTCAATGGCACCATCTCTTCAATGTGCTTTTTTCCATCGTCTTAAACCACTCTTCATGAATGCGTCATTACCATTGCCATGTATGGGTGGTGCAAAGTGCCTGCACGCAAAACAGAACGTCAGATCACGTTCTTGAGAATATTCAACCCATCCGTATTTATAAAACCAACTGAGATGAAAGAACTCTTGCAATTGATGTATATTGAACACCATAAAATACCTTCGACATTTTCGTGGATAGTTCAGATTCTTCAGTATCGTTGTTTTCTACTTCACTGCGCCTTTGAACGTTTACGAATTTATCCATAATAGCTCTTAGCACGAGTTAACATATAATGATGGTGCAATAACGCTTTTGTGAACCCAAAATTTAACTATGATGATTCTTCGACCGTGGTCGACAGAAATGAGGCAATGGACCCTATTTAATATCTTCTTAAATAGTAAGCAAGCGGACATAGAAATCAAGCCATGGAAGAAGAAAACTAGTTGAAATTCGCTTGACTATTCGGAAATCTGTTTTTCTTTCAAGTCTTAAATTGGTCTTTGTGAGACTGCTAGAGAGGCTACCTAACTGTAACTTTGAGAGAATTCGTCATTTTATTAATTTTGAGTACTATGTAAATTTGGCGAGCCGAAGCCTAAAGGAAGTTATCTAGAAGTATGATTTTGTTGTACTTACTCAGAGAAAGTTAACTTCTGAGGCTACAAATTTTCCTAATCAGCTAAAATGTAGTTGCTGACGATTTCTCGATGAGGAAAGATAGATGAGAAGTTGCAAACTTTCAAGAAAGATTTTTTTCATGCAAAAAATGAGAAGATTAAAAACATGGATGAAAACTTCTGCTGTTACAAATCAACACCTCTTCTGTCGTAAAGTGTCACGTGCGCCCCTTTCGATTATCGTCTGCGTACTTCGTACGTCAGCGGATTGTACTCTGACTTCAATGTAATTTAATTGGAAAAATAGCTAAATTCTAAAATGCTAAATTCATTGTGGTTTCACGCCCAAAATTTTTGTGAGGGCATTACAAACACAAATGAAGAATTGCAATTGATATTATGAAAACACGAATAATACACATGAATATAGATTTAAAAGCTGTGAATGTTGGGGCACGAATGAAACGAAACAAATTTCAATATAACGTTTGGTTTTGATTTTTTGAATTTTGCTCCAATTTGAATTAATTTTTTCTTTTTTTTTTTTTTTTTTACTAATACTAGAATTGTGAAGGATGTTTTTCAATGATCATGTGCAAAAACGCAGAGAACCATTCTTTTGTGTTTGCAATCGTTCTCCACGTGCTGTAGAAAAAGGTCTTGAGTGGTTACGTACTGGTTTTAAAATTTGTTTTCATCCTTATTCCAGAGGAACTCAATAGACAATTTTAAACAAAATTAATGAGAAAGCATAATTGGTAAACATTAATTGTAATTCAAATTTTAAAAATCAACTAAACATTGTATTACCAATCTATTTTTTATTTGTTCCGTTTTATCTTTATTTGTGTCCTCTCAACTTTTAAATCTGTATTCTTCCAGTTTTTATAATATCAACTGCTTTATTTCTCCATTCGTGTTTGTAATGTCCTACCAAAAAATTGAGGTGTTAAACTAAGAATCTAGTGAAATGATTTTTATTGTTTCGATTTAATTATATTGAATTCATAGTATGTTTCGTAGACGAACGACGTACGCAGAGAATAACCCAAACAATTACATACGACACTTTACGCCTAAAACGGTGTTGATTCCGACATGAATCTTTCATTATAATCAAATTTTGGTTCTACGAAAGCGTTATTGAGCCATAACGTTCCAATAAAAACTACCGTGTTCAAAATTTACAAATTATTATATAGGTACTTTATTTGCAGAATCTTTTCAAAAATATGAGATTATTGAATCATATATCAGCTACAACCCCTTCACCCCAGCATTATAGCATATGAGGGGACCAACCAAGAGGACAGACAAGATTCCACGTCCATCACAAAGTTGCCAATATGGAGGTTTTATCAATAGATTTTGTGAGATCTCAATCTTTTCAGTAATGAATGAAAGGGATTGTGGATACATATATCAGGATGGCGATAAAAAAGCTCCGTTCATTGACGACTTTAATGTTTTTGTTTGATTCAGTTCATTTTTTACAGTTAGTGGTCCGAATAAGTCAAAGATATTCCTCAGTGTACCAACATAATGAAATTGGGATAACGGAAGTACAAAAAAGGAAAAGGTTAAAAATCTAGTAGATATAATTAACAAATCAGCAGAGACGGCTGGCGAAACAAATTAAAACAATAACACTGGAAAATACTCAGACAACTCAAAGGTTAATTAAAAAGAAGAACGATGGTAATAAGGACTAAATAATACTAAAGCAAAAGAGCAGAATTATAAAAAAAATAAATTGACAAGAAAAATGAGATTAGAGAAAAGAAAGAAAAACGTATATTCTAGCAAGGTTCACATATTTTACTTATCTGATTTTCTTTTATCTAACTCAAATAACTTTTCCAGTTTTCTCCGCTTGCCTTTTTAGAGTTGAAGAGAAGCTCAGAACCTCATCACCTCTTTCACTGACCAGAATTTATTGCTAGAAAGACCAGGATTCAATCATAGGTGAAAGAGAGAGATGAATTAAGGAACACTATATAAAAAGACAGTGTGGGAGGGAAGTTTGGTCCTGTTTTGATTCGGGGGGTTGGGGTTTTGTTTCGTATCTTTGAATTAAAAAAAAAAAAAATATCTGCTGATTATTTTGGGATAGGTTGATATGTACACAGAGCTAAAAAAAAAAATAAGTTGAACGAAAACAGCAATCTTCACGCCTTATTTTCTTTATAAAACAAAAAAAAGAACAATTTGTTAGCATGCATATTTTAGCAAGGTTCATACATTTTACTTATCTGATTTTCTTTTGTTTTGCTCAAATAATATATCTGGTCTTCTCTGCTCCAAAAAGGTACGATTGTGTAATTTGACTTTCTCACCCTCGAAAAATAGTAGTGTTAAAATATTTTTGAAGACATTCTCTCTTTTTGCAATATGTTTTATAATTTTTATTTAAATATTCCGTGGCCATTCCTACGAACTGTTTAAATGTAAACAAAAATGGAACAAAAGAACCACACTATTGTTTTTAATACGATTTTAAACCCGACGATTTTTAGCTATAAAGTTCGAAAAAAACAATTTCTTTATGAGAGGAATTACCGTGCTGAAGTTCACTGAGTGATGGCCCGTCATGGATCTGTTCTTTTCGCCTTGAATTTTAGCTTAAACAATTAAGTTAACCAAGATTGCTTATCTAAAATAATGTGAAACTGTCCATAAATTAGACATGCTAACCTAACTAGACGTGTTTTCTTTTTAATCAAACCTTAAGTGTAGACAACCCGATGGAGCGTAAAGTGGTGTACATCTATCACTGGTTTACATAGCCTATACTTCGTGCATTTTTTCCAATTTTCAAAGCTTTCTAACGATATTATTTTGTGCATGTAACATGTAATGTACTTGCTGAAAACCCGTCCGATATGATTGTTTTCCAACTAGTTCAAGTATTTATACAGAGTTATTGTTGATAAAATAATCAGTTATCGTTCAAAAATATCACGGTTGTCGTTTTGGTGGCATTAGATGAACAGATACACCAAAATACAAATATCAAATCGAATAAAAACAAAGCGTAAAAAAATCCAAAAGTAAAACAAAACTTTATATTCTATCAGCTATTTAAACAATAGCAGCATTTATCTTACCATATCGTTTGGGGCAAGCAATTTTTCAGTGCTGATAGGAATGTTTTCCTTCGATTAAAATACAAATAGCAGTGAAAAGAAATGTTGATACAATCGAAAGAATTACTTCGTAAAATTATTTACAATATTCCCTCTAGATTCACGGATTCCTTTGAAAATATAGTTTGAAACCCGAGAGAAACAGGAATTAGTACCGAGAAAAAGAGAAGTCCTGATCCTCTGTTTCCCTATGACGAATGAAAAGTGACATTCAAGTTTAGAATTACAATTACATTGAATAGAAATCAACTTTAAAACCAGAAAGGATTTTTTCAATCAAAACTGACGAACTCCAGGGAGGACTAAAGATCCAATAGCTTAAAAACATAGAATTGAATGGGAAAAATAAACTTATTTCGTCAGACTTTGAACCTCAATCGGAAATTACAACTTCCGAGCCTCCAAAGACCATTACTTTGGGTCTTCGAATTAGTGCCCGAAGAAATTTTTTTTAAAGCATTGACCCCCTCCCCCAAATAAATGATGAAAAAAAAACCTTCCCTGGATGATGCTGATTCTAGAAAATACATTATTTTAAGAATCAGACTCTAATAGTTTTAGAGCAAGTTCTAGATGAAAAAATTTTTTAAAAAGATTATAATAGACTTTTTTCAGAGAGTGTAAACGCTTTCAAAGGAATCCACCAAAAGATATGTGCCGTTGACCGGCTGACTTCAGACATGCCTTTGTTTCTGTTGTGTGATGCATAGTTCTTGACATGTTAGAGTACAAACATATATACTTTAGTATTTTATGATACAGAAAACACGTTTGTATTCTGTGATGCGTCGATTTTTAGAGTGCAAACATGTATACTTTAGTATTTCATATTATAGAAAACACTATACGGTCAAATCGTGTTCGATACATCGATTCTTGTAAGATCTCCGAAGTTTAAGCGATCCTGAACCTTGTCATTATCCAGATACGTGGCTGTCTAGGAATACCAGGTGCTGTATATGGTAACAAAATTGTTCTGCAGCCGTGTCAACCAATGTTATGTCAATAGAGTACAGAGCACCGTGCTAAGCTTGGACCAGACTGTGCAGCCAGTCCTTTCTCACGCTAATGCTGCTCCCAGGAGAACACATAACAGTGAATTCTCCCAGGAGCTACCATACTCATATCAAGGGCCAGAGATGTAGAAGACACGAATCAAATATTTTTAAAAGGGAAACATTACATCAAAAAGAAGAATTGTTCTTTTGAAATTGAGCGTGTTTTTGTTTTTCCGTTGCTTTGAGATCCGCTTTGACTAATTTTTTTAGTATTTTGTTGCTTTTTATCACGATGATGTAGGACAACTTATTTGACCAGTATGGTAGATAGTGTGACCACCCACAAAGAAAAAAAACAATGATCGATACTGTCATGGGTTTTACATATGTCGTCCGTAGCCTTTGCGTGTAAAGGCTCATCCAAGGAAACAGATATTCGGAGATAGGTAACAAAGCCGTATTGATTTTGGGTGGAACAACAGATTGGTTTATGTACAAAACAATACAAAACGCTGGAAATGAATTTCGTTGAGAGAAGTTTCTTTCAAACGTCCTTGTTCGAGGTTTCATAATTATTTTAAAATTTCCTCATATTTCTCAAAGACACGGTTGTTCATGCACGAAGTCCTTTATCGAATTTCCGTAACAGAATTCCTCAAATGAACAAAGCACTTTGTTTTTGAAAGGTTCTTTCACACGTTGGAAATCAACGATTTCCCACGAATCACATTCAAATATTTCTCCATTAATCTCCGAGAGAAGCCCGTTTTCACAATTTGCTTTCTTTTGTATCCTGACTGCTATTTATATCCCCTTGTCCTTTCTTTCTTCCTGAGGTGAACTCAAAAAATTCACATCCACGGAATTTTTGTAATTCCTGTATTTTTTTTATTCTTTATCTTGATGCGTATGTTTGTTTAAACGTATATGTGTAAGAATTGTTCGTTTCTTCATCTACTTTCTTGTTTCCGATTATTGTATTTGTTCATCTCTTAACCCCGTTAACCGACAAAAATTTTTAATCTATAGGGCGCAATCCATACAGGAATTGGAGTTGCTTTCCCTCAATTATATTATCCCTCTTCCCCAGTATTTCAGCATTTATGCAGAAAAACCAAATCAGTGTTCATTGTGTGAGTTCTGGGGATCTTCCCAACTCACCCCTGAAGGTTCGTCTCTGAACAAGTATTCGCTGCTACCATACTGCTGCTGGAAAATCAGGTACGTCAAGGGGCAATGGTCCATCTGTAGACGGAATTCTTTTCCCCACAAGTATGGGGGAAATTTTTTGCCGGCCTGACTACTCACAGACACTCTCTATCTATCGTGCAGTAAGTTCTCTCTCCATTTTTCTTCTGGTATAATCTACTGGATGGAGCTTCTTGTTTCTTCCATCCCGAGTCAGTACTGCTCCCAGGCCGACATCTGATGCATCTGTCCCTGGCGTAAAAACTGGTCCTAGGTTTATGTGCTGTTGTATCGGTTCCGATACTAAGCTGTCCTTGGGCGTCTGAAACGATTGTTCTTTGGCAAAAATCCTGCTGTATATTCTAGTTTTGGCCATCCCTCTCATGGTTAGGTCTGACAATGGTACAGCTACGGTAGCTCAGTTGGGGATATACTTCGTGTAGAAATTTATCAGCCCCAGGAGGAACGCTTTGATTTGTCTCTTAGTTTAAGGTATCTACGCTTCTCTTATCATCTCACCCCCCCTCCCCAAGATTGTTCTTTTATTAAAAGGAACAGGAGCTGGTCAAACTCATTCATTCTGCTCAAGGCAAACCTTCATGGAGTCTCCTCTTTCCCGGACTTTCCTGCCTTTAACTTCTTACAGAAAGCCCCAGCAGTTTGGTCAAAGGCTCTCAGGAGGTCTCATAGTCCAAGGATTGTTTGGTGCATGCTTCCAACGCTTTGTTTTAGTGAGTACCAGACTTAGGTCAGATGCCCATATATCCTTGATCCAACAATTGCTTACAGCCTACTTCTCAAATTGCTTCAGAAATGCGTTCATGGCCTCTTTGGTTCAGGGGGAATGCGTTGCTCATTACTGCCCCCAACCCAGGATCTCTAGGATAATTCCGAGCAAATACTCTTTCCATTCTTTATAGTTCTCTCTCTCTCTCTCTCTCTCTCTCTCTCTCTCTCTCTCTCTCTCTCTCTTATTTCTCGTTCCTCTACCCTCTCTTTCTCATTTCCAATCATTTATGACCGAAGTCTCTTTCCTGTAAGCCCGATTGTTTCTCCGAAACTCTTTGTCTGTCCAATCCAAGCTGCTGTGCACCAGACTGATATTCATCTCTTTCCATTTGTGCCCTTCTTCCGTTGCACACAAGGCTTAGTATTTTTTTTTAGTTGAAACTTGTTGTCACTTATTCACCAACTATCATCTTGTGCAGTGACTTTTTTTTATCTAGTGAATATTTATTTCTTTTGTTTTTATATATTTAATTTTTCCATTCCATATTCGTCGTCAAAATATTGAAACTTTTCCTTCTGGTGATAATTATTATCATTATCTTCGGTGCAGTGACGCCAGCCAAATGACTTGGCAAAATTCGTTCAAACATATTTTCGTTTCCACTTCACCGATTCGTTGGTTTTTCTGTCCTGATCCTTCCGGTGATGCCAAGTTATGTAAAACCACATTATCCTATCCGGCCAAGGTGCCGAATTGTTAGCCAGAGTTTTTACGTATGATCATTCTACGAGGAATCCTTTCTAATATTGAACAAGGTGTTACCTTAAATGTTCGAAGGATTCAAACTGATAGATAAATCTGTTTATCTGACAGATCAGCCAGCATTTACCGTGTCTTACCAAAAATTTCACAAACACCAAAATCATCCTTTTGAGAAATAAAGAACCTCATTTTCTATTCTTTCATTTTTTTTTTAACGAAGTCATTTCGCGTCTCAGATTATTCAAACCTTTAAGCAGAACCTCGTATATTTACAGCGGCGTTATAGCAGTTGTCATAAAATGTTTCGTAAAATTCCATGAAGTATTTTGATTTTTTTTACCAATTTCGTTCATTTCTTTGTTATGGATTTCTTATATCACCATATTTTAGCTTGACGTACCCTCCAAACATTGAAGTAAGCAAAGGGAGATCTTCGAATTTCATTATTTATATCCTGTTATAATTATTTTACTAAGGTCGCTGTTTGTAACGCTCTTGACATCACCAATGAGCAATGGTTGATTATTCTGCTGTCATGATGAAGAAAGAAAAGGGAAGAGAGAGAGAGAGAGAGAGAGAGAAGCGGAAAGATAACATAAGGAATAGTGAGACATTCTGTCGTCATAGTTTTAAGGAAAAGACGATAACGATGCAACATGTCAGAGATGCTAAATATCGTCTGGTTCTATGGATACAAGGAAGAAAGACTGGTGAAAAAAAAAGAAGAAAGAAGTGGAGAGAAAAAAAGGAAGAGAATTTAGAAAGAATAGAAGAGAGGAGATAAAAAGTGTTGTTAAGAGAAAGAAAAGGGAAAGAGAAAAAGGAAAAAGGGAAGAAAAATTAAGAAACCAAGGGAGAAAAAGAAGCAAACAGTGGAAAAAGAATAGAAGTGGAGAAAGAACGCAAAGAGTGAAAGGAAGAAAGAGAGAGAAAAAGAAAAGAATGAAGAAAGAGAAGAAGAAAAAAAGAAAGAATGATGGAAGAGAAAATGTAAGAAAGCAAAAAAAGGAAGTAAGAAGTTAAAGAAAAAAGTAGCAACGAAAGAGTTTACTCATGAGAAAAATCCAACTTCCATTTTTATTCTGATGAATCAACATATAATTAAGTTTAATTAATTTGCAATATGAAATATACTTATTTCAAGACAATAAATATGCAGAGTAGAATATGCATTAGCAAAAGCCAGAAAAAAACGTGAAATTTACTTTAAATCAACATTTAATTCAGTTTTTTTTTACGGTGTGAAATATAGATATTTCAAAATAATACATACCTGCATGTGGAGTTTTGCTTTCTTGTTTTGTTTTTTGTTTTTTGTTTTGTTTTTTTTCGCTTAGATTATAAATTGGATTCTACTTGGGAAGCAGAGGCTATTCCAGTGAATAATTCAAACGCTTCGTTCGTTTTGTACGCGATTGTTAGAAGCAGTCAGAGTTTTCTCATGAAGAAAAGATCTATTTCTATTCCCATGTTCTATGCATGATGATATGAAAGAGAAAATACTTATTTTTAATGTCAATTTTTTATTTCAAAATAACAGCCAAGTGCTGATTCTTTATATCAAAATTAAGGTCAGTCAAGCATAGTTGCTCATACATGACATAGAGTTATTTCAAAATTATTTATATATATATATATTGCAGTCAAAATAACAAAAACAGAATGACACGAAAGGAAACAAGCATTTGATGCTATTTATATATGTAAGTATTATTTTTTACTTGAGGAACTGTAACCCAGATGATGACGTCAGCCTTTGCCACTCCACAATGATTCTATGAAAGTCAGCCAATTTAATCATGGTCCCACTGTGAGTTCTGTTACCCCACATATCAGTTCAATGGCCAAGCGGTCCTTGATTCACTTTCCCTTACTCATAAGTGATGAGAGCCCACTTCAATTAGGGATGTTTTTCTCGTAGGAGACAGTTAAATATGGATGTCCAGAAGAGAAATTTGATACGAATTATCCAAAATATATATGTATATTCCCAATATAAAAACCCACCATATGGCGGACAATATTCTATTAAAACTGATAAACCACAAGAATCAATTTCAATATATGTGTATGTACTGCAATGAAGGCAGTTGCTTTGGGAACTTTCACGTTTACTTCTATGTCCTTCTTTTTGCCCCCACTCCAAATTTCAGTAGTGTTTCATTTCTTAGTTATAGTTAATCGGTACGTAGTTTTGTTTATTAATTCACTTTTTTTTCCAGAATTTACAGGGTAATTAACAGGCTGAGGAAGAAGTTATTAAATTGTGACCTCTCATCCTGCGAAAATATATCAAGAGAAAAAAATGATGAATAATGGGGAAATAGACTGAGGTAGATGGATAGGTAATTACTTTCAACTCATTATTTGTCCTTTAACTAATTTCAACGCAGCTTTTTTGTTGCCACAACACGCTCTTATCAAATGTAGAGGTCATAGATTCATCCCATATCTCAGGAACTATTTTATATAGAAGTGTGTGGTTTTTACCATTGTATAATATGTGTTTTGAAAATTCGTTTACATCTGAGAAAAAAAAAACCCAGAAAGACCCAGCCCGTCAGTTACGTTTGAAGCTCCGTAATTTGGACATTAATCGAGATAGAAATATGGGATTTTCACCCATCGATAGCTCATTCATCTAAAATTTATAAAGCATGTTGAAATGTGGTTACCTTTAGAAACAAGCAATCATTGATTGTCTTTACTTTCACAGGTGTGAAATACGGCAGCTACACGAATCATATAATGAACATCCGTGTAAGCATGCATAATCTAATTTTTACCATAACCTGGGATTGTTCTGTGTATGTTTTCGTTACATTCGTTGTGTAAACAAGCCATGATTGCCAAATTGGGCGACAAATAACCTATTGGGTGGCTTTTGAAAGTAGATGCCTTTTTAAATCATTGAAATAACCTTCTGCAATCATTTACCTTGAATATACATAAGAGTTAATTTGAAGAGAAAGTGAAAGCAATTTTTTATTTCGTATTTTAAAGAAAAAAACTTGTTTAAAAGAAACTAAAAGCAATTTTGCCAAACTCCATGTTGGATTTGACTTTCAACAAGCACAAAAACAATCCTCACCTGATTTAGGGGAGAAACACTTAACTAATCTTTTTATCAAATTGATGAAATAAGTTGAACTCAACTCTATTGTTATCAAAGATTGACTGAGAATACTAAAATTTCTCTCCTATTGCACCCATTGTAGCCAAGCTCGTTGGTCTGTCTGTCAGACTCATCTTTCTTTTTGTCCACTTTCTCATTAGAGTATCCAACCAGTACTTGACTGGATTGTCCTCAAAGCCAGAACCAGAATACAAAAGTATCCTTGCTATGTAGTAATATTTATATTATTGATAGCTGAAATTATCTTGTAATGTTATTACTTGAAATAATTAGAAATGAAAAATCATTAAGGGATAAGAATAAGCGATTGTGTGTATATGTGGGTACATATAATTATATCTATATGTATGTATACGCGTATGTGCAGAAGCATTAAAAACTACATATATATTTCTATATGTATTAATATATTTGTGCTTACACACACACATACACTCATATATATATATATATATATATATATATATATATATATATATATATATATATATATATATATATATATATATATATCATTACAAAAATAGTGCGAACTTGGATTGTTGATAAGAGTTAGTTGTCGGCAGACGATTCGACCACTGAGAAAAAAAGCTGCCAAGTCAGACAGTTTTAGATCGTGAGAGCTCGTTAAAACACATTAGGGGATAAAGGATGATCTAGTCACGAGGAGAGAGTGAAGGAAACATGAAAAAAGAGAACGATGAAGGAATTAAGATTAGAGGCACAGAGATATTAAGTAATGATTTTTCTTGTGAACGCACACTTATACACATTTGTTTAAAAGAAAAAAAACATAAAAGAAATTGAAAAGAAAATGGGAAAATGTTCTAATCATATACACACGGATACACGTGTAGAAAAAATGGAAAAAAATCAAACTGTAACAAACACAGGAACATAAATATGGGACCTCATATCGACAAGAAATGAATTCTTCCTGTTTTTGGTTGTGTTTTGGACTTTTTGATATTGGATGTTTTCCGTTTAAGTTTCATTTGGATGCAGCATTCTGATGGCGTAATGAATTTTGCACTTCGCGTTAAATGATACTGTTTTTTTAAGCTTGATTTTTTCCGGTGTTTGATTCAATATCGAGTGAACAATTCTTTATTTGATTAATTCCCAATTAAGTTTCGATTGGTTGAGGCTCAGATAACTCTGTGTAGTGGCTAGAAAGGCTCGTAAATGGTTACGGAATTCTGAATGAGGCAGAAATTACCCTGGAAAAAGCAATCCGTCTTGGAAAACCTTGAAATACAGTCGTTAGGATTTTACATTTTCATGACACGAGATTGCATACGTACTCGTTTCATGAAGAATACTGAATATACATTAGAATTAGGCAGATTTTTTTTTAAATATGTAACAGTGTATATGATTTATCATCTACGGTCGTAACTGTTCTGAACTTTTTCTTGTTTTTTGTTTGGTTTTGGGTACCAGATTTGAGTTCGAGTCGGTTTTTTGCGAATCCCCTGCTGGGTTCCAAGGTGCGTACTTCTGCGGGAAACAAGGACATAGTTTTCATCCTTCTGGAACGCCTATTATTATGTGTGGAAATGGTATATAATTTGTAACTAACATTTGTCTCACTGTGTGGTGTTCTATTTACTATGGATGAACTGTTTTGTGCTTTCTTATGCATTGATTAGTCATGAATGCTTCAGAAAAGGAAATAATTCATAAATTGACAAAGAAAATGCATATGCATGAAAACGCATTCATTACACGCATATGTGAACATATACAAAGAAAAATAATACAACGCGGCTGGAAACAGATTAAGGAGTCAATTGGGCCTAATCTCAAATTGTTAACTTAACCCCACTCACTAAAACTATTTGGGGAAGAGATTAAGAAAATAACTAAAAAGCTTCTTTCTAGAAATAATGCAGAATAATGTTTGAATTTTTAGCTATCTTTTTATTGATTTAAAAATCTTGAGTGAAAAAAGTTTCAGTGATAGAATGATGGAAAAGAATTGTATAAAAAATACAGAAAAAGAAGAGAGGAAAAAAACTTTGTTTACAGAAAAATGGGAAGAGAAGATCGCTTTTTGTAGGTATGCTCTATTGCTATCCGTACGCATTCTCAAGTGTATTTTCCTGACGAAGTCAGTCATTGGAGGGAAAAATTTGTTTTGGTTTTGGGGTTTTTTTTATAGAAATATCCTAGATCTGTGATACATCCTCGGAGAGGATTTTGCGACGTTATAATTTAGAAATCGCGGTTGATTCGCAATGACTGCATATCATGTGTTGAAATCAAAAGAAGAAGTTTTGCCTCGATGATCTCCCCAATATTCCCTCTTACCCATTGATTCTGTTGGTGATTTCGTAAGAATCACTTACCTGTAAAAAGTTGCATTTTCTTTTGGAGTTGAAAAAGGATTTTGGAACAAGACCGGTCACAAGAATTACAGTTGAAAAATTATACCGATAGGTTGATTGGAATTGAGTCACCACTAAGCTGACAGTCGACTTACGCATTTCTTTGACAGACCCACATGAGAAATGCACTGCACACTTGAAGGAAGGCTGTTGAAGATGTTTGTTGGGGATGATGTTAGATGAGTAATCACACCCGTATTGTTTCATTTTGTTTTAATTCTCTTTTCTCCCTGTTTAAATTTTGCTGTTGAGCCTTAGTTTTCATGTTCTATGTTTTTTTGTACTTTACTACTCAGATAGAGATACACACACAGTTAAGATTTCATGTATCAGAGAAAAACGTATCTAGACAGTTTACATTTGATGAAAGATCTTTTTCAACAAATCGGAGTTCTGATTTAAACTAGAAAAAAAATCAAGAAAAAAGACAGAAAGAAAGAAAGAAGTAAAGGGAACAATGGTAGTGCAGGGTCTTATATACTGCACCGTGAAGATCACGTTACAAGCAATATCTCGCAGAAATATCAAAGTATGTGCAAAGAGGGACGTGACAAAAAACAGGTTGCAGATTCTTTAACAATCTCTAGACCAAAATTTATGCCAACATCATTTACAATAATTTATCTCATAGTTGGATGCATTTATAATAAAAGAAACCCACCTTACACTCGCATGGTAAATAATTGCTAAATTGAGGTTTCTCAACATTTTGGGGGTATTAGGTGTGCTCAATAACATACTAAAAGGTAGCCATACTTTAACCAATGAAAAAGTATAATTTTCAAGGTGGCATCCAAGATGGCCTCCAAATCGTTACAATGCCCATTACTAGTTCATTATTCATCCTTGACAAGTTTTCAAGTGGTTTTTGTTGTATTAAGTGTGATTGCTAGCCTATCGAAAGTTTATCACGGTCTGACTACTGGAAAGGTATAAATTTCAAGATGACATCCAAGTTGACAGCCAAATTAGTTGCCTGCATTCATGGAAAGAATACCCTATCGACCAAAAAGTCTTCCGAAGTATCAGGTGTTTTCAATGACATAATAAAAGTCCATCACTGTCAGACAACTGGTAAGGTATAATTCCCACAATGGAGTCCAAGATGGCTGCTAAATCTTTAAAATACCCATTACTCATTTATTATTCACCCTAGTCAAGTCTTTCAAACTATTTTGTAGAATCAAATATGCTTAATATTATCAAAAGTATATTAGAGCCTGACTAATGGAAGGGCATAATTTCCAATCAGGCATCGGATATAACCATTTTTTTTAATGCTCATTACTTGTACATTAATCAACCCAGGCACAACTTCCAAGTATCACGACTTTTTAGTATCAAGTGTGCCCAATTGCGCATCAAAAGTATATTACTGTCTGAATAGTTAAAAGGTATCATTTCAAAGATGGTGTCCAAGATGCCAACCATTTTTAGGAATGTCCATAACTCGATTATAATTCATCCTATACATGTTTTCACACGATTTTATGTGGTACCAAATATATACAATAACATAAGTCTCTACCGGAAAGTGTAATTTTCAAGATACTGCTAAATCCTTCAGATGCCCATAACTCGTTCATTATTTATCATAGACCAGTTATCCAGCAGTTTTTATTGTATCAAGTACGTTGAATAATATTATGTCCATTCGTCATAGGCATTATGTGAATGTGGATTTCCATTTTTCTCAGTGCAAATGTAATTTTAGCTGTATCTATATCATATAAAATACTAATCTATGTGAGTGTTTGTGCTGTAAAGAGTCAATAACTATGTATCACGGAAGAGGAACAAAGGTATATCTGGAATCAGAAGGTCTCCAATTACCTACAGTACGCTTTTCTTTAGGTCGAATTTTACTAAAAAAATTCTTTCTATTTATTAGAACTTCAAACCTTTAGTCAGTTTTCAGAAAGGTCACATTTAAAGGTTTTAGAAAATGGCGTTCTATTTATGATGTTGTAACAATGCTTTACTGCACAATTACTTTAGATTTGTAATAGGTGACCATGAGCGTGAATTTCTCTTTCTCCTTTTGCTTACGCCAGCATAAGTAATCTAACCCTAATCGGGCAATAAAACACCTACCTCTTACACCAATCCAAACCCAATCGCAACAATACAAGACGGGCATAATCTAAATGCGATAGTCCACTTTGATGTATGAACGTCTAACGCCATAAATGATTAAATGAATTTTAGTTCCGGGGATTTTCTCAAGTTTTAGGAGAGAGTATCGCAGGATGCACGTGGTTGTGCACTTACCTGTACTGACCAACCGAGGGAGTGCATGTGCAAGCACCCCTACCCCAATTTTTGATTTCATGAAATTTCAATAAAATATCATTTCTCAATCAACTTTTCAGTGTTGTTAAATTTAAGGTTTCCAGCCAGGCAATGCTGGGCACTCCAACAAATATATAAAGTAGTTGTGTATGTCTATTTGTATTCGAAAGTCGAACACCACGC
The DNA here is from genome assembly GCA_963457665.1 of Thysanoteuthis rhombus. Lineage (NCBI taxonomy): Eukaryota > Metazoa > Mollusca > Cephalopoda > Oegopsida > Thysanoteuthidae > Thysanoteuthis > Thysanoteuthis major. Next base: position 13,745,141 of record OY735203.1, read on the forward strand.
ATCACAGAAGGAAAACAAGGGCAGACCTCAATTCATCTACAGCTCACCTTTTCCCCACACGAATTATCAAAAGAAATACCTATGAGGTCAGCGTTTGTATTCACAATAAAAAAAATATCATCCTATCACTAAAGAAATTGTTGACTGTAACAATACCTAAAAATACTAGTGTTTAGAAACGAGGTAAATACAATCGGCAGACTAAGTTCAAAAACCGGTTGAGAATATTTTAATTTTTCCTCTAAATCATTTGTGCTTCCAGTTTATTTGACCTACGAAGCTTCCGGAAATTTTTCAGTTTTGAGGAGAAATATTTAGACTTTATAAAGGAGGTTCCATTTAGAATGTAGCTACAAGGTTAAGCCGCACCCTTACTTTCCATTCGTCTTAGGTAACCATGGATGTGAAATTCTCTTACAACGTATTTTCATCACTGCAAAAAGCCCTAACATTATCTCTACCCTTAATCCAAACACAAACGCAACAATAAATAAACGGACAACGTACAAACTTCTAACACCATCAGTTCTGAGAGAAATCAATTTTCCAGGTTTGGGAAGGAGGTATGTAGATAACCCTGAGGTTGCACACTAGCCTGGATGAGTCTGTTTGGGGGGGTTCGAGTGCACATCGCCTATTTGATTTCATAAATCACTACAAAATTTCATTTGCTCTCCGGAGTTGGATTTTTTCCCAGGCAACGCCGGTTTGACCAGCTGGTCTCCGTCTCTGTCTGTGTCCCCTCTCTCTCTCTCTCTCTCTCTCTCTCTATATATATATATATATATATATATATATATATATATATAGAGAGAGAGAGAGAGAGAGAGAGAGGTGAATAGATAGATTTATTCATATTCATCTTCAGCTTTTCTGCACTACCTGTCCTCTACATTCAATCAATTTCCTTCTCTCTCTTTCTGTTTGTTTGCCTGTCTATTTGTCTCTGTCTATCTCAGTACCCATGAGAGCTACGTGTGCGGAAGAGTGTGTGAGTCTGTATATGTGTTAATGTCTTCATTCGTTCGTTACTCGATACAAACTCAATTTGGACTCATCAAGGTTTCAATTAATGACACTGAGTTAATTAGTGGCAGTGTATAGTTGTTTCAGTGGACATTTGGTCTTTACGGGCAACGACTGGTAGCATCAGACTGAGTATCAAGTGTATAACATCAATTACAAGTCCGGTGAAGATTTTGGAATATTTGACCTGTAACGAGAGACCATTAAAACTAGCACTCAACCTTTCCCAATCTCTGAAATAGATAGATATATAAATAGATAGAAATGTTGAAAGTATATGTATATTTTTCGGCGAACGTACTACTTTACTCGATTTCTATAGACAATATTTCAGCCTTGCTTCTCAACGCTGTTTTCTAACTGAATCGCAAAAGCTTTACAAAATGTCTCGTCAATAATCTTTTTTGTAATTTGTTTTTAATTCATTTTGAAAACGGCGTTGACCTGCAAGGCCGAAATATTAACAATAATACTTGAATAAAGTAGTACATTGGTCGAAAAAAAAAAACAAATGTATATACCTATTACTACTGTGCTACTAAGAAAAGTGTACCTGAAGTCAGGTAGAATTTTGATGTTTAGTAATCTTAGGTTAATTAGCAATTATCAAGTAAAAATAGTAAGGAAAGTGTATACAAAGATTACTTTAGCCAATCTTATTGTTCGGACAAAAGCTCTCATCTTTATTGGTTAGTATCACTATGTATTGGCTGATACATTCTTCGATTCAACAAAAATCTTTAGTCAATTGAAACGATTTTGAACACATCTAGGATATCTTTGCATCACCATCATCATCATCACCATCATCAGCCTTTTAGCATCCGTCGTTGGACATAGACCTTCCCCAAAATTTGCCGAACCTCCCTGTCGTGGGTGTCGCAGAGCCAATACTTTCTGGACTAGTCCATCACACCATCTTATATTTTTCGGCCATACTGATGATATCTGTGGATCTACGCAGTGAGTTGTAATGTCCAGTATTTGTCTGACATTCTTGCAACACCACCAGCCCATTGCCATTTTAGTTTTCTAACGGTTTCTATGATATATCTGACTGCCAGCGTTTCTCTGATATACCGTGTTGTCTTGAGATCTCTCCATGTTATGTTATGTATGATTCTCCCCTTAGCACATTGAATGTCAATTTCCTGGTTAGTTTTTATGTTTCTGCTCTATAGGTGACTATCAGGTGGATGCATTAGTTGTATACCCTTCTTTTCAGTACTAATGGAATTTTCTTGTTTTGGAAAGTTGGGCTGGGTCTACCGAAAGCTTACCAACCTAGAATGATTATTTGTTTGATTTCTTTTTCTTTCGGGGATACCATGGGGATTCGTTGTCTTAGGCTGATTTTACTGGACAATAAAGCATAAACTGTTGCATAATAATCATAGCTCTGGCTTCGACGACAAAGAATTAGACGAGAATTCAACTTTTTTTCAAGGTCTGCCGATGGCCGACGAGACCCATGCAGGGCAAACAATATTTTCCACAATGGCAACAGGAAGAGGTCTGGTAATCAGATGGAAGTCTGCTTTTTTATGCTTTAGAAAGAGAGGTTTTCCGGAGGACCTTATATCTCCTCGTCCCCCTGTCAGTAACCTCTGTTGACCAGTGGTGGTAATTTATTTCACGAGTAAGGAATCTCAGATTAAAAAATTCTGAATATGTCTATAATAACAACAGTGAATTGGGCAATATTGAACTTGACTAACCTAAAATACATGCAGTAAAACAAAGAAAACAGTGTAAAAATACAAAGTGCTGAATATGTAACTTGATTTTTCAACTTGAATTTCTTATATCTCGATTTTGACAAATATCAACGCAAGAACACGACTGGTCCTCGGCTGTGTTCTCGTCTACGGACTGAACGTTGCATGACCCATCGCTCTATAGAGGGAGAGTCGGGAGTTGTGCTGACGCCTTCGCCTAAAATAAAGCACATTTGTCCTTCTCACGAGTGGACATCATGGACATGCTACCGTATGAAAAGAGAAAGTTAAGATTATGCTTTGCTAATTTCCGATGATATAGTCTATCCCGTATGTGACTGTATCATTCTGAAACATAGTTTATACCCTTTTCAGGAAATATTAAGTCAATGCAAAAGTTTTCTGACAAAATGTTCTTTTCGTAGCGTAATCATTCAGCTATCAAAGTATTTTCCTTGGCTATGATATTATGCCATGTTCCAGATAAATTGTGTATTCTGTCATAAAAGCACGTTTTTGGTTTGGCTTTTGGCTTGATGAATTCCTTAAGATATATTTTCGCATCTTTAACTTGTTGGAACCACTAGATAGATAAGGAGTGTTAAATGGAGCGAAACCAAGGCTCCATCCAAACGTGTTGATTAATTCGCCTGTAATTTCTCTGCGGGTTCATATGTTGTTTGTGTTGCATCTTCCATCAAATGTTTCTCTAATTCATCAGTTTTAGTTTTTGTCGGGTCATCCTAAGGGCTCTTTATCATTGGGTTCAAAATCTTTTTTTTTTAACTATTTCAGTCACGTTCATGTACCTGCTGTGTCATTACTAAAAGTTTTAGCGATCCATTGCTTGACTTTCATCACACCTTTTCCCAGATTAAACATGACGAATAAACAATGTCAAATGTGAATCTATATTCAGCTATGATTTTTACTTAAATAGAGCAAATATTCTTGAGGGGCACGTGTACACGAGCAACGCAAACCTGTGTAAACTTCAAAGACACTTCTAAGATTTCCTTAAAAATGGTGCTGGGAATTTTTGCATCAAACCAATCTTAAAGATCATTATCAATATCATGACTTGATTTTTTTTCATCTATTTTTTCTTCGTTTACTTTTATTTTATTTGTTATGCTTTGATTTTGCTTTCTCCCTAAAATTGGCCTTGTGCCAGACGAAGCCAAATGTAGTCAATATCAGTTAATCCAGTGTAAACCTCATAAACTTTGAGTCTGCTGAAACGAAATCATTCATAGATTTGAATATTTTATTTTCGAATTTTTACTGAGCGTAAGACTTTTTATGCCTTCCATAAGTTTCTCTCTCCCTTTCTCTCTCTCACACATACACACACAGATATTTACTAAGTATAGCTAAGTAAAACTGGCAAAATAAAAGGAAATATGGTTAGGGAAATTGTGTTGCGCTAATCTTACAAGTATGGAAAGGTGCCTACCTTGAATATCAGGATTCAAAATCCCTTTTATTGCTTGAGCTAGAACTTTAGGTGGAGCTAAGTTACTTAAATATAGATATTTACTAGTCGAAACATAATTTGACAGAGCCATAAGAGCGTGGCGCAGGACAAGGATGAAACTCGCTACAATAGAGAATAATTTGACGAAGGTATATTCTTAAACATCACTGTAAACCAAGCGAACAAATAGATATTTACAAAGTTTAGCATAGGCCAACACAACACAATATTGGGGCTTCCCTTGAGGTTCGAACTCACTACACTAGCAAACAATCTAGTGAGACTAGTCCTCGCTTTATGCCAAGTACCTATGTTGAGTTGATTCTTTTTTTCATTCCGGTTCCTCCCACCGGTTCATTACAACTTGGTTTCAGTCCATGAGCAGTTTTACAACAAAACTTATTTTTACAAGCATTGGCAAAGCAGATAGTTGCTCAACTTCTGTGATCAGACGTGAACCAATGTTACCAGTACTAGACAGCAAGCGTCGGCACAAGCTAATAACTGACTAATTTCCAGTCCCCTGTTTGCAATTACCTCACAACTGGTTTCACAAAATGAGAAAATGTGCAGTTGAACAACGATTCTTCGGCGCAAATTGCTCAAATGATTGAGACAATGCAAGACAGTGCAGATGGAACAAGCTAATATGTGAAACTGTCAAGATTAGTTAAAAGGTGCGTATTTCTCTAGTTCTCTTTTGTCATTTTCTTTCAATCTCACCTTAATATCAACTTGATCTCCAAATTGCCTAAGCCATGACCTTGGGAAAATAAAAACTATTCGACTGACTAACACGACTCTCTTGACGACAACAATGCAATAATGCACTGAAGCAGTTCCCACAACGACAAAAAACAAACATAAATAATAGGGTGAAGAGAGAAGAAGATGTCGTGATTATGGCAGCCTTAAAGCGAAGAGACAGAGAGGGAGAGAGATAAAGATAGGGGGTGTGATTGAAAATTGCTTAGACGAAGCAAGAAACGGCCTAATTTTCCCGTTGATGACTTAACGTTAAGCGTCCATAAGAACCATTAAAAAAGAGAATAGAAACCATCTTGAAACTTAGCAAGGTCATTAAAGGAAATTGATCTCTTTTTTTTATTTGTTAGCTAATCTAGTGTGAATTGCCTGTTCGTATTAGTTGACGAATACAATAGCCAGATAACTCGTGTCCGGGCTTGAAGGTTAGCAACAAGCCGTGCAGCTTAGAACCGAAATAACTTCTTATTGCGATTGAATCCCACACCACAACACAATTTGCAACATCAGGTGTGTTGTTATATGACTCAGTGTCGACATCAAAATGACATTTGTTTATCCAACAAGCTGCTTTGAACTCCGAATTGCTGATGTCTGTAGTTGCAGATGTATCGTTCAAAAGTCGGGTGGCCTTATTACAAGGCCAACTGAATAATACGACAACCGAGTCAGATCGACATAAGATAAATAATAATCGCTGTTGCATTCTTTATTTCTCTGACTCTTTTTCTAAAAAAAACTTTCTATCTTTTTCTTTTGTTTCCATGGAATGGTCCATGATCCGATTCTAATTAGTTCGTCTCCAAATATTGTGAGCTTTTACCAGACGAAGCTATCTATCGCAATCTGATCAAATCTATCTATCTATCTCTGCCTGTTCATATCTATCCATCGATACATCTTTCTCAGTCATTTCATTGAGTTGTATAAGTGCTACTATCTAAGTCTGTTCATATTTCTCCGAGTTCAACACCTCTCTATCTTTTGATAACTCTCTCTCGCGGGATCTATCACTCTATTTATCCGGGGCTGATCGGGCCGCCAGGCAACTGGGCAAAATCCGTTTGGGCTGGTCAGTCAGTTGGCCGATGCATTCTGGCCCCAAGTTAATGGGTCTCAAGCTGTGTGCTGCAGCACCTTAGTATGCAGTATCTATCCTCACAGTGTGCTGCGTAAATTTATCTAAATACGTATGTACTTAGAGCCTTTTGGCCCACTTCCATCATGGAATTGCCAATCAAGTGATTTTATTTGTAATCAACTTTTCTAGCGACTGCCGAAAGGGAAAGGGATTTGAAGTATGTGTATGAAGAATGGAACTTTTTTTCATTGACTACTGAAATGTTCTCGTCTAATTCATTTCATTTTTGCAGTTGGTGTGTTCCATAAACTTAACGTATTTCTTAGTGTACCGTCATAAAATAAATCAGCGGATTAGCGTCTTTGGTGCTGATATGTCCATGTTATTGAAGGGGTCGAATTTAGTATCAATAGGGTCCTTCCTGGGAAAATCCATTTTTCGAACTAATCAAAACAAAAATTAAGTATTAATAAGCTTATGATATCTAATTTAACGTAAAGCCCTTCATGGATCAATAATCTATCTTGATGTAATATAATGAACAGTCAAATAAGGTTAGTTGAGACATTTTATTTTATAACCAACAAAAAAAAATTAAAATATAAAATATTTTCAAAACATATTTTGGGGGATGATTCCTGAAATGTTGGGTTCCTCGGTAGCTGCACTGGTTGAATAACCTTGAGTACGGTACGGGTTACGGAGCAACATACTACCCACTGATTTAGTCGAAGGTGACTGTCTGTATATGTAATTTTATATCCAAAGTTATCGACTGCATGAACAATTTAATGATATCTCGAACCTAGGCTCCATAGATTCGAGCCAAAATAAGTTTCATCGTGAAGATGTGGAGAAAATTAGTGCACAAGTTAAGCTGTACGGTCTCCTCCAAGGCGTAGTCCCTCTTACAGTGCTAGGAGTATTGCTTTATTTTCTTCGCTCATACTTCGATCCCACATGACCTATCATCAACCCCAAAGTGATACAACAGGAGTATCGTGAATGTTGAGCATAACATGCAAAAATAAAGCAATACAGTTAGCGGTATAGGAGGGACCACACTTCTTTTAGGAACACTTCTTATTTTCTACCAATGCAAGTACAATTCTTTTTGCCATAATCATTATGTTTAATTCGTTAATAAATAGAATCAGCAAAAGTAACTTCTAGAATGTGATGAATATTTTTTGTTCGTTCTGTCTGTGCACTTCTTTGGTTTTTACTCAAAATTCCTAGCCGAGAGCATTTATGTAAAATAAACACATTATCCACAGGAATTGCAACAAAAGTTTTCACAGGGATTTTTGTGGTGTCATTTGTGATTAAAAAAAAAAGAACTAGTCTACCGTTGTTTGAGCAGTTGGGGTACGGCAAATAAACTGTGAAAACAAACTGTACCTAAACATTTTTGGACTGGTACATGTCGGGCTCATTGTATTAACTCCATTCAACCGTTTCTTGTTTATTGCAGTAGACTATATTTAAGGATGTCATAACTTGTATTTGAGGTATTTATTACCTGACAATGGAGATAGTTGAGTAAATACGAAGTTTTCTCTTTCCGGTTAGGTAAACTGCAATTTTTGAAACATGAAAGCATAACCGATGGACATCACGATTCACAACGTGGATCCCCAGAGATCACATGAGAAACTGAGGCCGACAGGACATAAGATGGAGGGATGAACTAGACAAATTCAGGAAATACTTGCTCCTCGACGCCTATGATAGAGAATTGTGGCGAATCCTGGGGAAGATCTATGTGCAACGCCGGACCCTAAAAGACTGATGATGATGATGATGATGATGATGATGATGATGATGATGATGATGATGATGATGATGATGATGATGATGAATCTAATACGTTTATGCGCCGACTTAAATGAGCTTTTTTATCATAAATTATTGGAATGCAGTTCGAAAAATTACCTCAATTTACTTCTGATGAGGTATGATATGTGACAGAAACACCCAAAACTTGTACAGAATTTTATTATAATAAACCTTGGATCATTTCTTACGTACGGAGGTCCCACATGAAAAAAATAGAAAAATCTATGGGACGTAAAAATTGGCATTAAAGATTTTCTTGTCGAAGTAGACACAGATTTAAAATTATTCCCAAACTCTGGTAATTTTTGGATTTGGATACAAATTTCCGATGTTTTTATTAATATATGAATGCATTCATTTATGAAAAGAGTTTTTGACATTTATTAGCCAATTAAGTTTTCGATTAATAATCGCCATAATACAACTATTGATGACGCCATCTTGAAATTATAAACCCACATAAAGTAGCTCATTTTTTAGCTATTCCATTGTAGCTTATTTTAAAATATATCTTTGTGGATCTATAAAAATTAGATGGCGTTTTTGTGATTGAATGAGGAAGTGATGATACATTGTACTTGTATTGTCTGCTATTGAATTTTCTGTGATCATCCAGATGAATGGAACTTGTGCGATTTGGAGGCTGAGTTACTTCTCAAGATGCAAACTTTTTTTGAAATGCCTATGAATGAATAACATTCTTTTAAAGACAGTCTAGGATCATTTCTAGATGATTCTGGTGTGAACTTATCTTCTATGAATAAGGAAGGCATGGATGCAATTCTAAATCCACCTCCAGAGGAAAACAACGATTTTCTCATGAATGAAGAAAGAAGTGTAAAAGATGATACCAAGTAACGGGAGTTGAAGATTTATCTGAACTCGTTAACAAAGTCCATCTTAACAATATTCACAAAACAACCCCATCCAAACTAGAGAGGTTCGAAAGGGATACTACCTTGCAAACAGAAGAAAAATTCCGACATCAGGGATTACAGCATAAAGTGTTTCCCGAAACCCTTCACTGAATGTGGAAATGAGTCTGCTAGAGAAGAGAATTATACATTCGGAAAGAAATGATCAATGTTTTAAACACTTAAATCCAATTACTTCCCTTGCTCTTCCTGGTTATTGTGATTTGGAAGTAATTTTTATTTATAAAGGTCTCATGTATTATGCCATCAAATATGCTACAAAGAATTAGAATCCCAGTGCTTCTAAAAACAGGAAATATTAAAACAAATACATAATCCAAATCGAAAAACAGGAGTAAAACTGGACCCAATATCAAGGCAGAGAGCAAACTCAAAAGATTAGACATCACAAACGTGAAAAACATACTCATCCCACCCTTTCTAAATCTACTAAGCAAGATCATTCAAATCAAGCCAATGGGTATTCAACTGCAAAATCTGAAAATATAACAGATATTTCAAACAATTTGATGTATGGAAACCCTGAGTGCCCAGTAATTGTACGAGCTAATCCCTTGAAAAGTAACATTTGATGGTTTGATTTCATATTTCAAATCTAAAAAAAAAAGAATTCTTTGCTACCAATACTCGAGATGTGGAATTAATTGACCTTTTTAAGTTGAATGCTATACTCAAGCTATAAACTGAACCTTGTAGATAAACATCAATGGGAACCTAACCGTATGATATACAATCACTTGGAAGAATGGAACAGGATACAACAGCAATGCAGAATATGCAAAATGCTTTGGACACTCCCCCCCCACCAGTCATGTAATTTAGCATATCCAACATTTTCGATTGTACGAATCAAGTTTCATGGACTATGGAAGATCAGTTGAAAGTGGAATGCAGTCAGAGAATGGCAAATCTCTGTCAACAATGAGTTGGCACAAATTCTGAACATATTAGATGTACAATTGATACAGGTCACTATCTAACATGTATTAAAGGAATTGAGGGAAATACGGATTGGTATGAAGTAAATGGCCAGAGAAATGGAGACGTCATTACGATAGCAATACGTGTGTGTTTACGGAAGGATAGATAAATAAATTTTATCTTAGCACCGGGGTATTTTAAAAACCCAGACTTGGATTGAGATTTGGATCTAAATACATACAAAAACATCAAAATATCTATACAGAAATATTTCTTTTTAGCAGGTATTTTGATAAAAAAAAATTTTTTCAAATCTATTTTCTGAATCATCTCGAATAGCTTTTACACTGTATGCTTTTTTGGTTACAACATCAGGTGAATATATCTATCTATATCTATATCTATATCTATATCTATATATATATATATATATATATATATATATATATATATATATATATATATATATATATATATATATATATATATACCTATCTAAAAGCATATATACAGACACATATATACACGTACGTGTATGTATCTAGAGAGAGAGAGAGAAAGAGAGTGAGTGTTTGAAATCATTTTTCATTGCAGGAGAAAAATAAAAGTAGCAGTGAGAAAAAAGTTTGAATCGTCGAAAAAAAACTCTGAAAAGTGTTTTACGATACTATTATTACTATTACTATTTCATCGGCAGCTGATACGGCAATCTAAGGAGGCAAGAACTTATTAAACTTTGCTTCTCACCTAAATAACTAATAGTGACTTAATGGATTAGACACTACACAAAATCTTTTTCTTTTCAGGCTTCCGTACTTTAGAATTATCTACGTTACGATTTAGCTGGAACGGAGAGATCCCTTTTTGGCTGACATTAATGCACCTATATCAGGTGTTGCCCGAGACGTTTAGCGCCCTCAACGCACCCATCATCTATCCACTCTAGTCTGTTCACATCTATCTATCCCAGTCTTTTCATTTCTACTTATCCAAGTCTTTTCGTATCTATCTATCTATCTATTTGAACAAGAAAATGAAAGTTGAAAGGAAGACGGAGAAAAAGTGACAGGGGTGGAAGAAGAGACGAAGAAGAATAAAAAGAGATTGTGAAAAGAACAGGAGGAGGAGGTGGAAGAAGAATGAGGAAGAGTAGTTTCCATGTGCCAAACTGATTGATAACTCTCTTGCACTATCAATCAATCAATCAATCTCTCTCTCTCTGTCTCTCTCTCTGTCTCTCTCTCTCTCTGTCTCTCTCTCTCTGTCTCTCTGTCTTTCCCCCTCTCTCTCTATATATATATAATCAGCAAGACAAAAGCAAAGTGGTCTGTTGTATTCTAATGCCTTTTCGATTAGTATGAAAAAGCATTTGAACCGGTAAAACACGCAGCAGTCGTCACAAATGGGAGAACAATGTGTCAACAAGAATAACATACACTTTATTCAGACAATATACGAAAATAGCACTGCAGTAATTAGACTACATAGAGATACAAACAAGATAAAGATCAGAAAAGAATGAATCAACGACATATATCCGTGGGATTTCTCAATTAGGTACTGACTGGAAGTGAAACCAAAAGTATATTATTATTATTATTATTATTATTATTATTATTATTATTATTATTATTATTATTATTATTATTATTATCTTATTTGCAATCTCACACCAGTTGCCTGGTGGTAACTGCTGGAGTTTGAGTGACAGCAAGTCTCCTCAAGTCTCTTGTCCTTCTCTCCTAGTACTCATAGGTCGCAGTAATACTGCGGTTTACCGTTTCTCACCGGTTGCCCAGTAGTCATTGCTGAAGGCTGAGTGACAATAAGTCTCCTCAGGTCTTCAACCAACGTCTCTTCTCTCTTTCGCCTATCATGTCAGTGCTGCAGTTTGCATTTCCGCTTTCATTTCCCTTCCTCTGTTGAGTCACTGTTGACAATTAACGTTGCAGTCTTTATATTTCTAGCACTTTCCTCAGTATCCGTGCAGTTCCTAGTAGTGCTGTGGTCTGTACAGTCTCAATCCTTCCCCTTATCCCAATCTCCTCTAGTCTCGCCCTCAGTATCTTTGGGACAGTTCTTAGTGCGCCCACTATGACCGGCACCACCCTGGCTTTCATGTTCCGCATCTTCCTCAGTTCTCTCGCTAGGTCCTGGTATTTTTCCCGTTTTTCACTCTCCTCCCTCTCTACCCTATGGTGTGTAGGTACAGCCACATCTTATATTTCTAGTATTTTCCTCAGTATCCGTGCAGTTCCTGGCAGTGCTGTGGTCTGTACAGTCTCAATCCTTCCTTTTGTCTTGGGTTCCTCCAATGTCACTCTCATTGTCTTTGGGACAGTTCTGAATGCGCCTATTATTACTGGTACTACCCTGACTTTTCATGTTCCACATCTTCTTCAGTTTTCTTGCCAGATCTTAGTATTTTTCCAGTTTTGCACTCTCTTTCCTCTTTAATCTATGGTCTGCAGTCACAGCCACGTCTATTATTTGGCAGGTTTCCCTCTTCTTGTTTACAATTACCAGGTCAGGTCTTCTCGCCTGGATAAAGTGGTCCGTTTGGATGTCAAAGTCCCAAAGTAATTTGTGGTTTCCATTTTCCAGGGCTGTTTCCGATTGGTGCTGGTACCACTTTTCTGTATGGTTAAATCCCATTTGTTTACTCAGTACCCAGTGTATTACTGTTGCTACTCTATCGTGTCTGTGTTTATACTCCTTCAGAGGCAGTTGACTACATTCGCTAATTATGTGGTTTACGGTCTCATCTCTTTCACCACACAGGCGGCACTTAATGTTTGTGCTCTGTCGATTTTTGTTTTGATATAGTTTGTTCCGATGCTTTTGTTTTGAGCTGCTATGATGAGCAATTCCGTTTCTCTCTTCAGGTTTCCTTTTAGTAACTATGTCCATGATCTCTCGTCTGCCACATCCTACATCCGTCTTTTAAATTCTTTGTATATTTTTTTTCTGTTCCCATTTTTCTTACCTTGTTTACTGTGCTGTTTCATTATTTTCTACTTTTCAGTTGTTTATTGCGCTGCTTCGGGCACTCTTTATGATATCTTCACTGTTTGCACATACTTTTCTAGACCTGGACTCAGTCCTCTATGCTGATGAGCCCCTTGCCACCTTCTTTTCTCTTCACATATAGTCTATCCGTGTCATCTCAGTGGTATAAGGCTTTATGCATTGTCATAAGCTTCCTTGTTCGCCGGTCCATTGATTGGAGTTCTTCCTTTGTCCATCCTAGGAATGGTCCTGGGTAGCTTACTACCGATACAGCCCAGATCTTAATTCCTTTTATTAGATTCCTGCTGTTTAGTCTTGTTTCGAATATTTTCCTTATCCTCCAAAGGTATTCTCCTTTTATTTCCTCTTTCATTTCTTCCCGTTTTATCATGTAACATCCAAGAACTCTAAGGTATTTGTATCGGTCTTGTGCGGTCAGTGCTCTAATCTTCTTGTTGTCCGCAAGTTCGATTCCTTCTGCCGTTGCGAGCCTTCCTTTGTGCATTAACATAATTGCACATTTTTTGTTCCAAACCCCATCCCAATGCTATCACTGTATTCTTTCACTTTGTTGAACAGCGTCTCGAGCTCTCCCCTATTTTTTGGAAGTAATTTTGTATTGTTCATGTACATTAGGTTGTTGACTTTTCCTTTCCCATTGTTTTAGAGAAATGGTATCCTTTGCTGTTTTTTCAGGTTTCTATTGAGCGGTATCGTAGTTAGAACAAATAGTAGTGGAGACAGCGAGTCTCCCCGGAAGATTCCCTTTTTTATCCTTACCTCTGCTAAATTTTCTCCTGTGGCTGTCAAGTCTACTTTCCAGTTTTTCATAGAGTTGGCCATGAGTCTCACCACTGGTTCACTGATCTTGAACATTCTGAGGCATTCGAGAATCTAGCTTTGTGGGATCATGTAGTATGTTTTTATAGTCTATACATCTCATTGCAATGTTTTTTTTCCTTTTTCTTACTTTTTCAAGATCATCTGGTCGATGTGGAGAAAGTCATTCCCCCCACTTATTATTATTATTATTATTATTATTATTATTATTATTATTATTATTATTATTATTATTATTATTATAGGATACATGGGAAATGTCAGCAGTAAGATACGCAAGACATTTTAAGGGTGGACAAAAGATGAACTCTCATTATGGACCGGCTAACTAGGAAACCTTTTATGGTGCACGAGGTTCTATACCCTAGAAATTACACAAATAGATAGTATGCAAAGAGGAAAGAACGAGACAGAGGACTGAGTTAAAACAGTCAAAACGAGATTAGGAAGGTATGTGCAAGTTTGCAGTGAGGATATTATGGAAAGGCACTCGAAGGAGGGCCACAAACAACAAAAGGCAACAAACGAGAAAGTAGCAAAGAAAACAACTAGGAATTAAAAATGAGAATATAAAAGGCTACAAGAGAATCCAAAAGATTGATAGAAGCGGAGATCAACGGGACCCTTCGAAACAGCAAACGTCGTCTACATAGAAAAAAGGATGAGACTGTAAACCAAATAATCAATGACTGTAGTAAACTAGCCCAGAAGAAGTACTAAATCAGGCGCCAAAGGGCGATAACTGCTTTAAACTGAGAACTATGTAAACGAATGTTACCAATGCAAACTAGAGACTAAGTCTGATAGCTGTACACAAAAGAGAACCTGCCAAATTATAGACTTGGCCGTGCCTGCAGACCACAGAGTGAATAAGAAGGGGAGTGAAAGGCTGGGAAAGAACCACGACATGGCCCAGGAGTTGAAAAAGGTGTGTGACATAAAGGCCAGGTTGGTGCCAATAATCGTAGGTGCACTGGGATCTCTGCCAAAGACATAGAAATCAAGATTAAAGATAAGAGGAAGGATTGAGACTATGCAGACCACGGCACTAATTGGGTCTGCACGAATACTGAGGAGAGTACTGAAAATATGAGACACGGCCTCCATTTGTCAACAGTGGCCAAAAAACGAGAATGAAGGAAGCGTGTGTAAGCAAAGAAGGCGAATGTCAGTGTGATAAAACCACAGGGCTGCCTTGATATGTGAAGACGCTGAGAAGATGGCTGTCGAGCAGAGACTTGCTGTCGAGCAGAGACTTGCTGTCTCACACATTCAGCGAGGACCACCAGGCATCTGGTGAGAAATTTCAATCCACAGTATCGTCGTAAGCTGTTAGTGAGAATGCCAAGAAGAGGGCTGGAGATTTGTGGAGACTTGCTGTCACTCAGTCACTCAGTCACCAGCGATTACCACCAGGCATCTAGTGTGAACATGTAGAATAGTTTTATTATGATTCGCCAAAGGTCAGTATGTATGTATGTATGTATGTATGTATATATGTATGTATGTACTCGCCTACTACAAAAACTACTTCCATAAGATGGGTACAGATTTGACTTGTCTTTAGCAAATTAGTTTTTGGAAACCATTTCCAAAATATGTTTTTAGGGGTTCTCGTATCAATGGGGTGTCTATTTATAACATTATTCATCAATAGTAAAAATACTCTTTGATGACCTTATAAAAGATATTTTTTTCATTCTCTTTTCTCAACTCAATCCTCGGTGACAGAAATGTACCGATGTGCGTTCTTTATTCAGAAAAAAAAGCAAAAACATTTTTGAAGATATCTGTTGATTGATTGTACATGGAAACCGTGTTTTGGTTAAAGCATGTTTTGATGCAGTACGGTCAAGGTACATTTTTCCAAAACACAAACATTAGGGATCATAGGTTATGTCGATCACGTCAAGGAAACCTTTATTTTTTTTACTTTTAGAGTTGGAAACCATGGGTGAATTTTTTTTTCATTCATTTATTTATTTTTAGGGGGTGTCAGAATTGGAGATGAAGCCTATTTTCTCTATCTCATTTTTCTTCCTCTTTTCAAGGGTGGATTTTTCCCCTTTTAGAGGTCAAAATCGAAGGGTAATTTATTTTTGTTCTAAGGATCATAATCCTAAGGAATTTCTTTTTGTTCAATTTTAGAGGTCCAAATTGGGAGTAGATTTTTTCACTTCTAGGGTCAAAAGGTAAGGGGCTTTTTTCTCCCTTTCATGGCTCAATATCAAGCGGAGATTTTTTTTACTTTCAGCGATCAAAGTTGAGGGGAGTTCTTCACTCTTGAGGGTCAAAATCAGGGGATATTCCTACTCTCAGAGGTCAAAATCAAACAATTTTTTTTTCACTTTCAGGAGGAGGAAGATTTTTTCACTTTTGCTGGTCAAAATCGGCAAATTTTTTTCGCTTTTAAGGGCCAAGTTTTGGGGGTGGAAATCGAAGAGAACTTTTTTCATTTTTGGGAACAAAATCGTAGGGAATTTCTATTTTGCTTTTAGAGGTCAAAGATCAGGTGAATTTTTTTTTCACTTTCAGGGTTTAAAATCCAGGCTGATAATATTTTTCTCCACATTGGTGGGTCGAAATTCAAAGGATTTTTTACTTTTGCGGTCAAAAGGGAGGGGCGATTTTGTTTCACTTCCATGGGTCAAAATTGAGTGGGGGTGTCTACTTTTAGTGGTCATGATTGAAAAGAGAACTTTTCCCAAATTTTGAAGTCAAAATCCAAGGGAATTTTCCTTTAGGGGGCGAAATTATGGGAGATTTCTTCACCTTTAGGGGTCAATATCGAGGGGATGATTTCATTCCCACTTCCATGGGTCGAAATTGATTTTTTTCTTTTTGTTTTTTTAGGGATCAAAATCGAGTGGAGTTTTTTTAACTTCCAGGGGTCAAATTTGGGCCGGAAAATTTTTTGCTTTTTTAGGGATCAAATTCAAACGATTTTTCACTTTTAAGGGTCAAAAGGGGGGACGATTTTTTAGGGTCGAAACAAAACGAAATTTTTTCCATTTTTAGGGGTCCAAATCGAAGGGACTTTTTTCACTTTCGCGAGGGGTCAAAGTTGAGCCAGAAATGTTTTTTTCCTTTTTCAGAGTCGAAACATAGGAGATTTTTTTTTAACTTAAATTTTTAAAATTGAAGGGACGTTTGTTTTGCTTGTTTGGGGTTTTTTTTTTCAATTTTAGGGGTCAAAATTGAGTGGGGGTCACTTTTAGGGGACGAAATTAAAGGGATTTTTTTTTCACTTTTAGAGGTCAAAATGGGGTGGATTCTTTATC
Organism: Thysanoteuthis rhombus; assembly: GCA_963457665.1. Classification (NCBI taxonomy): domain Eukaryota; kingdom Metazoa; phylum Mollusca; class Cephalopoda; order Oegopsida; family Thysanoteuthidae; genus Thysanoteuthis; species Thysanoteuthis major. The sequence continues at coordinate 13,762,033 of OY735203.1, forward strand.
AGGGGTCACAATTAAGGAGGGAGAGACTTTCCTTCAAATTTATTCTTACCCTCGGGGTTTAAAGTTGGGGGAGGGGGTTGTTTTCCCATTTTTCACGTTCGAAATCAAAAGGAATTCATATTTTTACATTTAGAGATCGAAATTGGGGAGGCGTCTTTTCAGTGCTCGAAATCAGGAGGGGATATTTTTTCACTTTTAGGAGTCCAACTTGAGAAGTATTTTTTCCCACTTTTGGGGGTCAGAGTACAAGGTAATTTTTTTCATTTTTCGGAGTCAAAATTGAGGGCAATTGTTTCCATTATTTTCTGGGGTGAAAGTCAAGTGGGAGATTTTTTTTCCGTTTCAGTGGTCAATATCGAAGGGAAGATTTTTTTCCTTGTGCTAAGTGTCGAAATCCAAGGGAACTTTTTTCACTTTCAGGGGTTACAATGTTGTGAAGATTAAACGTTCCATCTCGATGGTGACAATCGCGAGGGAACGTTTATTTTCATTTTTAGAAGTCAAAATTAAGTGGAAGTGGAACTTTATAAATGTTTCATTTTCCAGCATCAAAATTGAGAGGAAACGTTTACTTTCATTTTATGGGGTCAATGTATAGTAGGAACTCTCTCCCCCCTTGTAACATTAGCTGTTCCCCTTTTCAACGTCTCTTTTCTTTCTAACTATTTGCCCAGTTATTGAATATAAGCTCCGATTTTTAACAATAGACATTTATTTACACTTCTCCCCTTTTTCCTCAAGATTGTGCCCCCATTGTTAACATTATACCTCTCTCTTTATTCAACATCAGACAATACTTTTCTTTACATAAGTCCCGCCTCTTTTCAGAAATCAGTTCTACATTTTTCTGATTAACGCCCAGTTATTAAGCTCATCCGTCATGGTCCCTTTTTTTATGATAACCCTTCATTACCTATGTTAGCCTAAACCTTTTTTCACATTAGCCGAACATCCTTTTAACATAAGCCACCCACTTTTTAACATTAGCCTCACTTTTTTTCTAACAGTGTTAAAATTGGTGTTAGATTAATTTTAAAGATAAATTAAATTAAACGCTCTCTGATTTCAATTCATCTATCTTTCTATTCCCTTTTTGGAGAGCAAGTAACAAGGCCCGTTAGTCTAGTTATAATAATAATAAAATAAATCCTAAATACGTGACGCCGACGGTAGTACCAACAGTGGCTGGATCTTCGGTGAGGGCATCGGAATTGTGTTGGAAATCGAGAAATTGGCGATGTTGACGAATTAACGAAGAAATTTGACGACCCAACAATGAGATCATCAGAACAATGAACGGAAATCAGATCTAGGAATAATGAAAACGGATTCGAATGACTTGATGACTACATAAGGCAGATAATGAAGTATTGGTTATGGTAGACAGATGTTAATGTAGAGCTGACAAGAGAGGAAATGAGAAATTTTAAAAAATAAGAACAAGAAGCCAAAAAGGGGAAAAGGAACAATTTCATGATCATTTCAAGAGATATACAAATGAAATTGAAAATGACTCGACATGGATATGATAACGAAAAAGGAATAAGTTACTTCGAATTGAACTGGGAATTGTCTTATTCTTCAAGCTTGTATGATTATTTGAAACAAAAGTATGGAAATGTTCATATGGAAAATAAATGAAAAGATTAATATTTCTACTTAAAGTAATGGTTCGTATAAAGTGGTGATGTCCTTGTTTGTAAAATTTTCTCATTTGTATATAAAAAAAATTCGTAAAGAAAAACAATAATGGTTCCATTTTGTTATCCAGCAATGTGTAATGTTTTCAATTTTTTCTTCTTCCAATTTTATCATGATTTTCTTTTTCTGCAAAATCACAAACATAACATTATTATCTAAGTTAGTGCGAACAGAGACCCCCACACTATTATCATTTAGTTACAAACTGTGAATTGCTTTTTCTTTCTCAAGTTGCAGTATTTCAAGGTGACAGTGCGTACAAAAATCTTGCTACGTTGAGTCGTCTTTGCTGTGGTATTATAATAAACCCACAAACAAAAAGCTCAAAAAGTAGGTGAGCCAAGAACACTAGAGAAACATTTAGGAATTACAGCCAGTTCCAAGAAAGGTATGTGTCAGAAGTCAAAAGTCGATGATTTACCAATTTGTCTGAATTCTCAAAGAAGCAAAACACAATATCAACAGATAGAAATCGGATTTGGACCCTTCTACGTGTCGTATCTCGCACACTAGGTTACAGTTACGAAGCTTGCTTGCCATCTCCTAAGAAAGAAACTCTTCAAAGTTCTCAACAGCGGGACATTCTGTAAGGATCGAAGTTATTAGCAATGGCTTGTGAATAGCTTGCTGGATATCTCTCTATGATAGGAGCCCTTAAATGTTGTCACATTGGCGCAACAGTCGGACATTGTTTGAGCGTCAAACTTGTTGGCATGAGTTTTGAGACAAAGTCACAGGAATCCTTAGCGCAGACATTTTGCCAAGCTGAGCTTCTCGAAGATCAGAAGCAATGTCTGATCGTAGATCAATGGAAAGTATCCTTAAATGTATGGATATCGAAAGCACTTGCTCTGGCTTCAATTCTTTCCTGCTCATCGTTATTTCAAGATAACTTTACGACAGAATTGGTAGGGAATGGTTTCACGTAGAGCATGATGCAGACTGAATTAGATGAGTATTGTTTATATAATATAGGAAATGTTAATCTTAATTCATGGCCATTAGCAATCCCATTGTCCTCATTAGCAGTGCATTACTCTCGGAAAATTATGAATATGCATTTACACTCTGTTGATAAAAGCCTTATTCTGTCAATAACTCTTGTGACTCCTGATCACTGACCTTTTTTATCGACTTCCAATGCATTCCAACAATAAAATTATTCATTACACATTTCTGTGTTATAATTATTTGGAATGTCTTGTCTACAATAAAATGATTAAAAATGCATTTGCGTTTCTAAGTCATTAATGCTTGCCTTAATTCCTGACCACTGACACACCCCTTATTCCTGAATTTCAGTGCATTTTTGTTATAGAATCATTAGAAATTTATATCATAATGTAATAACCATATTCTGTCACTCATACTTGTATCAATTTCTGACCACAGGAAATCCTTTCTCTTCCTGATATCCAATGCATTTCCATAGTAAAGTCATCAGTAATGCATTTACATTCTACAAATAGTAACCCTATTCAGTCAGCAATGAATGTATCTATTTTCGACTACTCGATTTTAAATGCAAAATTTGTTTGAGAAAGTTTTCGCCACTCAATGATAATCAAAGAAGAGTAAGAAACGGTTCCAGCGAATCAGCGAAAGAAAAGCTGAAGGTGATTTCATTGTATTTTGGTGGACGCTTCATTCGAAATGAACAAAAAAAAAAAAGCACCAACGATCTTGAGAGAAAGCAAAAAGCGAATCTCAATGTTTGACCATAACCGTAATAGACCGTCGGATTAACTGACTAATCGCTGATTGCTTTGACACTCGCGTCTTTTTTTTTTCTCTTTTTCTTTTTTTTTTGTGTCTCTCGCTGTCCATTTATTTATAGACAGAGCCAACAAGGACACAGGCGTGTAAGTCACCCAGGTGCATTTACCTAATACGTTAACTATGTGTTTGAATATATTATAGGGTACGGAACGAGCGAAACGGCAGTGGACAGGGTTATTTTTCTACTTTTCTGTCAATGGTCGAGAAGCCTACGACAGTCAAGGGTATTCATCCACTGTGGGTATCGTAGGATTTACAAGCATCTCTCTCAGAAATATGAACAATCAATATTTTTCTAATCAATCAAAAATATGTTTTGCTGGAAATAGCCCAATGAGTCTCCTGACAAAAGTAGCACCGAAAAAAAAATACTTAGTTAAGAATTACAAATGCCAAGAACAGTTGCTTTATTTCCTGACGACTAGCAATTCATTTGTTGGTGATTTTTACACATTTGTATAGTAAATATATCTGTTATGCTTTCCAAAAATAAAATAAACACGTATTTACCGTCAATAATTGAACAGCGGTGGCGTCAAAATGTTAAGTCACGTGAAAAAAATTTCTATCGAAGGATAGTGTCAGAATAAATTATTTTTATGAAATTACCGGTGTTTTCTACTGGAAAACATCTAAAATGAAGTAAAAAAATCGGGATTCTGGAGAATTTAGATGATATAAATAAATTATACCAATCAAAATACCCCTAAAAGCTTTTGTTTCAAAAAATAAAGAAGTTTTTGGCAGAGGATTTGTGGAGTATGCACATACAAGAAGGGATAGGACCCTTTGCCACCTTTGGTGGCTACGATTGTTCAATAGTAATGTTGGCGTATTCTGACAGTAACACGTGCCTTATATCTTGACCACTTTTAATCTCTTTTATCGTAATTGTAATGCATAGTAAAATCATTTACAATGCATTTCATTTCTTAATTATTTCTGTGTATATTCAGTCGTAAAATTATCAATACTGCATTTACATTATGTGTGTTGTTTTATCGTTAATACGTTTTTCAATAAAAATGACGGACAAAGAGCATCTTTTTCACTTTTTAGTAATCTTTTCTTTGTTTTCCAATAATCGAACTGATCTCTGGTTTCAATGTGTAACCAGAGATCAATTCACGAAAACAAAAGATAAGTAAGTTTTAAACGCACCTCGTCCGTCATTATAGAGGCTTTTATCTTTCTAAGCTAGTCAGTTCTGAGTCTTTTAATCTTTTCCTATTGTTTAAAAACAAACTGTTGAAATTTTGGACCGAAGCGTCTGTCATTAAATGATATCAAGTGCGCTAGCCTCATTGTGAACATTAACTTCGACACTCGGAATAAACCATTTTACCCGTTTTAATCACACTGAACACTCGCATATAGTGGACTGCTTTATTGATGAAATGTTGAAAACTGAAAAAAAATCAATGCAAGGCAATGTAATAAATGTATGCGCAGACATAAATATGTGCTCAAGGTAATGTAATAAACAAGTAAGCTGTCAACTGAGCGTGAGACAATTGAGCATAATGCGATTGAAGGTGGGTACAATTGAGCGAGATATTTGAGCAAATCTATATATTCCCTTCTATCATTAGTGATTTCAATAACACAGTGATAATTTCAAAGATTATAGATGTAAAATGAAGTGTTTTATTTAGGACAGTACCGGTTCAAAATGTACTTGTTTGGAAGGGACTGGTTTTTATGATGTATGGAGCAGTTTACTACAATTGTTGTATAAAATGATCATACGAAACTATGACTTCAGAGTAATTCAGTAACTTCTCTGCAATATTTCCAATTCAAACATATTATATCTAAATTTAGGTAGAGACTGGAAATAAAAGTGATAGTTTATATAAGCCTTGAAGGAAAAATCTATTATAATAAATGTCCTTATCATTTTATTGCATTTCCCAAGAACCACCAATCTAAAAAAAAACAAAAAAACCCTTCAAACTCGACATTGCACTGCCTTGTTTGTTGACAAATACATCTGAATGATGGCAATTTTGTACTGTGGCCAGTTAAGGAGTGATTGCGGTGAACACACACACACACCGATTTCTTTAATTGTGTGGCATACCAGTTCAAAAGGTGCATGTTTGAAGGGGGCTGGACTTCATGGTATTTTGAGCAGCCTACCATAATTGTTGAATAAAATACTTTCATCGTCCGCCGTATTAAACTACGACTTTGAAGTATTTCGATAACTTCTATTCGATTTTATCAAATTAAATATGTTATACCTTAATTTATGTCCTTTATTCTTCGACTGGTTTCATGAAAATCTTCAGGGGGTTTAAACTTGAATTAATGAGATGCTGTTCTTTGTCTATGGTGTCGTGAATAGCAACAATCAAAACAAAAATATAACAATTAAAACAGCTTTTTTGAATGCCATTACGTCATCTAACTATACTTCAATTCAATCAGGTTCTATTGAGAAATTCGTCAAAAAACGATTTCCTCTCTCTCTCTCTCTCTATCTCATTATTTAATTCTTGGATTTCTCACCCCATCCAAACCCAAGTATTAACTCACTCATGATGAGATAAGAAAAACCAAATAAAGAATCCAATTAATCAATAAGCATTTTAGCCAACTGAAATTTTCATCAATTATCCCCCAGCCCGGACCTCAACCAGCATGGCAGGGGACCACAACCTCTACCCAAACCACCAACCCCGATGCAAAAGGGAAAGGGGGATAAACAAGAAAAACTGAGACCATAAAAGCAAAACCACAGTTTTGTATAAAGACATGAGAAAAACAGAGAAAAGAACATTGATAGCAATGACAGTGTAAAACTGATCACAATGAAAATTGTAAAAGTCTATATATATATATATATATATATATATATATATATAAAGAATATATATATCTATAGAACAATAAGTAACTTGATTGGTAGATAGATAGATAGATGGATAGTTCTCATCAGACACCCAACAGAAACTGTCACGTGACCAATGTCTTCTGGCATGTTGGGGATGATCAAGAAAAAAAATTGGAAAAATGGGTAATCAAGGAAAAACTTGATTCTTTTGCTTTATGTTGGACCACTAAAACGCTCAAATTTCATAAGACAAGCAGACGCAAACTACAGTGACAGATTTAGCATGAACGTACATTGTAATTTGAGACGGGGGATTCTCGAAAGAAAAAAGGATTTTTTTTCTAGACATGAAGAGTAAATGCTTACATTTTCAACCCTCTTGCTCCATTGGTGTGACAAATATACGTGTACACCCCATTTGCTAGAATCACTTGAAAATCGGAAAGACCTATGTTGATAGTTTTTGGCAGTTTTGTGGGCGGTTTTTAATAGATTATGATTCAAGCATTAATATACATAAAAAATTCGATCTATTTCGATATATATATATATATATATATGCATATGTATAAATATATATATATATATATGCGTGCACACACATATACTCACTACTCACATACACACACACACACACACATATATATATATATAGTGAGTTTATATATATATATATATATATATAGTGAGTTATATATATATATATATATATATATATATATATATAGTGAGTTTATATATATATATATATATATATATATATATATATATATATATATATATATATATATATATATATATATATATATATGAAGTACCAAAAAGTAACAATTTTAAGACGGGCACCATTGCGGCAAATTACAATTTAGCTTCGCCTCGATAACTTTCAGATTTACAACTTCAAAGAAATGTCAATTTGTCAGCACAGTCTGCATAGGACATTCACGTACTTTAAATGCAGAAACTACCAACTAAAGCCACCATCACAATCATTTCATAATTAGTGTGTAAACGTTAAAACATCCAAAGATCAAGTCAGCATTTCTTACCACACTGTCTCTGCCTTTTCCTAACTGATCTTATTATAAGCTTTTTATACCACAAGGTCACAAGATTAAACAAATAGGTTTAAATCAACACACGATTACAAATTGATCAATTTCCTTTTGTATTCTGTTTAACACCTTCTCTTCTTTCTCACTTCTTTCTCTTTATTTTCTTGTACTTCTAATTTATCTCTTTACGAAGAAGAACATTACGAGTTGAGTGCCTCACCGTGTAACAGTTGTTAACAAACTAGTCTCAGAGACCATCACTGCTTTTCAATGAGTTCAATCCTCACAGCATGCCCTACACATGTAGCCTAAAACCCAACAAAGCTATATTTTCTTAATATCAATTCGGGGCATCTGGCTTGTCTTGCAGGCCAATACTAATGTAATGAGCCCGATCCACTCTAGGTACTCTTCACCAATGGACATGTGCTGTAATATATGCGAAAAGCTCCTATCCGTGAAGCTATGGTTAACAAGCTAGTCTTTTAGCAATTACTATAGTAATGAGTTTGATCCTCAATGGGTGTCACTCAACAGTGGCCTTGTGTCAAACAAAGACAAGCTTGGTAAATAAACATCGGGTGGGGTACGTGAAGAGATGGTAAGAAAGGAAGTTTCGCAGACCATGATGACTACTGTGTTGAATGAGATTATCGCCGAATGTCTTACACTTATGAACTTGTAACATATCTTTTTAAGCATAAAAGAATGCCTCTATTTGCTTACAGTAATAACAGTTGGCATTTCAGAGGAGTTACAGTTTTATTGCATGAAAAGCCAAGGTTTAAAAGTAAAGGCTCTCATAGGAAACTTTCTTTAATCAAATGTATGCTTTTAAAATATATTAGACCCTGAATAAATTCTACTCCAGATGCGATATCATGGAAAGGTCAAATAAATAATTTAAACTATGAATAATTTAAATTATTAAACATCAATTTTATTGGATGGGGATTATCTCAAAACATTTTGATCTAAAATTACCCACTTCATCTAGTTTTCTTGGCAGAAATGTACGGAAGTTCTCTAATATCATGGATTCTCTTTAAATATTCCCTGTCTTTTATCAATTATAAATTTGTTGCTTTCTTCCTTCAATAGCTAAAATAACAAAAAATAAAAACACTAACATAACAGCTGATTGTAAACTAAACACCGAGTTACCTCATTATAAGAGCCACACATTTGTCCCGCCCTTATTTTTCCTATAAAACATAATGTGTATAATACGGTTGCAAAATTGAAAATAAAATTTGAATGTCCACTGCCCCTGATTACTTCCTTGATGATAACGGAAAATTATGTATGAGAGCGGTCGTCGCTTCTCATAAAATTCTTAGCTTAGCAGTTTTCACACCTATTTTCTTCTACTATTTGAAAAGTGAGCAAAGGAAGACTCAATAGCAAAATTCCAAAGATCTGCCCCCCAGCTCAGCTGACCAATAGTTTCTCCTCTGAATTTTGACTGATTTGAGAAGTGGCTTTCTTTTGGCTGCTTTCCCATAATAACCCATGCGATGAATCTGCTATGCTTGAGCTAATTCCTAAGTCCCATTTCATGTCGACCCACTTCCTTGTGACCCATGTCAATCTGAACGAAATGGGAAAGCTTTCTCTTCGTTATGAGTGAAATGTTCGATCATACTGTGCGCGGTGAACAAAAGAAATGGCATTTGATGCTGATTCATTCCACATCCATATAAATCAGCAATGTTTCCTTTCGATATCTCACTATTCTGGTACTCTTGGGATACGAAGCATTGTGTTTATAAATAAACATGTATTTATTAAATTTCGACTCAGAACAAAATAATTTTATGTCTTTAACTATGCCATATCTTTCCCTCTCTGTCACTATCTTCCATTTTCTCATTCACTCATTTGCTGTGTGTGTGTATGTGATCGAGATGCAATTTGGAATAGCGGTTTTCGCCGCGGAAAACGGAATTATCGAAATAAGCTTCAATTTCGGCCGTGGTTCTTTATGTCTATGTTGCACTGGAGCTTTGTAAAAGGCATGAATTCACTTCTCCTTCCGCTCCGTCCTAATACCAGATATATTGACAAAATTTCTTGTCACTGGCATAATATGATGTTTAATGAAGTAAAGGGTGAGTGGGTGGGAATTTAGGAGAACTACGCTCACAAATGCCCAGGTAGCAAAAACTGTTGCTCCTATAGTCAACCTTGACTTGACGCCAAATAATCACCAAAAAGAAGTTCATGTTCTGTTCCATTGTCAATGTGCCTGTCCTTTAATTCATTCTACCTTTCTTAATCCACCTTTCTCTCTCTCTCAGGGATAAAAATAAAGAAAAAAAAATGCCAGCATTAAGTAAGGCCTCAATCAAATCTAACCTTAGAGAAAGTGCACTCTTCAACCCAGGCAACCCTTCTGCTTTCTCGTCAGATAATTGTCAGGTGACCAAATTGCCTTTCTTTGGCCAGTGACGCTGTCATCTCGTTCATCTGAGCTACCAATCAGTACAAAGAATTATCTTCAATCATCTACCAACGATCACGTCTCAGAGCTGAGCAATTCGGTGGAACAACATCAATAACCAATGAAAGATGAGGTCAATTCATCATGAAGTATTTTTTACCAACGTCAAAGACAGTATCCTTGATTTATCTATAATTTGATATATATATATATATATATATATATATATATATATATATATAGAGAGAGAGAGAGAGAGAGAGAGAGAGAGAGAGAGAGAGGGGGCAGGAAGAGAGAGAAAGAGAGATGTAATATATATATATATGTATATATATATATATGAGTATATAGAGAAAAGGAGAGCGGGATATATATATATATATATATATATATATATATATATATATATATATATATATATATATATATATATATATATATGTATATATATATATATATATATATATATATATATATATATATGTATATATATAATACAAATCAGAAATACGATTTATAATATAATATCCGATGTGTGATGGGTTTATTCCATAAAGTGCTCGATACATTCAAATGAACAGATATATACATATACATATATTTGCAGATAGCAGATATATATTTGCATATATATATATATATTTATATATATATATATATATATATATATATATATATATATATATATATATATATATATATATATATATATGTATATATTAGATACTTAGAGAAACTTTTATAGATACATATATAAGAAACTTTTTTTCCACGAGATTTATTGGTTCGAACTGCTGAATGGAAATAATAGTATGAGTATTCCTCATTAGTCATCATCATCATCATACACATGTATATATAGATATACTCATAAATGTACATATATATATAGAGAGAGAGAGAGAGTTAGATAGATAGATAGAGAGAGAGAGTATATATATATATATATATATATATATATATATATATATATATATATATTGCTAGACTATATCTACTATGAAACTAATGAAGCTCAAGCTTTAAGGCCCCTAATCCCGGATGAGCTCTATAAGCAACCATTTTTCGATAAGTGATTTTCCAACAAAATTGATACAGTTCTTTTACAGATCAAGCGCAGAGATAAGTTAATGGTCGCTAAGCAAAATGATGTCTAAACTCACTTGCTTTTGTTGGTTGCAACCAAGACAATTTAGACGCGGACATGTCGACCTGAACAAGTCGTCTCTGGACAACGTGGCCGCAAATTTTCTACCCCCGACAACTCGGTCACATTTTGTTTTTTAAAGGTGAATATTATTACTGATTAGATTTTATATAAAGATTTACAATGCAATTTACAATGATAAGAAGGTAATTCATGTTTGTTGTTTAGTTTTTTTTAGTTAACATAAAAGAAACTATATATATACAAGGATTTTTCCACGAGAGATAATGGGGTCATCTGAGCGGCCTGATGAGAATATTTCCATGATTTGCCCTGACAAAATCGTCATCATCACCATCAATCTTTTATCGTCTGTCGTTGAGCATAGACTTTCCCCAAGATTTGTCTGATTTGATTCAAAGTTCAATAGCCAATAAATAGCTTTCTTCATTTCTTAAGCGTGTAAGAATACATTTTCTTATTGAATTGTCCGATTTTCTTACACATCTAATATCATAATTATCCAATTTAAACGCCTCAAATAAATCATTTGGTAAAATGCTAATGCAGGAGGGGGTAACTAATTTCTTTGTATATGTCAAAAGTCTTTTTGTAAATATCATAAATCATATTCATTTCCGAACGCCTGGATAGATATTTCGAGGATAATTTCTTGGTTACTGGTATTATTCCAAACAGAACTCACGAGAATCTCATTCAAACAATGATACATTTAGTGGTAATGATGATGTATCAGAGGACAATGAATATGCATGTATTCATTCAAGAAAAAAATGATCAGGAGAGGATATTAAGAGGGTAGGCGTTTCGGGTTATTGGATTTTTTTCAACGCTCCACAAGGAAAATTAAACTCCAAATCACTCAAGGAAACATCGTCCTAAATGCGTTAAAAAGGTCTTTCTGAATATTGACAATTCCTGGTAAGAAACAAAAAACATTAGCATTATAGAACTGCCTAACAACCAGACTATGGTAACATGTGCTAATGATTTTGAGACAGAAAATATAACACTTCCGCTAAAGAGAGAATCACAAGAAGGAAATCTTGAAGCGATTCTTTCTTTAGCGGAAGTGTTTCCTTAAATTACGGTAAACTTCATGAAGTCCATGTCTAAGATGTTTTGACTATAATCGTAGAACAAAGAGAGTTTTTCGAAGATTTTGAATTGAAGTTCGAACCTGGGTTAGTCATTATGCAGCTTCATCACATAAGCTGAGTCCAGTCAGTAGTTGTCTTCTTTTTGCGTAAACTTTGAAAAAAACACCTGATGTACAAACTAATCAAAATCAACAAAAAATAATCAATTAAACAAATAGTGAATGAAGAAGTTTTGACGGAGAAGAGCTGAAAATATTAATTGTTAAATTCGAAGCACAACATTCAAGATATATGATATGATGAACATATAATTTATCTATATTTAATGTATTCAGACCTGTCGAGTTTCAATGTTCAATTTCACTGAGTGATAATCGTATGCTCCCCGAAACCGAAGTTTCCAATCGCCGAGAGGAAAATTCAGGGGAGCCTTCTAGGAACTAATGCGATTGACAATAATAATAAGTCAATTCATTTTTGTGACGCATGCTCCCTCAGGAAAATGCGGAAATTATGTATCAAAGATTGCCGAAAGTTGCGTTTCAGCTACTGAAATTGTTAAATAGAGGTCTCTTCGAGGCATGTTTCATAAGATTTGCATGTCAGTTCTAAAGAGATCTATATAAAATATACATATTGAATACACATATATAACCAACTATTCTTAACAAAAGGACTTCTCATTTCAGGAGTTATCAGAAATCTAATCCAATAAAAAAAAATTAACTTATTTAAATAGATCAAACGCTTTTTATAACTATATGCATGAGAAATTTCTTTTGCATGAGAAGTTTCCTTTCATATGTATAAACGTGAGAATGTATCAAAATGCGTGTATGATACCGTAACGGAGGCTAAGGATGGTATCTATTGTGACTGAAGGAAGGAAGGTTGATACCAACCTTTTAGGCTTTCCGGTTTCCTCCTCAGTCGGTCTGCGTTGGTTGGGGTTCTATTTTGAGCGGTGACCCCATGTTGAGGAATGGTTGGGGCTGCTGAAGCGGTTGTCCGATGACAAGGATTAAGTATGAATACCACTTTTATTTTACAGACAGCTTATCCGGGCTCAAAAAAGAAAATTCGGAGTTTTCACCACGAAAACGGCACGGGTGTCTATGCCGAAGTCTTTAATCGTAGAAGTCTCTGTCCATCTTCCCACCCTTGATAACTGCTTTCACCTATGTTAGACCTGTCAACAAAGAAGTTCATGTCCATCCCATTGCCATTTGAATTTTTTAATGGTTTCTATGATATCTCAGACTCTTTTCTTTAATATACTGTGCTGCCTTACGATCTCTCCATGTGAGGCTGAGCATGATTCTTTCATGTGCATGTTGCATGGTTCTCAATCAGATGGTCAATCCTTTGTTCAAGTTCCATATCTCTGCTCTATAGGTTACTTACGAGAGGAAGCATTGGTTGTAGATCCTTATTGTTTGGACCAGTGGGATTTTCTTGATCTCGAGAGTCGAGTTTGCTCTACCGAAGGCGTGCAACCCTAGTGCAATTCTTTGCTTGATTTCCAGTTTTTATGGGGATTTCTTGGAAATTTTTTTGTCCTATGATGATTTAGTGGTGTACTTTGGTCAACTCTTCGTTTTCGATTTCGATCGTTGTGTCTTGTTTGTTGTACATGTCATTCGTTTTGCTGAAGTTTATAGGCCAGCTTTCTTGCTTTTCATTTAGTTCGTCTAGCATTATTTTGAGATCATGAAGGTTCTTAGGAAAGAGGGTGATGTCGTCAGCAAGTGTAAGGTTATATAGGCATTCGCCGTCTATTCTGATCCCCTTGTGTCCCCAGTGTAGGTTTTGGGAGATCACCCCAAGGCAGGCTGAGAAGAATTTGAATTAGCTGGTATCAACTCCTTTCTTCTAGTTAAAAGGGTTCGGAGTAATACCTCGATCCAATCTGGGCTCCAAAATCTAGTTCAAATTTCCTCTCTTAGATGGAATGGTAACACTACACACTTTTATTGTATGTCTTTCCATTTTACCTTATCAGAATTATTTTATTGTTTATACAAAAATGTTTTGATATCCATGCCTGATACGTCCACCAAATTTGGGACTCTAAAACTTCTGCACAGATGAAGGAAAATGATTTATCATTAGTCCCTCATCCTACCCTCTCACTCTATTGCAGATAAGCACTTTTCTTCTTTTTTTTTCTCATATATGTCTCTCAATGTATCCATATCATCAACTTATTGGTCTATTTATCAATCAATCTATAAATCTAAGAATGTATTTTCCAACCTATCAGTCAATTCATTCGACCCTTTTCCCTGGGGTCATTCTGTGACACACACACATACGCACAACCTTCAATAGGCCAAAATTATATGTACACTATCTGTTGGCGTTGCCTGAGGAAAAAATTATCTATAATCTTTCTCACTACTAGAACACATGCTATGCGTACGCTAATGCCTACAATTAACAACGTTGGTGTCTTATTAGGTCATACCTTAATTATCTGCATTCTTATTTGTTCTAATCCACGAAGTAACCGGTGAACGGGGATTTCCTCTATATCCTGTACTTTGACAGGTATAAAGTCAGTCGAATTTCGGAACGGTCAGAGTTATTGGGAACCATACTGCTAAACTCGAAACATTAATTGTTTCAAGTCGTAATGTCCAGTGATTATCGGACATTCTTGCAACATGTCCTGTCCATCGCCATTTGAGTTTCCCAATGGTTTTTATGATATCTCAGAATCCTGTCTATTCTATGATATACTGTGCTGTCTTATAATCTATTCGTGTAAGATTGAGCATGATTTTCTCCTGTGCATGTTACATAGTTCTCAGTTTGAGGGTCAATCCTTTGGTTAAGTTCCATGTTTCAGCTCCATATGTGATATCGGAAGGATTCACTCGCTACACATCCTTCTTGTTAGGACTGGTGGGATTTTCTTGTCATTGAAAGTCGATTTTTCTCTACCAGAAGCTTGCAAACCTTGTGTGATTCTCTGCTTGATATCCTCTTCTTTGGGGGATTTCATGGAAATTCGTTGTCCAAGCTTGATGTTGTGGTCTACTTTGTTCAACTCTTCGTTTTCAATTTCGATCGTTGTGTCTTTGTCCTCAACATGTTTGTTGTTCATGACGTTCGTTTTACTGGAGTTCATGTAGAGGCCTACTTTTTTGCTTTCTTCATTTAGTTCGTCTAGCATTATTTGGAGATCTCAGCAAAGAAAACGTCGTCAGCAAATCTGAGATCAGTCTGGTATTCACTGTCTATTCTGTTTCCTTTATTTTCCCAGTCAAGGTTTCGGAGGATCATCTCAAAACATTCTGTGAAGAATTTGTCTCACTCCTTTTTCGAGTTGAAAAGATTCACATTCTTTATTTAACCTGAATAAGGAACTATTGTATTGGTAGATACGATGAATACTCTGACATACGGGGTCAATGCATTGCTGTACGATGGCATGACTTCAGAGATTTCCACTGAGTCAAAGGCCTTTTTTAAAGTCAACAAATGCTACAGCCAGTGAGGTCTTATATTCTCGTGGTTGGTTTTCAGTTTTGGTGATTCAATTGGAGATCACTTTCAAGTTTTTACCTATACCAGTTTTTATCCTCAACTCTTGATGCGTTGATTGACCGTGACAATAGGCCTGCACACGCTTAATCCTTTCCCCTAGGCAACTCTTTTTTTATCATGATATCCGGCTATGCTCAAAGCCCACACCTGTATTTTGCTGTTCTGCATGGGAAATTGAGCAGAGATTCTTCTGATCTATGATCAGTGTTGATTGTGAAAGATGCCTGGTGTGAGTAGCGACGAAGCTTTTATAACACATATACTTCCTACTCTATGGTAGACCACCTTGACTGCGTATCATTCAATTTGAAGGATAGGAAATGAATTTTCTTTTCCTCCACCTCATAAATTTGCTAGACAAGCACCAATCGAATGATCGGAAGCTTCAACTTTTTATTCAGGTCCTGGTTTGTCAGGGTAACTATTTCTGCAAGTCTTCTTTTCAGATTGACGAAAGCTTCACGTCGTCCTATTGAAACTGCACACACTTCCTTGTTAAATTTAGAATCCTGGTATTGATATCTGATAGTAAAAACCCCTGACCTATCTAACTATTTTCGGGGTTGCTTTCAACTGGATCACCTTTACCTTATAATGGCCCCGCTGTATTTCTTTATCAGTAATCCTAAAACCCAAATTTTTTAATTCTTGAAATACGTTAGGTGCATTGGCCAACCCTAATGGAATAACATTGAAATGGAATAGGCCCCAGCAACAAATGAATGCATTTTTCTCCTTGTCATCTTCATTGATTTTGATGCTATAATGTCATCAATGATAGGTTGTGGGTGAGTGCTTTTTTTTTTGTTTCTTCTTAATCTTTCTGAGTACTCCGAGATTGACACAGAGACATTTGCCCCTACCCGTTTTTTTCTACATGTACTATAGGAAAACCCCAAAGGTTTTGGGAACATTCCATAACACTCGTATCGATCATCTGATCTATCGTTTCATCTGCAAACCTTCTTTGTGTAAATGGTGAACAATATAGAGGCCTTTTTATTGGTTGGCGGTCTCCGGTGTCAATACGTATTTTACCATATTTATTCTGTCTAGATTTTTATCCCCATGAACAAGTTTTTATTTTCCTTTAAGAGCTGATGTATCATTGACCAATTCCATATGAACTTCAACTTTATCTAACTCTGGTATCATCAGTCTTTTATCGACCGTCCTTGGACATTGACCTTCCCCAGGATTCGCCACACCCCTCTATCATGAGCGTCTCGGAGCCAATAGTTTCTGAACTTCGTCTCTCCAGCTTATATTCTGCAGGGTCGGTTACGCATGTGATCTCTGGGGATCCATGTTGTGAGTTGTGATGTCCATCAGTTGTCTGTCATTCTCGCAAAATGACCTGCCCATTGCCATTTAAGTTTTCTAATGGATTCTATGATATCTTGGACTCCTGTCTTTTGTCTGATATACTGTGCTGTCTTACGATCTCTCCGTGTGATGATGAGCATGATTTTTTATGTGCATGCTTCTCTGTTTGTGGATCAGTCTCTAGATTAGGTTCCATTGGTTGTATACCCTTCATTTTAAGACTAATGGGATTTTTTTGTTCTTGAAGATATTACAATCGGATAGGGAAATTTCACTGATATTATCCGCTCTGCCAATCTTAGCTATCGGATAGCCCTAGTTTCAGAGTGATCGTTTGGTTTGTATTATTCAATATTAATACCTGGAACTCACTTGGCCTGTTTATCTTGACTATTGCATTAGCTACTGATATCCCGCTCAAACTGCTAACATGCCCTGAAGTTAACTGCTCTACATTGTATGTCTTTCCTTCATTCTGGCATTTGCCATGCATGTGTGCAAAAGTTGCTTAGTTTTTATTACTTGTTATTCTTTGGACTGATCTACCGGAGAGATGTATCTGACTTCCTCTAATGCTTCGTATTATTTATCGATTCTGTTGCGGAACTCGTACCAACTCATCGAAGGAAGTTTTAACGGGGAATAGTTCTGGGATTGATCGGCCAATCGCAGCCCCCTTATGAAGAGTTTTGAGTCGCCAAGCCAATCAAAGAACAACTTGAAAGTAACCTCCCTTCACATTGGTTAACGTTTCAAACGATACCTTGACTGACAGCGGCAACAGCAGAGAATTTGAATCGTAGTGGTCAGTTGAACTGGAAGTGGTTACATCGCTGTCAGCAAGCTGGCAGCGGGCCGGCTGCTGGGGAAGATACCATTGAGTAGTTGTAAAAGATATAACTATGAAGTTAAAGAACCATTCCGTTCGGCTTTTCAACCTCAGTTGAAGTAGCTGGCGGGTTACTTATCCAACAATGTACATGTTAGAAGTTCGCCACTGAAATTCCCCTTCCAACGTTTTTCTACTTCTGTCCAGTTCGAACTCCTCATTTTTCCTTCTGAAATCTTTGTCCGACTTTTGTTTTTGCAGGTTGTTTTCGGAGGCTGTTCTTGTGATAATAACGGAGCTGTTTAATTCACAAAAGCAATCTTCTCGGACCTCTACGTGTGCAATAATGCAATGGCTTTTCCTCAAATGGGCTACGAGGGGAATGCATTTTATTTCACTTGATTATACAACAAAATAAATCCTAAATCTGTTCTCTCTCAATCAGTTGCGACCCAGAATAACGTTTCTATTTAGACTTTTTACGGCAAAAAAATCTTGGGGTTGAAAAGGTTTCCTATTCCGACTTCTAGTAAAAGAGATAGATGTCTGGTCTTTTCTAGTTTCCGTGGCATTGTTGAGACCTTCTGGGCTTATTTCCAACAGTTGCTTTGGTCGTGATGTTGATGTCCTGTGGTCAAATGTTTTTTTTCCTTTGGTACCCTTTTGCGTTTGCAGAACCACCATTTAACCAGTAGTTTCGTCTATTGGTCAGGACCCCTCTTTGTGTTTGTGGTAACCTCAAGGTTCGTAATGTGCCCTTGTCTGGACACGCCCGTCGGCAACACCAAATGAATATATGTGATGGGAACAGAGGAGTTTTCACGGTAGCATTTCATTGCCGCTAAAGGCTTCGGGTTGTATCTGCTGAGATTGAAGAAAGACGAGTTTATATCAGCCTCTTAGTCTTTCTTGTTTCCTCGGTCGGTCTGCATTGGTTGGAGTCCAATTACCAGTGCTGACCCCATGTTGAGGGATGGTAGTGACTGCTCAAGTGGTTGTCCGTGGTTCCATTTACAAACAACGATGACAAGGATGTAGTATGGATACCACTTTTATCGTCTGTTTAAGTAGTTTTTACAGGCACTTTATCTGGGCTTGGAAAAAGAAATTCGGAGTCCTCACCACGGCTTCCGACACAACCGTCTATGCCGAAGACAGCCTCTCGAATCGTGGGAGACTCTCTCTGTCTAACGTTGCGACACCTCTTTGATAATTGTTATCGCCTATGTTCGACCTGCTGCCAGGGTATCAGCTAAATTTCTGAATTTCTTGCTTATTGACAGCCCCATCCCACCAACTCCTCACGTTCGTTTTTCAATCATTTTACTTAAATTTTTCAAATTTAATTTTCTTTTAGCCTGAAATATGTTATTGACATGATTTTACCCGGGGATCCCTTAGTCTACTCTTTATTATTTCAATTATTTTTTCAAATGTTATTTCTTCTATTTAATTCGGAATTTATCTTACTGTGCGGTAATATTTGTTCTAAATTCCCTTCCTAGGTTTTAAAGTGATATTATACATCTTTACCGCTTGTTTTACCATTTGACATTATTAAAATTAATTTAGTGTTCACACAAAAATGTCTGATATTTTCACCTGATACGTCCATCAAATTGGGGACTCTTAATGTTCTGCACAGATAAAGGAAATTTATTACTAGTTCCCTATCCTTCCTCATACTCTACAATGGACAAATACAAGAGGAACACATTTTCTACTTTATTTTCTTTTTTTCTCACACGTCTTCCAGTCAATGTATCAAATAAACTTATTGGTTTATATAGCTATCTCTCTATTGATCTAACAATCTATCTTGCAACCTATCGGTTTATTTATTTGACCTTTTTCTTTGGAGCAATTTCGTGACACTTGCAGTTAGAAATATTCATGTTCAGTTTTCTTTCTTTGAGTTACTGTATATCCTGTTATCAAATTATGTCCTGCTGTGGCAAATGAGAGTTTTCCCCTTTTTAAAAAGAGGTCAAGAGGGACCAAGACGGATAAGTACTTAAGCATAGACCAAAAACGTAATTGAGAGGAAAAAACGACCGGACGAAACTCCTACATGTCAAGAATCATCAAAGTATTTTACATATCAGGTTTATGGCTGAAACAAGCCAAGCAAACACCAGTGATAGTACACAGATCATGAGTGCTCTTTATCATCATCATCATCATCATCATCATCATCATCGTCATCATCAGTCTTTTAACGTCTGTCGTTGGACATAGACCCTCCCCAGGATTCGCTACAATTCTCTATCATGGGCGTTGCGAAGCCATTATTTCCTGAATCTGTCCAGTTCATCTTGCCATCTCGTGTTCTGTCGGCCTTGGTTTCTCATGTGATCTCTGGGGATTCATGTTGTGAGAGTGGTGTCCATCGGTTGTCTTTCATTCTTGCAACAAGGCCTGCCCAATGCCATTTGAGTTTTTTAATAGTTTCTATGATGTCACAGACACCCATTTTTTTCCTTATATACTGTAATGTCTTGTGGTCTCTCCATGTAAGGTTGAGCATGATTCTCTTACAGCGATATTCAACACACTATTGTCATTTTCGATACCGATGACAATCACAGCGGTTGACATGAAAGTATCTTGAAGGAGGAAGAATAACCAGAGCATCGTATATGCTTCACCCATTGTGATAGAAGTAATAGGTATTACGATTAAATATTAATCTTTCGTTGGATTACATAATGGGGGTCAGATGATGATGGAACCAGAAGCAAGATACGGTGGTAGGGGAGGTGTTTGTATCTGTGTAGGTTAGAGTAGTGTTGGTCTGAAATAAGAGGAATCTGTGAGAGGATGGGTCAGGAGCTGTTTGTACATGTGACATTCCTAATAAACAACCCACAACACAGGAATATCCCGATTTCATTCCTCCAATCTAAAACATGTAAACTACATACATTTTTCTCTGCAAACGCTGCTAGTTATCTGGAAAAGATGGCTGGCTACCATCGAAATCCATCAGAACTTGCTTACGTGATAATAACAATTTTTTAGGTATTACACGCGTTTTTCTCTTGAATTTCTCTTCGCCTTCCAATTGTCATTTTACCAACATGCTATCAGACTCCCTCACGTCTATAAAACAAACATATGTACCAGGTCTTTTTTTTTATCTACCTTCAGACTGATAAATAGATGTTACTGGGCTTTGTCAAGTAAATGAGGTGCTACAAGAAACTAAATGTTTTATTTAGTTGATCTGTGAATTTGAAAGCTCACAACACGTACGGTCTATCAATTCACTACAATCCCTATCCACCCTAAGTCGCACTTCACCTTAAAATCCCATCGCGCAGACTGGAGAGTTTTCTGCACACAGGCTATCTATGGTCCTACTGCTGAGGAAAAAACCCTTCTGAGCCAAGCCTATTCATTCGTGTTTATGTATACCTCCCTCATGCCTTCACCTCCCCTTCTGTCGTAAATATTCAAAATATTAAACTTACAGTTATTTTTATTGTTTGTTTATTCTAACCACATCTTCATGATCGGAATTTTAAATCCATTATTTGTATATGTATGCGTGCGTACATGTGTATGAGATATGTGCGTGTATGTGTGCTTATATTTCCGTTAAAACGTACACATGTGTATGCGTGTGTGCGTGTGCGTGTATAGATGTGTGGATACCGTCATGTGTATGTATGGGTGTATGTATGCATTACTATTTCTTACTGACTGAAAAACGCGGAATGGGGTCAACACTCACCATTCCCCATTTCTAAGGACTTCCTCATCACTGACGTAAGATATGGATGACAGATTTATTACATAACCCATATTCTAACTTCCCGTCACCCTTTTTTCCTCTTTTCAAAATCTCGTTCGAATTGGATTTTTTTTCTGTGAGCTGGAAAATACAACTATGAACTCGAAACCTTTTACTAAATATCCAAGTTAAATATATATATGTGTGTGTGTGTGTGTGTGCGTGTGCGTGTGCGTGTGCGTGTGTGTGTGTATGCTGGATAACTGATATTTCGTCCGGTGCCGGAATTAATCGAGCAGCAAACATCTGGTACCTGGCGAAATATGTTTCCAAATATAATGTCTCTATAATATCACATTCTGTCGGACATCTACAGTCCAATCCAATATATATATATATAAATTAGTAAATGGATTTATAATCCGACTGAAACAATTATAAATGCGTTGTATTACTTTGAAACTCTATTTGAAATGACCTCCCGTTATTACACGGGGAAAATATCAACGGGAAATCATTTCAAATATCGGATTATATGTTCATTTTTTTCAATATAATTATCCGCGTAGAGAAACAAATAGTGCAGATATGGACAGTGAATGAACAATATAATAATTTGGACATATGGCCGTTATTTAGGCCTTAGCCTTACTGGCAGGAAGTTTAGCTCAATTTTCAAGATCGACGCTACATTGAAGTAGTTACCTATAGGTCACAGGCTCGATTGCACACACATACACACAAATATAAAATTTTCAGAGAGTTTTTTTTCGGGAAGCTATCGTGTCCGTTTCTTCTCACCAAAAAGGAATTTCATGACTTTTCTTCATAATTTCTTGTCCTGATTCCTCGTATCGATCAAGCAAACACCAGGAGAATGAAATTCTATCCATGCAAGTGCAATTAAGCTTTTCACATATACTGATGAAACAGAAAAACACAATCACCGTTTGAGAAAGATTAGGTTCGAACGATTATCCTACATTGTTCTTGATTTTGATATTAGAAAGGTGGGGCCCAATACTACCATATAATCTCAATCCTTCCAAGAGAAATTCAAGTGCAATGGTTATTTTTGAACTACGGTTTAGCTGAAAGCCGATGGAAAGAAAAGTGATCATGGCTTTTGATTACCAGTGTCCACAATCATCATTATTGACCAATGTCCAAAGTGTAGTATCTCTCCGCAGTGCACTCTGTGGTAGCTTTCTGCCGGAGTAATGACGAGATCAATGTTGGCTTACTGGGCGCAAGAAGCTGAGGATTTGTCTTATGACCTCAAAAAATAACAAACAATACACCCCGGGGCAACACCGTCCCATTGCACTAAAAAAGATGGGAGAGGCTTGACCTGACGTCTTCGCAACACTAGTTGCGTCTACGATCATCATTATTTTGACAGGTATATTATCAGCTACCAACAGCTAATGGTAAAACATTTCTTTTTGCCTCAATTGTAATTTAAATACTTTCGAGATATCAGTTTTAAAAGATTGTTCGCGGCCATTTAAGAATATTCGATTATAGATTATAAAAATGGGGAAATTCAACGAATTTAGTAAAAAAAAACAGACGTTTAAAGTTGGCAAGATCAGTTCCTTACTTTAAAACCAGCTTCCAAAAATATTATTATATAAAATGCCCTTCAACTTCGTGCAGATCTTTGTCTCTTTTCTATCTATTCAGGACAAGTAAATTTCGCTGAACTCGTCAGTATCAAAGTTCAAATTTAGTTTTCATGATCTTAAGATGAATTAAACGTCCCAATGTTATCAGAACAAGCTTAGCTTTGATTGGGCCATACTCCCTTTCTTCATTAAAATCTGAAAAGTAAATAAAACAGTGTCTATTTTTCTATACAATATTATCCAAAAACTACAATTCACATTCCAAATCCTTTATTTACAGTTCCTGTAAATGAGGTTTGTAAACTTCAGCAAAACATTTTCCGTACTTTCCTGTTATTCGTGAATTACGTCACTGTATTTTGGCTGGACATTCTCAACCGTTGTAACATACAAAAATAAATTCAAAACTAAATCGTAGGAGTTTGACAAAAAGGTACATTATGAAGTACAGACTTAGCCTATGGAACTGAGCCATATAAACATCGTCACATTATTATTTTCTGGTGTAAGCAGAGAGATTTACTAAGGGGTTTAATGATATTGCCTATAGTTTCGAGAAGGGTCATTAAGATTCAAAGAGTTTTTCGGACGATTGAACTTCTCATTTTTGGTTTGTATTTGCTAACGCAGCGTTTCAGCCAATTGATTTTACGGCCTTCTTCAGGTGTAATATCCGAACGTGAGTGTCATAAAAGAAAATTTTCCAATGATGGCGGTAAACAGGATATTGCGAATGATTCGGATAATTTCTTTCACTTTCCTTGGTAGGCCTGTATTTCTATATCTTGTCCCTGTTGATTAGTGGAAGCCACATCGAGTTGAACTCTGCACGGTGCAGGTTGAACTCTGACTTATACATTCAGTCGACATGTTAATATCCGCTGCCTCCTTGATTTCTCTCAGTTACCAACAGTGTTCCCAGTCTATTATACGAACTTTTTCTTCATTATTATCATTATCATTATCATTATCATTATTATTATTATTATCATTATCATTATCATTATCATTATTATTATTATTATTATTATTATTATTATTATTATTAAGAAGAAGAAGTCAAAATGGAAATAAGGTATAACGGGAGAAAATCATCAGAAATGTATTCAACAGCACTCCGATGATACTCGAATGGATATTCTAAGCTGAGAGCCAAAGGGTTCTATTGAGCACCATCCTCGTATTCACCACCATATAATCTTTCTGGTAGGTTCATATCTGTAATTTATGGTTGAGATAGATACTCAAGATTATTTTTGGACTAAGTATGATTTCTGGGAGTATCTTCAGAGGGTACTGTTGTCTCAAAAATTGAGAAATGGAAAATGTTGATTACTTGGAATTATTTTGACACAAAATTGTATCGCTATCAGGTGTAGAGCCGGAGATATGGGCACGAAATCGGCTCTGTGAAGTCACGAGGACAGTTTCGACCTCTAAAAGTGAAAAATAAATCCCCCCCATCTCATTTTGACGCCTAAACGTAAAAGAAAAAATCGCTTGGATTTCCATCCCTAGAAGTGGAAAAAAAACTCCCCCTCGATTTTGACCGCTAAGAGTGAATAAAAAATCGCCCCTTCAACTCTGAACCCTAAAAGTAGAAAAAAATTTCCTTAACATTTTTATACCTAATATCTATTTTTACTTCGTTTACACAGGATTTTTCAAAATACGAAATTTAGTGATTATCAGGAGGATGCATTGGTTGAATACCCTTCTTTTTAGGACTGATGGTGCTAAGTATTTAAATAAATACTTCCTTTTACTTCATCAAGAGTTTATTTTTCCTTAAACACAAATTTTGAGGGCGATCGGTGCTTTTCAATTTTTAGATTCAACTATACTGCTTAACTGGGCCTTATTTTTTGTTCATCGTACGATACTATGGTTTTCAAGTATTCCGATTACTTGCCTTTACTTCAATAAGGAAATCATTTTTCCAAAATACGAAATTTCTCGAAGGCGAATACTTAAAGAAAAAAAATATGCAAAAATAAGTCAGGACCGACAGACGAAAATATAGAAAAAGATTAGCAATAAAGGGACAAGGAAAAAGAGGTTTGTTGACGAAGAAAGAAAGATGTAAAAGAAAAAAGCAAACAGAAGAAAGATGTAACCACTTTCTAAGAGAGAGAAAGAAAGAAAGTCTACGTCAGGAAAGAAAAGTAGAAAAGGATTCATCACAGAGCAAACAAAAAAAAGCAAGACGTAAAATTACGGCAAGTGTTGGCAACTGAGTGATGAAAACAGAATGATATCAAAGTGAAAGGGAAAAAGATATAATTCGCCAGGAATCAAGAGAGAAATAGAGAGCGGTTTAAGGAAGGGGAATGAAAAGAAAAACGGAGAGGGTGAGCAAAAACGAAGGAGAAAGATAGAGGAAATCCATCTGCAAGTGAAAAAGTTTTGAACCTGGATAGGCGATAAGAAAACTAAGCAGAAAATTGAGGCATTTTGAAATTTTGGTGGAATGAGGAAGCCATGAGAGTTGGCGTTCACATGAACTTCAGCAAAACAAATATCATGTGCAATAAACATGTCGGAAATAAGCAAATCAAAATCGATAACGCGCAGCTGGGCAAAGTAGACCACTACATCTACTTAGGACAACGAATCTTCATGAAATCCTCAAAAGAAGATGAAATCAAGCGAGGAATCACTCTAGGATGGCAAGCCTTCGGTAGAGCAAGCCCAACCTTCTAGAACAAGAGAATCCCCATAGTCCTAGAAAAAAGGAAATATGGAACCGAAACCTGGAACCTAACCAAGAGACTAACCTGCAAACTGAAAAGCATTCAACGAGCACCAGAGAGAATCATACTCAACATCATATGGTGAGACCACAAGACAGCACAGCATACTAGGGGAAAAATAGGAGCCCAAGACATCGTAGAAACCATTAAGAAAAATGACAATGAGCTAGTCATATTGCAAGAATAGCAGACAACCGATGGACATCACGACCCACAACAATGCAGAACCGAGGCTAGCAGAATACAAGATGACGAGACTAACAGATTGAATAGATCAACAAATGATGGACAACACTCGGCATCCCACTGAAGATTAAGTGATAGCAAGTGTTCACATTACAATATTACTACTGATTTTGGTAATGCTAACGTCTGATTGGCTTGGATACTTTCTCGAATTTCCAATTCTTTTAATTTCTCTCTGCAAAGCTGTTCAGGCCATTTCTAAGCGCACCGAAAATGATAGCAATAACATTATGTTTTCATTTTTTTCCAGTTCTCTAATTACGTTTTTCAGTTTTTCATTTTTTTTTTATTTCACTCTGTGGTTTTCTGGAACAGCAACACCCATTATCTGACTAATTCTTTTCTCCTCCTGTACTATATCTAGCTTTCTGGCTTGGATTGGGAAATCGAATCCCCAGAAAACGTCATATTTATTTATTCTCAGAGATAGATTCTAGATTGCCCATGTGCAGTTGGTTCACATGGTCAAATCCTAGTAATTTGCACAGTTCCAAGTGGTACGGTTTACAAAATGTGTAACAAAAGTCTGCACTACATACGGTTCACACTTACTGTTCAAAATATCCGCTTTTGGCTAATACTTTGTATATATTATTGATATTAACCAAGCTTAATCTGGCACGACAAAAAATAGACAAAAATAAATAGAGCTATCCATCTCTTTATCTCTCTCTCTCTCTCTCTTTATCTCTCTCTCTCTCTCTCTCTCTTTCTCTCTCTATCTATCTATATATATATATATATATATATATATAGTAATATAAGCTTATCATCTTGTTATGCTGAAAGAGAACAACTTTTTGTCATTTTTCATGTATATTTCCAAAGTATCAACGACAGTTTGCCAGGCAAGCCATTTCAAGTCTTATCTGTATTATTTCAGCGAGCAGTCTTATGAATTTGTATCATATATATTTCAAGTTCTTGTTGCATATAACTTAGTTCTATTCGTATTTGCAATTTTATTCTTTATAATGGAGTTCATCAGCTGCTTTACCATAGCCTGTTTTGGGAGTATTGAAAAGCAGAACAGGTTTCTTCTTATAACACTCCCCGTCATATTCTTCAATATCCCCATGAATATAACCGCTACATACTTCCAATCTATTTTGAAGTGAACAATCTTCTTTTGTTATTATCCTGTGAGTATTGATGTAAGTTAAAATTATTTATTTTACACGTATTTATTTTACGTGTGTTACACATAAAATCAGGTTAAATTTGAATTAGGATTCTCATTTATCTTAATAATATTTAATGATATTTTAATTGTGAATTTATATCTCCATGAATATAACTATTCCATCGATTTGATTTGTTTTAGTCGGTAAGAAAAAATATACCTCTATAACTATTGTATCAGTGTGGTTTTAGTTTAAGTGAAATTATTTTGTATGTATTTATTTAGTACGCAAAATTCCTGTTATATATTCACACAGTAAAATTTTGATTTTATGAGATGTCGACGTTTACTTATCATCTTCTGTAATATCTATGTCTATATTGATACGTATTCAAAAATTAGCATCTATGTTGAGTTTGAATTGAATATTTGAAAATATATGTTTTTTACCTCATATGTTCAAATCTGTAAGTCTTATTCTAGTTTTCTGTTAATTGTTTTAACCTTTCTTTCGAAGAGTTTTCGGTGTCAGTCAAGTTCATTTTTCCACTCTGTGTCTAATTGGATGCGTGTTATTTCATTAGTCATTTTTAGTGATTTCTGTTCTACGGTTTTTTAGCCTTACGACAGATTATAGGTGTTTCCAAATCAAGGTATTTCAATCAATTATATATGTATACATACATATTTGTCTTTTTCGCTACGTCGAAAGTAAATTCATTTTTACATTTTATTTTATGATTTATCGATAAAGTTAAATGTATTAATTTTGAAGTAAAGTTTCTATTTATATCTATAATTATGTAATGTTCAAAGATTGAAATATGTTTATTGGTTTGTACATAAATTTACATTTTATCTTTAAAGTAAAATTTCTATTTGCATCTAGAGTTATGAAAGATGTGTTTAAAAGATGTTTAAAGATGATGATAATTATCAGTCTTTTAACGTCTGTCGTTGGATATTCCCCTGGGTCCGTCATATTTCTCTATCATGGGCGTCGTGGAGCCAGTATTTTCCGACTTTGTTTAGTCCATCTCTCCATCTTGTATTCTATCGACCTAGGTTTTGCATGTGATCTCTGGGGATCCATGTTGTGAGTCGTGATGTCCATCGGTTTTCTGCCATTCTCGTAACATGATCTGCTCATTGCCATTTAAACTCCCCAATAGATTCTCTGATGTATCGGACTACCATTCTCTTCCTGATATACAATGCTGTCTTAAGTACCTTTTCTCATCCTCTCGTATATATTCAAATATGTTTACGTCTCTCCTTTTTCCCTCTGGAAATGTTATTTGAAAATTGATTTAACTAGATTTATAAATAGGTTTGGTAAAAAATTTTGGTAAGAGTATTTGATATGTGTGGCTTATGTTATATACAATGTCTTTCGTATTATATTTTATCGTTAAAATATTTGTATATGTAACTATATGTATCCATATCTGATCATATTTACATAGTTATATACTTTATGGAGTTGTTTATGTATTAGATGTAAACTACTTCTTTGCTTCTAAAATTATTTGTCTCTTATGTAGTTCTTGCTATTCTTAGATATTCGGACAGTATTGCACCATGAAATATGCTTTGTAGAATTCTGCTGCTTTTCTGTGGCATTCGAATAACATGAAATGGAAATGCATTGCTTTTAATGAATGATTTATAAACGTATATTCTATTTTCAATTCTTATAAAAGCGAGAGAGGTTGCTTGTGTTGCATATACGCATTACACATATATTAGTGATTTGACAATTGGAAAGTGAAAAGAAATTTAAGACAAAAACAGGTGTTATATCTCGAAATTTTTGTAATCAAGTAAGGAGGTTTTTGATGCATTTCGATGGTTGCCAACCAGCTTTATAAAAAAAAATCTTGCAGCGGTTGCAGAGAAAATTGTATGCTGTTTACATGTTTTGAATTAGAAGAATGAAACATGTAAACAGGATGCAGTTTTCTCTGTATGGTCATCCTAGGTTCAAATTATCCTTATACACAGATTTTCAGCAGGTAGGGTACAACTGTTTAGGGATTTATGAAACATTAAGAAACAAAGAAATATTCGTCATTTCTCGTAGTAGTATCATACACACACACACACACACACACACACACACACACATATATATATATATATATATATATATATATATATATATATATATATATATATATATATATACGTGTGTTTGTTCCTAGTGAACTGTTAATGATGGGTACAACAGTATGTATCATACTCTTCTCAAGTCTCTCGTAAGATACTTTTTTCATTTTTTCAATCTCTCAATTCAAATATGGTGAAAATAATTTATTCATTGACTGTGAAGAAAATACAGATCGGGTGAATAAGTATTTATTCATTGAGGTTTCATAGGGAGTGACCCTATATCATCAGCGAGATTGGGAAATAAAAAGAAAATGAAGACAACTGGATTTTTCTGTGTTGTGAGTGGATTGGGTGGGAGTGTGTGTTTGGTGCTGTCTGCAAATGTATAGCCGACTCTAGGTGTAAGGTCATATATCTGCCATTATTCTATCTGGGTTGGATGAGGGGTAGGCACATATGAGGGTGTGACTGGAATTTGTGTCCTGATTATGTGTGGGTGTGTGTGTGTCGGATATAACCTATCCATCCAACTATTATATATATAGATAGATATGTATAGTTCAGCTTATAGGTTTTTGAGCAAAATAGAAATTCTCCTAGCATGATTCGGTTTTGAGAGTAGAAAGAAAAATTCATGCAAGCGGAAGCAAATTTACAACAAGGCACGCATTTATATCATGTTTAGTCGTTCCGAAAGCAAAGTATCTGGAAATTTTTTCTTGTAATGAAATTCAATTGTTGAATGAATCAAACCAAGTATTTTTTTTACTACATTGCAAAAACTTGTTCTGAATCGATCAAGTTGATTGAAAATTCTTATCAACATTACCATTTGCAAGCTTTACCAAATTAGCAGTAAACTTGGCAAATATACACTTTCGAAAGAATGGAATCATAGGCTAGAACACAGAGCCTGTGTTTATTCAAGTACTTATTGATATGTACACAAGTATGAACATTCCACGTTGTATGTTTCGCATAGATACAAGATAGTTATTTTATTTATATGTGTGTGGGTTATATCGATATGAAAATATTTTAATTATATACGTGTGTCATATTGATGAAGAATATTCATTTGTTTATATATATATATATATATATATATATATATATATATATATATATATATATATATATATTGTTACATAATCATATCAATGCTCTTACAAACCAATAAAGCTGCTACTAACAACAACTAATGATACTAATACTAAAGAGATTATTACGTCCCCTTGCGGTGACACCACTCACTTACACGATACACAGCATTGAAGATTTCTTCTATCAAAACACGCTTGTTTTTTTTTGTCTTATTTATCTTAATCCAATCACAACTTGTCCATGCATAGTCCCTCAACATATAAAACTTATGAGCTGTACCGTTTATGTAAACAAAGTGTGTGAGTGTATATTTATACATTGAACGGCTCTCTCAAAACCGATTAAGGTTGTAATAGTATTTTCCTTTTACCAAATGATCACTCACTCACATTCCCTTCCTCAACTACCGTTGCATGGTAGTAATGAGACATTTAATCAAGATATCTGGCCTCGGATAGGACGCAGGGAGGGGTGAATTCATGCCTTTCATTAGTGCTTTAGTGTCAAGGGAAAACAACGAGCCTCAGCCAAAATTCGAACTCGTTTTGCCAATTCTGTTTTCTCTACAGGCTACACAGGATTCTTTGCTTGTTATAATGTTTAATCGTTAAATCATTGTAAATTCAAATTCAAGGTCATGAGTTGATCCATGGGCGTTGAATGATTATTCACTCGCGCTCTACGGAACCAGTACATTTGCTGGGGGGTAAAATCTGCGATACATCCGAATAAATAATTTACTACTTTCTGTATGATTAAATTTCAGTGGTGGGTCGAAGCAATCATTGTACTGAAGGAAGCGTGGAAGGTTCCTTGTACGCGCAGTCCAGTGAATAAGACCACAAAAACGTCAAGTATTTTATGGGTGTCAATTGAAAAAGAAAAGTAGAGAGACTTAAACAGGCCAGGCGACAATTTATTCGTGTGCTTCGGATCCACTGAGGAATTCGTCAGGCAAAAAACCACCACCGGTTATTATTAACCTCGTCAGTGGAAACTTTTTGTGGGAGGGAACTCGGAGCAACGAGATTACCGGTTTTTCGTTTGCTTGTCGTTTTCATGGGTGTAATAGCTTTTTACTATTATTGCTGCTGGGCCAAGTAAATTATTTATGGGAGAGTGGTTTGCCCTAGTATACACTCAACAACTCTTTTCCCCCCTCAAGTGTTGCGGTTGGCTTGCTAAAAATACATTTTTGTTAAGACATCTGGCAGTGAAACAGAGCACAGGAAAAGTGAATCCATGCCCTTCCCAAGAATATCATTGCTGGGGTGGAAACAAGCAACCCCAATCTAAATACGTACTCGGTTTACCAATTTCGTTACTTTACTTCACACTTCTTGCCTGGTTTCCTACTGACCCAAACTTTATCGGTTATTAAATAAAAGCTTGCATCATTTGTACGGGTTTGATTCATAATCCTGGATAACACTAGCCCGAAAGTAAGGATATCATATCACCAAATGCTCAGATGGCGAATTGTTCAAAATCCTGAAAGTCGATATTCCTGAAAGCAAAAGTAGACAACTTATGATAGTGAATAGTGTGATTTCTCCCATATTGCATTAAATTTGAAAAAAAAAAACAAAAAAAAAAACACCGATTTTCGAAAATCTACGAACAAACTGCCTCTTTGCTTGGTTTCTGTTAATGTTCTAAAATTAGTCTGATAAGGTTTGTAGATTCAGTAAGTACAATGGATTTAACTTAATGAAAAAAACGTTTTTGTGCTGTTAAAATAGCTTGAAATTATTAAAAAATATAAATGAATAAACGACTGTTTTTATTTGAATTTACAACATTCCAGATGTTGGGGTTGACACATTTTCTAAAGGATTTTTTCAAAATATTTTCTCGAAATCGACTGAGTGTTTCGAATTTCTCAAAAATATTTTTTTAAATGAATTTTGCTTTTTCGGAGAATGATCTTAAGAGTAATTATTGTGCTTTCGTCAAGGGTTTTTTTTTCACACCAGCGACTACTCAATGTTTAAAATGTCGAATGGAATAAAATGAAATCAGAGAATTCATCCCAGGAAAGAGAAGTAAATGCATGCATTGTATTGTTACAACTTCACTTCATAAATTTTTGCGAAAATATGTTAGATCAATTCATAAGTCACCCAATACGGTAAAAATCAATTACTTATTGGGCGACCTCATATGACATTTTTGCCGTGCAGAGCTAAGCTAATTGATATCAAAAGATAAATAGAGCGAGGGTGTTTTTGTTTCGTTTTTTGAATTTGAAAAACGTTTCTACCAGTTCCAGTTGACAATGTTCGCGTCCTAATATAAACGAAAGCCAGGAATTCCTATTCTAATTTTCAAGGCTGAAATGCTGGCCCACCAAATTTCGATCGGCATATCACAATTCTCTTACCACACTTCTTCCTCGCTGACCTTGTTTCAGACTAAGCCAAGCTTAGTAGATAATCCCAAAACAACATATCTGAAATATGATGCAAGGGAAATAACTCTGTGTTCCATTATTAATTGTACACTATTAATTACCTCCATCTTTCTTGTTGCTTTTTATCGCAGAAAATAGTGGCTAAAAATAATAATGATGATCGACAACACTTCAATTGATAAAACAAATAAAGTAGAATAGGACTCTGCGTTTATTATTGCATTTGTTGTGGTAGAGGATTTGGGTTTTGTCAGTCTCACAGACAATTACTACAACAGCTAGTCTGATCTTTACTAAGCGCCTAATATTCGTGACCTTATACGAGACAAACCTAAGTTTAGTACATACTAATAATCCTGAAAAATAGTTCTGGAATATTATACGAAGGAAATAACTCTTTGTTTATTATTGCGTGTGTTATGATGGGGTATTTGGTTTTTTAGATGTCAAAAAATTGAAAATTAAAGGATTTTAGATATAAAAAATTTGAATTGAAGGATTTGGGTTTCAAATATACCGATCTTCTCTCTGTGGATTAGTGATTAGCATTCATAACTTTATCAGGACGAAAAAAAAACGCGTACGCTAAAATTGTAGGCCATTACTGCTATAGTTATTGGGTCCAGTACACTTGTTACTTAGTGTCAGGCAAAGCTAAATCTAATAAATACCGAAGTTGCCTCGGCATGATTAATAAAAAAATTTTTTCGGACTATTATTACGATAGTGAGTTCGATCCTCATTAAGTGCTCTACACCCGTGACCTCAGACTAAGCCAAGCTGGTAAATAGTAAATACTTAATCCGATTATGATTGATGTAAATGTTTCTACAGTAACACTTTGTGATCTAACTGAGTGCACAGAACTTTTAAAGTATCTCTTGCATTTAACATTTGAGAAGTAATGCCTCTGGACTAAGAAAAAAAAAACATAAGGAAGTTGATCTATAAAAAAAATGTAAAGGTCTATAAGCTGAAGCTAATATTCTAGACCAGTAGTTTTCACTCGGAGGATAACTGTACTCTTGTGTATTGCAGACAATAGTGGTATGTATTTATACATGATCCCTCTAGAGATGCAATGTTGCACAAGGCTTTTTTAAAAGTGTGAACCAATACATATTTGTATATTGGTAGGTGCAAGAATCGCCTAGTTCCATTAATATTTTGCTGCAGACGCCAGGGAATACCCTGAAGGTGCAATAAGAGGATGCTGTCTCCAAGAACTGAGCTTATAATTGATCTCTAGTTACGAATGATGAAAAATGCTGAATAGATAAATATAGTAAGGTAATCAAACTCAAATTCGAAAACAGGAAAAAAAATTAATAAGACGAAAAACACGTATAAAATCTATGCACAAAATAAGGCATTTTCAATTTCAAATTCCTGAGAATTTTAAAATTTCTCCTGTTTCCCTAACAATACCAAAATTTCCCTGAATTTCATTTCAACTTTATTTGAGAATTATAAAAATGAATTGTATCCGTATGCTTGCATTGTTTGTAATGCATAATTGAATACATAATTACAAAAATGATAACCTCTACTTCACAACAAGTCGCCAAAAACTGATATTTACAAGTGTAGGTTAATCATTGGGGATCAATATCACTGAAATCGTAATGGTCTGCAAGGCTATCGTCCAAACAGCAACTTCACATCCCATTCATACATTCTTTTTAATATGTCTTTATTGATATTCCTGAATCTTAATTTCATCTGGCATAAGGCATTCCGAAGATATCTTTGTTAGAAAACTTCGCACTTTCTTAGTTTAAGTTGTACAAACCTCAAATTGGGTTTATGTCCGCTGATAGGTCAGACCAGAATCTAGACTGCAACCAGAACCATAATCCAACAACACTTTAATGACATTATGTTTATTCGATTTATCATTGTCTTTAATTGACATCTATTTACTATACTATTTACTTATCTGTGCACCAACTATTTATTTCTTTGTTGGTTTCACCCTCCCCACCGCCTCATCATCTACGCATTCCTCTTGTCCAGAGTTATACATTTTAAAATAAGGTCTCTAGGATCACCATAAGTGTGACGGACTTGGCTCTTACATATTCTGAAATCAAATAAAGACCAATTAAAGGCAAGATAAATGTGGCTCTTACTACATATTCTATAATAATAAAATCCTCTCAAGTCAGCATAAGTGTGACAGGAACGACTCTAACTTTCTATGCTCAGTGCTCGTCCAGGCTGCTGATGAAGGCTGCTACTGATACTATAAGTTTGACAGACTCGATTCTTATCAGATACATGATTTACTAAGCTAAATTTAGCTTACTACGTCATGAGATCAGATGAGGATGGGAAGATTGAGTTAAGCCTATCAGAAAGCCTGTCAAGAATATCAGAATTCCAAACCCTGGCTTTGCGCAAAGGAAAATTGTTTTGTGCCATTCTTCCACTCTCAGCAACATAAGCATAGTTGTGATTGTTACCTTTTTTATTGTTGCTATGTGTTGAATTAGCCAATATGGCGACCAGGGTAAAATTAGGAAGAATAAACTAATTTTCAAAAAATGAAAACAACGAGAAATTCGTGTATCAGCTCAAGTTTGGCCTTGGCCATACACAGAACCACACTGGCGGGGTTAACCACTTGGTCAGGCAAATGTTGTAGGTATACTGGTCAGCTGTAAACTACAGTGCTCAGAAGTATTGGAATTAACACACACTTTTCCATTAGGAGCACTCGATAAGGGCTAAGAGAGGGGTTAAGGAGAAAAATTTCCTTTGGATATGAAAGATTTAATGGATGTGTTCGTTACGAGCTTATCAGGGGAAGGGACGTAACTCTGTTTTTCATATATGAATTGAATCGACTGGTTCTTGATAAAGTGTTCTCTTGGAGTAGAACTGCAACGCGTTCGGTTTTATACAAATTTTGCTTAGCAAATTTCTTTCCTTTTATAAATATGAAATAGATAATAATCTCTGTCGATTGCCAATTTCCTCACAGAAGTAAATGAATATTTTTTGTGTGTGTAAGTGAATAAAACGTTTCACACTAACAAATTTTGTTCAACTGTTGTTGACAAATAAAAAAAAATTTTCGAACCTTTCAATACTGTTTAATTATGATCAATTTATAGAGCCTCTCTTTCACTTGCATGATTTTTTCTTCTTTCTAATTATGATCATTGCTTAGGTTTGGTTTTATTTCAAACAGTTGTTTAAAATCGTCAGAGAAATTCAAGATAATGCGTAAAAGTTACTTAGACTTGGTGTTCTAAATCTACCTTATAATAGGCAACGTGCCCGTCTGTATGTCTGTACACTGATGAAGTATTAACAAGTTGTTCCCGAAATATCCGGGCAAAATGGAGAAAACTCTCGGTCTTAAAATGAGAGATTATCTCCCCCTTGAAAGTTAAACAGACTAATTGCTTTAAATGAATTTAAATGTTAAATTGCTTTGATTTGTGCACCGTTTTTAACATCAATTTAGCGAGTGCATGAAATGTTAAATGTTTACATGGTTATAGAAATAGTTTGTTTTTTTATTTTGATTTGTTTTGTTTTGTTTTTGTTTTGTTTTTTTCGAAAAGGTTTGCACATGAATATTGCGTTTCTGTGTGATGTAATTACAAAGCAAAATGACTAGAACATTTCTTTGCAAGGGAAATGTAAATCCATATACGATAAATGGCAAAAAATTAGACATTTAGAAAGGACCAATTATTTTTTTAGATTCCTTATTTCTCAGTTTAGACTTTCTGAAGAACACTTCCCCAAGCTAAAAGAAAAAAGTGATGAAATGAGATGAGGAGAATTCCAATTAATTTTCTGAGGAATACAGATTAGTTATGGAAACAACGATGAAAAAATTCAACAAAAGATTCGCTGATTTCAAAAAGCGTGATACAATTCAAAAATTAGCTTTTCAACCCCATGTAATTGATATCCACGGGCCACAAGACGAGTTGTAAATGGAGTTAATTGAATCCTCTCAAGATGACATTTTATAATCTATGTTTGATAGCAAGTAGGATCCAATTGAAATCTGGAAAACTACAGTTGAATAGTCTGGCCTCTGGGGACATGCAAAAAACGAATGATTTCTTATTTTTCCACAACTACATAATTATGAATCCACTTTCTTGTATCTCATCCAAATTATGACTTTTATGGAAAACAAAATCATATGCTCTGGTAAGACCAATTGAAGACTACTTTACCGCCTGATATGCCAATGCTTTTTCACATAAAAGCAATATCAGACTACAAAGCATTCAGAGAGTGCTCACCTCCGCCAATGCGATTATAAGGGGAAGTAATCGTGCAGTGATCCATCCCAAAATGCGATCACTTCTTCCATTGGTTACCAACCCAGAAAATGTAATTGGAGATATTGTGTAGACAGACATTAATCGCCAGCGATATCATGTGATGAAAACATGACTACGACGTACGAGAGGTAATTGTACATACGAATCTGCAACCGATAGCGTAGCAGCTTCAACGTAGCGTTGCTCTTGCCATTGAGCTAAACAGCCGCCGATAATACAAAGGCCTGATTCCTGCAGCAGCCCCATTTTCTTTAATTGTTCATTCTACTTACGTTGTCTAGGCCAAAGGATATATTCACCGTGTAATAACGGAATATCATTTTAAATAGTGTTTCTGTATAATACAACGCATTTTATAATAATTATGTCGTGTCATATATTCATTTCTTAATGATAAAATTGTCCACGTTGAAAGAAACAAATAAACCTGGTATAGACCGAAAATAAGTAAAAATGAGAATTTGGAGTTTTGCATTACCGGCAGTTCTTTGGTTCTAGGGTAAGAGCAACGATATATATATATATGTATATATATATATATATATATATATGTGTGTGTGTGTGTGTGTGTGTGTGTGTGTGTGTGTGTGTGTATGTAATGCAAATCAGGAATACAATATAATATAATACAATATCTGATGGGTGATGAGATTATTCCTTAAATTGCTCGATGCATTTAATATCAAACATAAAGTTGATTTACTGTAGTGCTTGAAATGTATTGAAGTTAGGATTTACTACACTAACACATTAATGTTTCTGTTGTGTTTGGTTTTCTTCAAGCGAATGATTAGGTTTATTTTACATTCTTATTTATGACATTTGGCAGGGGTCTATATCTTTTCTTTTCTTTTTTTCTGTTCAGTAGTTGGTCATTATTTGTTATGTTTTCCTGTTTTATTTATTGAGAATACAGTGCTTGTTGGTAGTTATAAATTACGAATTAGAAGATATAGTGTTGGTATTTTCGTTATCAGTATGTTGTTAAACCATTAGCTCTTTTTGGTATGTTTCCTCTCTGAGAGTATTTTATTCGCACTTAATTATGTTTCCAAATGTTAGGGTTCCTTTTTTATGTGACCTTAGTTGTTAGTTTAATTATTTTGGGTTTGGTCTGTTTCTACATGTCTAAGATAATACATTCAAATTTTTTATCACCAAACATAACTTAATACCCTACATATAGGAATACTAAAAATTAACCACCATAGATATCTTATTCCCCTCATTATTTCTATGAGCATTATCATCATTTTATATCTCCAGCCACTTTAGAGAATGACCCAATCACCATAATCATCACGTGTGTCTGTGTGTGTGTGTGTGTGTATGTATATATATATATATATATGCTCCGATCTATACTTATGCAATATTTGTTGAATACCAATACATTTGTGCAGTTTCTTTTGCAAAAAAAAATCATACCAATATTTCATTTAGTCATTTGTGCAACGAGTTTTCAATTAACTTATTTTGGAAGAATAAAATGGTATTTCTATGGCAGTACGATTGATTGAGATATGACTCTATCAATCGTGTCAAACTTTTTTCCTTTCGAAAGGACTGAGCTGAAAAGATATGGAAACTCATCCCTTCATTTGGCAAAACTCAGCCTCAAGATGTTAAAGTGCATGCATTTTGTACATATCATTTTAAAGATATCATATGTAATTTATACTAATTTTAAAATGATTTTACTGTAACACCCCTCATACACACACATCTCAGTAACTAACCTCTGTCACAGCTGTAACACCTTTTTGCTAAGACTGTCTGTGCAGGTATTGTAGTTTTGGGAGAGCGATTTACCCGAATGTTCACTCGCACACTTCTCTATGACATGCCTGTAATGAGACCTATATCAAAATAAGTGACCCGGTGCTGAGAGAGGTGGATTCATGCCTTTTCAGAATGCTATTGGACAAAGTGAGCAAAAACAACCTCATGGAGTATTCAACCTCAGTCTGCCAATTCTGTTTTCTAAGCAGGCAATTGATTTATCCATCAAGGGAACTGGGCTGGAGGTGGAAGATCATGTTACACCAAATCTTTATAAATGAGGAAGGCCTGCCTAGCTAAAAAATTAGCATTCAATATCCTATCTTCAACATGAGTCTGAATATATGTACATGTGTTTGCATGTGTATGTGTGTGTTTTCTGAATACTAGATATATGTTTGTGTATATGTGTATTTACTTAACCCAGCTCAATCCTGCACAAGTCCAAAAGTGTCGGGCCCGCAGTGAGGATCAATGCTACCATAATAGTCCATTAGACAAGCTTATCGAAACCATTCCAGACCTCAGGTTTATCATCTGAAGAAGAAGGCTTTATTGTCACTGCTGCTATTTCCACAGCCATTGTTTTCTCAATTCATCTAATGCATAATCTTCCAGGGAAGTTCAGATGATACTAGAAAAGCTTGATGACAGTTGAGAAAGACTACTACGTGGAGTGATAAGGGTTGGTACACTATTCACAACCTGCATTCTCCAGAGACTGTGACTCCACACATGCGGTACCACAAAATAATGGAAGATGTCCCTCTGATGTCTTGAAAAAGGGGTGAGGAGAAAAAAAACATCAATGTACCGAAACCTGGTGACAACTTTAGACCATTTACTGACCTTCATTGCTGCTTCAGTCACAGTTTTGGTAAAAAGGGATGCCTGGATGGACAATGGTATGAATCTCAGATTGAGAAAAATAAAGCAATTGAAGGAAACCAGTATCAGGACAATCACCATGGCACACAGGATCCCTTTGTTTGTCAACTTGAAGTATCAAATGAGAGACAGAACCAAAACCAAGTGGTCTAGAGTGAATGGCAGCAGATACATATTATCTCAGTCGAATGCCCATAACCCCACAAATCGCCTCGCCAACTAGACATGTTGGCTACTGATTTTTTTTCTCTTGGCTCATCTATGTGAGAACACCACTAACCACCATCTAAAATATATTTTTTTAAATGCTTTTGGGGATCTTCATGGACATTTTCTTTGAAGGTTAAGCTTGCTCTACCAAAAACTTGCCAACCTAGAGTGATTCTCCTTTTGATTTCCTCTTCTTTTGAGGATTATATGGAGATTCATGGTCCTAGGTAGAAATAAAGGGCTACTTTCTCCATTTCTGTATTTTCAATTTTCATCATTGGTGTCTTTGTCCTCAATATGTTTGTTATACATGATATTTGTTTTACTGAAGTTAATGTGCAGAACAACTTTCTTTCTTTTTTCATTTTGTTCAATATAGCACAAGTCGGAGATCATGAAAGTTTCCACAAAAAGGACAATGTTGTCAGCAAATCTGAGGTTACTTAGGTATTCGCTTTTTATTTTAATTCTTTTTTTCAGTCTAGGTTTCCAAAGATCATCTCAAAGCAGACTGTAAAGAGTTTAGGTGTGCTGGTATCTTTCTGTCTTATCCTTTTTTTGAGCTGAAAGGGCTCAGAGTCTTTATGTAGCCTGATGAAGGAACTGCTGTGTCAGTAG
The DNA here is from genome assembly GCA_963457665.1 of Thysanoteuthis rhombus. Taxonomy (NCBI): domain Eukaryota; kingdom Metazoa; phylum Mollusca; class Cephalopoda; order Oegopsida; family Thysanoteuthidae; genus Thysanoteuthis; species Thysanoteuthis major. The sequence continues at coordinate 13,802,754 of OY735203.1, forward strand.
ATATGTTGCAATAATCTGACATACCCAGAGTCTACACCTTGTGATATGATAGCATTAATGACCTTGGGGATTCCCACTAAGTCAACAAATGCTACAACAAGTGTCATTTTACTGCTTTCACTTTTAGTTAGTTTACCAAATGGAAATGGTTGATGGCCAAGTAGCTTCTCTCAAAGCCAGATTGTTCCATGTTTGGTTTTCAAGTATTTTGGTAACTAACTTTGTGATCACTTTGTGTACAGCTACTTGATTAGGCCTTTAGTTGTTTAGATATTCTGGGTTCTCTTTTTTATATAACAGCATTATGATTGCAGAAACAATATTAAAATTATTTTTGCTGAAAATAGTTAGAAAAAAAAAAGTATGGCAAGATTACAGATCCTGACATCTTTTGTGATTCAGATGATTTAATGTATTAAGCAAATCATTGTCATGATTCTTCCTTGATCTTCTCAAAGCATCATCTCTGAATATACGAGGAAGATTTGTATGTGATAATCAGTAATCAGACAACTCAACAATGGATGGATTTCAAAGGAATATTAAGTAATTGCTACTCACATTCTGCTGATATCCTTTAAGCCAATCACTGAACAAATAAGATTACCACTGACAAAGATATATTGAGTAGTTTTGCTTGAAGAGATTTTTTTCCCTATTCTTACATTTACACACTCATTCGTTGGTTATAAGCTCTTGAAAAGACGATTGCAGACAGCTAACTCAATGTCTTGTCAAAGAAACTACACAGGGTAAGAGAAATTTCTTTTTTTGATAATTCTCTGGTCTGTTCTGTGTTGTCAAACAAAGTTCTCACTTTTTTGTTTGCCATCATTAGAATGCAGTTCATAGTTTTTAAAAGTGTTTCCATATTGTTGAAGATTAAAGTTTAAATAATTTTCAAAGTTCTTCCAAATTTTATCATAAAATGACATACATAATTTTCTTTTTCTTAAAATGGAATGATTTGGTTGTGAAACCTTTCCTGCATCCACACAAGGGGTTTTTTAATTGTGCATTGCCAATATTTCTGGAAATTTTTCAAAGTATCTTAAACCTTTTCGATGACTCACAAGCAGTTTTTATTTTTTTTTTAGCATACTCTTTTGTACCCACAACAGAACACTTTAAGCACTGTTGCTGGGTTTACATTATTTAAGTGTTTTAACACCTATACGTCTCTTTGTATCTATTTATATATATTCATGTATCCAGACTTGGCCTAGCCCTTACCATTCATTGTAGAAACTTCCAATTTTACACACATACTCCCTTCAATGAGTAGGCAAAACGTTTTTGTTTTGTTTTTCTTGGGGGGAAGGGTAGTTTATGCCAAATTGATCCCTTGTTGGTGTCCAATTTGGACTTTTTAGTGATCGCAGTACTCCCCCCCCAGACAAGAAAAGTATTTTGTTCATTGACGTACCCTTTTTCCTAAGTTGGTAATTGATCAGCCCCAACATAGCATGCTGCCAAAAGAGTTTGGTCATATGACGGTTTTTATTGAGTAACTGATCAGATCTGTCATTTTTTCTTTTAATCATAAATTCATCATTCAAAGCGTATTCGTAGTATTTTTATCAAAGTAATTTCATTTTACTACAATCGCTGCTTAATTTACGAGATATAAAGCAGCCTATATGGGTGTTGGTGATTCATGAAATGGTGATTCCTTGAAATGCAAGTTTTTTTTCAAATTTTGATTTATCTATTTATTCATTTATATGCTAATTTTTGGGGAGGGGTTCTTTTGATGTCTGGGTGCAATTCATCATGATGTTTGCCTTCCAAAAAATTCATTTGATAAGAATCACTCGAATCAATCAAACAAGCCAGTAAATGAGAACATCATATAACCAGCTAAAAAGACTTTGTTGATCTTTTTATTCATCAGTCAACAATACTGAACTTTACTTTGTACTTGTTCGCTGGGTAAACATTTCAGCTCTTGACTCTCTATTTGACTAGCAGAATAAGGTTGCCAACAATGGGAGTATTTAAGAGAAGAGGTGAACTAGCTCAACAGTCTGAGTCACCAAGTAATGGCAGCCTATTCTGATCTCGAGCAAATACCGGTTTTATATACTATATAATCGGGCAGGCACAAAAATTGTCCTGTTTTTTGACTTTGAATGGTGTCAGAATGTTTAGCTTTATTTAATTTCATTCAGAGTATATATTTTTTTAATTTGTTAAAATTGGTGTATTTTTGTTTATTGATTTTGTAATACTAAAGATGAGAGAAAAACAAGCAACATTTTTAGAACATAATCCTTTTTCATTTAAGGAAAGTCAAAAATCCAACTCAATTTCAAAAAAAAGATTTATGCAGTTTATGGGGAAGGTAAATGATCAAAAGTGTCAAAAGCAGATAGCAATGTTTTGTGCTGTGGATATCCGAGTGTTGAGCAAACCAGTTGAGGTTGATAACAATCAAATCAAGATATTACTTGAAGATAATCAATGTTATATGGTGCAAGAAAATGCTAACAAAGACTGAAACTATCCAAATCAAGTGTAGCGCCCCCTATACTTCAAGTTAGGAATTAGATATGAAACTCCTCTTTTAGCAAGATATCCAAAACATCACTTCCGATGATGACCCCTATAAAACCCCTGGACGCACATGGTCCAATGCTCACTAGCTACAGCACCCCTAGCTAGGTACGCTTCTAGCCCTGGCCTTTGCGGCCAGCTACTCTTCCACTCTCTTCCCATCTCCCTAAGATCATTATCATTTCACCAACTCACTGCCCGATCCGATCTTAACCATCATCCTCACTTCGGGAAACACACATGGATAAGACTCCATGTTCTGCATCTTTCATAGTTTGTTCATCGAGAGCATTGGACCATGTGCGTCCAGGGGTTTTATAGGGGGCGGAGGAGGAAGTGACGTTTTGGATATCTAGCTAGAAGAGGAGTTTTGTATTTAATTCCGAACTTAAAGTATAGGGGGCACTACACAAGCTTTGAAAATTATTTCCATCAGCTTAGTTTTGTTAGTCACTTTGGAATGTTGCCTCTGTGTGCAATTCACTACTAAAACAAAATGACTATGTTCCATTTTGAAATTGTGACTGGTGATGAAAAGTGGACACTTTACAATGACATGGGATATTAAGGATTGTGGTTCAAGCAAAATTAACAACCACTAACTGAACCACAAGCCAGTCTTCATCCATAGAATGTGTTGATACTATGTAAATGATGAGATTAGAAGTGAGTCGTCTACTATAAACTCCTTTCAGAGAGCCAATGATTGATTCAAAGAAGTAATACTCTCAATTAAACCAATTGAAGGAAGCCATCTGGAATTAGCTAAGAGACAGGGTGTAATATTCCATCAAGATAAAGCTTGACTACATGTTTCATTGGTGACCAAGCAAAAATTGTTACAACTTGGTTAGGAAACTTATCCACCATATTCACTATATATTACACCTTCAGATTGACATTTATTCCACTCTTTACAAAATTCTCTTTATGAAAACCTTTTCAATTCCCTGGAAGACTGTAAAATGTACCTAAAGCAATCTATTGCTGAGAGAAAAAAATTTCTGGAAGAATGGATTTATGAAATCATCTTTTATTTTCACTTAATAAACCAAACAAACTTTTTGACTAACCAAATACTCAAAGCTTTTAAACAAATCTTCACAGCAAATAGCATCAAATTTTCAGCAGTTTGAAGATTCTCAGGAAGTAAAAAATATTTGTGAAGGGGTTCAAGAGGAAATCAAGAAATTCAACGAATAACATTTATTAACAAATAACTGAAAAGAAGAAAGTTGACAAGAACTCATTCTGTAGCCCACTTGTCTGGTGGTTAACATGAAAAGGATTCTGGGGATAGAAATTGTTTTCCAGTGGGAAGCCTTGAGTCTTTTCAAACAAATAAAAAAATATTCAGCGTGTCAAAATGTACATGAAATAGATATCTGTACCTCACATCAATGAATCACCATAGCCCATACATGTACCATTATTGATTACCTGAAAAATATTATCAAAAATTATGTTTATCTAAATAGATCTTTAAAAAATAGATCTTTTATCAAAAACTACCAAAAAAAGAATATTAAAAGAGTTTGCTGATTTGCTTCAATATGTAATTTGGGGAAACTTTTTTTTATCCATTTCAATTCACTTAAAGTATAGACATATTTTCAATGAGCCAAAGTCATAATTTTTTAATAATTTTCCAGCTGTAGCTATTTAGTAGTGAGTAAAAAGATATATTGGCTTTTCACAAAGTCATTAATATTCATAACAATTCAATAGATCCCCCATTTACGAACTGAATAAATTCCTTGGGTTTGTTTGTAAGTCCAACATAACTCTTTTAAATGCTCAATATTTTACAAAGCATTATTGAAAAGGTTTGTACAGTACAACTATACCCAATTAATACTCAACAATATATTTTACCAGTCTCAAAAGGTATTTTAATGTATATTGTTACTGTACTTTAATAACTGAGCTTTGTTTTAATTTATATTGATACTGTACTTTCATAACTGCACTTTGTTTTAATGTATATTGTCACTGTACTTCCGCCACTGAGCTTTGTTTTAATTTATATTGATACTATACTTTAATAACTGAGCTTTGTTTTAATGTATATTTATACTGGACTTTGATCACTGAGCTTTGTTTTACACCTATTCTTACTGAACTTCCACCACTGAGTTTTGTTTTAATGTGTATTGTTAGCATAGTTACTTGAGTCCATCATTTTGTTTCATACAAATTGTTTTGAAACACATTGGCCCAGAATCTTTCATAAGTTGCATAATGTACTCCTTGTCCTTCATAAGTGCCATAACCATAGAAACATTCATCCCATATACATTTATGATGTTTTCACCTCTTTCATTCTGCTCTATAATATCCAGTTTATTTTTACAACATAATAGAGCAGCAATTGTTCTGACTATGACCATCATTACTGACTCTCTCTAATGTTTTGGAGACATATTAAGGTGATTCAGTACAGTATATATTTGTAAAAAACACAGAAAACCCCAAATAATACTGTCATGACACAGACACACAACAAATGGGTTGTGTCTACAGGGTGAAGCTGAGTAGCTAAAGAAATGCCAATTATTGTTCAGTGCTTGAAATTCCAAACAGGTTAATTTAAAAAACCGGTTTGTTCATATACCTGGAACTTGAATGATTATAAGTGATTCAAAAACTAGTTAGAGGTAATTTCTTCTTCACTTAATTAATTTCAGTTCACTTGGAGCATGACCAAATTTTATAATGGGTCTCAGTGCAAATTAATCACTGCTACCCATGACACTGGCTTAAATACTGATGCTGGGTTTAGGTTATTCATGTGTTCAGACATTTATATATACCTATCTATTCTTCTTTTATTCATCTTCTAGATATTACTCTGCATCATCATTATTGTTTCACAATCAATTTTCACCACTTCATTTTGGTTCACTCGACAAATAATTATTCATGTTTTTTTTCTTTCATCTCATTATCTATTTTGCACCTGAAATTCATTTACCATTTTACACTTACCTGTCAAAATGGTGCTGTATGAACCAACGTTAAAACATTAATGATTCATTTTATTGATATGAAACTAAAATACTGTATATTCCTGTGGATAAGGCAAACTTTCAGTAAGATGAGACCCTAATTTCAGTCTGAGTTTCACAGTTTTAGCTCATATAGGTGGTATGAGATGACCCCCCCAAGCTATCAAACCATCTTTTGGATTCCTTATGAATTATATGAGGCATGTAATAACTCTCTCTTTTACTCTCTTCCTTCCAAATGAAAAAAATAATAAAAATAAGTTATATTTTTATTTGTTTCATATATAGTAAAGTCAACCCCAAGACAGACAATTATTTTTGTTTCAGTTTCACAAATTAAAACAATCAATATTTTATGTTATTATCATTTTTTTTCTTTTTTATGGAAAATGGATATAAAATCATTTCTTCTGGATTGTCATAATACATCTTTTAACATTCATCGCTGGACATAGACCTTCCCCAAGATTCACCAGACCTTTCTATCCTGGACGTCTGAATACTTTCAATACTTTCTGAACTTGTTTAGTTCATTACCCCATTTTATACTCTGCCGGCCGCAGTTTCGCATATGATCTCCGGGGGGGGGCCCACGTTGTGAGTTGTAGACGTCCAAAAGTTGTCAGCTGTTCTTGCAACATTGCCAGCCCATTGACATTTGAGTTTTCTAATGGATTCTATGATGTCTCAAACTCCTATTTTTCCCCAAATGTATTATGCTGTCTTTTGATCTCTCCATGAGATGTTGAGTATAATTCTCTCAAGTGCACGTTTCATGGTTTCCAGTTTGAGGGTCAGTCTTTTGGTTGTTCCATGTTTCAGCTCCATAGCTGACTATCGGGAGGATGCACTGGTTGTATACCCTTCTTCTTAGGACATGGGATTTTCTTGGTCTTAAAGGCTGAGCTTAATCTATCGAAAGATTGCCATCTTAAAGTGATTCCTTGCTTGATTTCTTCTTCTTTTGAGGATTCCACGGAGATTCGTTGTCCTAAGTAGATGTAGTGGTCTACTTTCTCTAGCTCTACATTTTCGATTTTGAACTTCAGTAAAAAGATATAAGATATAAGTTATCAAATAAAGATTTTAAAAGATCTTGCTGAGAAGAGCAATATTTAATATTCTTTGAAAAAAATTCGTTCTTTTTCATATTTCAAAACTATCTGTAAATTATAAGATTATTTAGAAAGAGTTCAGCCCCTTGAAAATTGTTTGAGTTGAAGGCGGGATGCTGAACAGGAAGTTTCTGTTCTGTGAATCGCAACAAGATTATCAAGGTAGGTAATCTCCAATTTTAGCATCTGACGGTTATCTCCCTTCTCAAAGGAATCGTCGGCGTCAGAAGAAATCATGGGCATTTTGAATACAATTTGGAAACTCGAGGGGGATGTTAATGGGATCTTGACTAATATCAAGACTGACCACAAAGCTAGTTTTCTACGTATTTTGATACCTATCAGACAATCACTTACAGAGTTTTAGGCCAAAGAACAGGTGGGCGGGTCATTATATAAATGCGATTATGTCTGGAATCATCGAGATTTTTATGCCATTTATCTACAAAAATATCCAAGGAATTATTTCATGAGGACCTCTTTCAATGCTAAACCCAAAGCTATTTTGCAGTAAAATGAAAACAGTTTTTCTGTTTGATATTGTTTGGTTTTTGTTTTTTTTAATCCTGCCTGGTGGCTGAAATAGTAGCGTTTATCTATCCATGTTTGAATCAATCGCTTAACCCTAATTGTTCAAAGTAGAAACTTGAAATTTTGCACACTCTCACACCTATCTCAATGAGTAGAAAATTCTTTTTTATATACATATATTTAAAATTAAGCCTAGTGGCTGAAATAGTTACATTTCTATTGATGCATGTGTTACTTGTACAGCCAAAACCGTTGTTAGCAGAAACTTGTAATTTTTACATGCACATACTTTTTTTTTTCATTTGTTTGTTTGTTTTTTACAAATATTCTTGGATCTTATCGGGGAAAAAAGCCAAAAAGCGGAGCTCTATGAGGATTTTATTTTTGAGAGAAAAATTGGGGGCTGACTTTTAAGATTTGGGCCCTTTTAGACACAATCTGGAAGTTTTATGGAGTCGCTAATTGGTCAATTTCTAGATTGACCCAAAATCTACTATTCTACGCATTTGTGAGTCTCTCTAGCTCTTACTGACTGAGTTTCCTGCAAAAGAACAGGTGGGGGATTAATATGTGAATACATTTGATATCAATTGATCAAGGAGCGCTGATCTATGAAGATTTATCTCCCCTGCATCATATTTTTTTATCCGTCATATTTCTGTCATGTTCAAGAAAATAGCACATACAAAAATAAAACAATATTTTGAAATCATAATAGTTTCTAAATGCGAAGACTTGCTATCTTCTGTTTCTTTTGTAGTCTTTCTCTTTTCTCGCTCTTTGTGGAAATAACTTTTCATTTATTCTATTCAATACAACTATTTTGTTATTTCGCCTTTGTTGGTGTTATTATTCACAATCATTATTCAACTTGGAAAAAACTATTTAAATTTAAAAATTTATTTTATAACCATTGCACACGTTTTGTAATTCTTCTGTCCATGTTTTTTTAGTTATTTTTGTTTTGTTTGTTTGTTTGTTTGTTTGGTTGGTTTGTTTGTGTTTTTTTTTTTTGTTTTTTTTTGTTTTGTTTTTTTTGCTGTTGTTGTTTTTGTCCCTATAGGGTTATGTTGACACATTTAAAACTGTTTCTATCCTAAATGTATTTAGATATAAATACAATGGTCATTACTGCCTTCATTACTTTTTTCGATACACCGATCATGTATAACTATACAAAATCAATTCAGTCAGAATCAGTTCACCAGTAACACAATAAGATTGGTCCAGTTGGTAGGGTTGGTCACTCAGATTTCGTCAGTTGTGTTTGGTCGATTAGTTATGTTGGTTAGTTGGTTGACCCAGCTGTGCTTCATCGCATTACTTGGAAACAGCAGGAGTGAGGTTCCCCAATCTTTTCACTAATGGGACTCCAGGGCAGGCTTTTAACGATTTAGTTTTTGAAAATGTTTGTTTCGGAAGGCTTGGGGGATAGTTTGCATTTATACTTATTGGCTCTCCAGTCAATGTCCAGTAGCGTCCAGACTTCCCTAATAATTTACTATCTGACAATAATTCCCTTAAATGTCATTGGAAATCCCAGTGGGTGATCGGTTTGCAGCGCAGAACGTGGAGACTGGAGTTCAAACTCCGACTGAAACTGCTACTAATTAATGAAACTGCTTCGCAAACTTCGAAGAACTGTCTGAGACAGAGTTACTTTTGATGTATAGAATAGACAGCTGATATAGGGAGCATTAGGAGCTATATTACTTTACTAAATCAACACTATCTGATTTCCTGCTGTAACTTTTATGATTATTTATTTAGATTACTCTGCCCGTCAATTTTGGTCTCTCGGTTTGCGTCCAGTATGGAAAAATCACTGAATATTTCCTTTCATTTCAAAATTCTTTATACGGGGATTAAAATTCAGAAAAAAATTTCAAGAATTGACCCTATTGAACTAAAACGAAAGTTACTACAATTTAAGATAATAGTCGATGATTACAATGGCTATCCGTCTATCCATGTGAGCAAGAGTCAAAAAATCAAGGTCACGAAATTTGCTTTGGCATTTTTTTTCACGAGGTGCTATTTTGATATTACCCAGCAAAAGGTTTTGGAGGGGTTTCAGTTCACAATAAAACTTTTGTTTAAATGATCCCTCAGTTTCTGTCCAGCATCATCCACTTTACCTAAAATATCATCATCATCATCATCATCCTAGTACAATTCTGCAAATGTCCGTCTGTGAACTAGGGATGTGTGAGGTAGCAGAGAGATATCACCCCGTCAAAACTTGCCGGGTGTGAGCATATATCCAGTTGGCCCTTACTTATCTGTAAGGAGTTTCCGTGGTCCACATCGTCCTTTGACGATACTCATTATATCTACGAGGCATTCTCCTATTCGGCAATTGGGAACATGCTAGATGGCAGAGAGATCCTGCTCCTATTAGTATTAGGGGTAGCTGACATGAAATCAACGGTCGTCTAAAGGTGATAGGTATATATTTTACATTATAAGATTCTCACTTAGTATTGGTCCATTTCAAATATAAGTCCATGTCTTGGCTATTTTTCGGGTTGATAGCTCCATCCCCGGTGATATTATGTTCCCGTTTTTAATGCAACGCCTTTTCTTTCTATCTTTCTTTCTTTCTTTCTTTCTTTCTTTCTTTTTTAATAAGTTCACATTTTCTTAACATCAGCCCCTTTTTAACATTAGACCCCTCTTTTCTGGACAATAGCCCCCCATACATGGACATTAGGTCCCTTTTGGGACAATTGCCCCTTTTTTTAATATCAACCCCATTTTTCTGAACATTAACTCCTTTTTCACCATACCCCATGTTTCTAACAATGTAAAGAAAGGGAGATAATCAATCATTTTTTTCTGAAATTAATCAATCAGTTAGCAGTGCGGAAAATAGAGTCGGCGATGCGAGTTTAAATTCCGACTGAGATTGAGACTTACACTAATTCCCCGAGGAAAGGCATGGAACTTATAGTAAAGTGAATGACACTACTTTCGATGTTTAGTGCCTCTAAGTCTCTTTTACATATCGCAAACTTCTGAGAACTATCCTAGACAGAGATACCTCTGATATGTGAAGTCCGGGCAAAGACAGCTGTTGTTGTAGCCAGCGTCGGAACACTACTTTACACGACTTAATCAAATAAAATCTAATTTTGTTCTATCTATTTCATTAATTTCATTTGGCATCTGTCCGTAAATGTAAATACATGCTAAATCGGTTCTTAAGTTTGTGTCAGGTTCCTTACTCGCTTACATAAGAATAGACTATCTCACTAAACGTGATTTAGCATATGTCCGTCCGTCCATCTACGTTAGCACAACTCAAGGATGGCTAGAGCTATGTCTACCAATTTTATTTTTTTTTAAAGTAACCAATAGGGTCCCTGTCTCCTAAAAATGAATATGTTAGCTTTGACTAAAGAAACATCTTGAAAAAAAAGTGAAAAATCCTATTTGTAGCATCAACTTTGGCATCCTAATTGTCTTTTGAATCAAATAAAAGCGACACTACGTTAAAGCAGCTACCTTAAAGGTCACTGGTTCGGTTCCTACACAAGATAAAAACGTAGGGATGAAGTATATATGTATCCACACAGTTGTTTCGTTGTATTACAACTCTTCAGTGTGGCTATAGACTATTCAATATCCCGTCCAGTTACGAAGTAGGATCGAAATCTTCGCTTCTGACCCAGAGGCTGACATTTTAGCCCTGCCCTACGCAGAACTGGACGGTCAGAAGGGCCGAATTCAAGCGATATATTTACTTAAGCACAATTCCTCATCCATCAGAGTGTTCCATTCCAGAGTTGGATGAGCATTGCTACAGTCGTTAATAATGAATACCTGAATAGTGCTTAACCCTGATGTAGGGAGCGTTAATTATAATAATGATTGATTATTGTGTCATCCACAAACAGCTGTTCCGTTGTATTACATCTCTTCGGTGTGGCTATAGACTATCCAATAACCCAGCCAGTACCACGAAGTAGGATCGAAACCTTGACATAATAGTGCTGCACTGCCCATCTCTTCCTCTTGACCTGAGAATGACATAGCAGAGCTACAGCACGGAAAGCCTTGTACATTTCACTCTGCTTGCCACCGATGATGGAGAATAACCATGAAACCACTCCGAAAAATATCATTTTAACCAAAACATAAAATGTTATATTCGGGACCGGGAAGGAGTAACAGGGAGAATGAATGTTTGCCGATTGAAGTGGGGATTTGGTATAGAGAAGAGGGAAAATCAAGAGGGAGAATGACTGTCAATCCTCTCGGTGGACTGAGAGTAAAAAGAAGAATGATTTTGTTTGTTTTCAGAGATGGTTCTGCATATATTTTTTTAAATTCTGTGATCGTAAAAAAACTCTATAAGTCACGAATATCACTTTTAAGAACAAATTATACTCACGGGACAAAGGAAGTTTTACAGACATGGAATGTTATAAAAGGTTGTGATGTAGAAAATGATATTCAGAACCTCCCGGGATCTTTACCTGGGTGCACAATCTGGTCATCTTGCCACTGGAAATCTACAGGTAGTGGAAATTGTAAATCGCCACCAGAACAAAAGATTTTCATACCGCATTCCCCTTTAATTGAAGATTTTCTGTGTTGTAGGTTGTTGTAGGTCAAACCGAATTCGGTTAAACTTATCTGAGAGTTGAAATATTGAGTGGTCCCTGCCAAATTAATAACCTATCTATTATTATGTCTCTGTCTATGAATAATGGCCTATTTTGATAATTAAAGAAACAAATTTCCTGACGATAAACCACTTATTTCATTTCAATTCTAGATCTGATCTTGATCTTCTTGGTTATTAATTACAGATTGACATTTCCAATCAGCAAATTACCACACAGAATTAACAGAGGTTGAACACAAAATAATCCCCACTTGACCAGAAATAGAAAACGAGATTGCCTTTCTGAACATGTAATCTACACTGAATATGGATGTCCAATGTTCGAAAAAATCATGGTATCAATCGGAGTGGCATAGCGGCTATTTTGAGTAAATTTATTGAAGTAAACAGTTTTTGCTTCCTTGTGATTTTCTGAGTCACTGCTCTCATGTGCTGCGGTGTATTGTATACAACTGGTTGCCAGTCCCTGATAGAAACATCCTATGTAGCATGGAAGTGCTTTCTTTGCACAGGAATGGAACTACATTCCTATCATCTAGGGACCATCAAATTCTGTGCATATCAAATTGTTTATTCTTGTCAATGATGTTTTGCCAGAGTAGCCCTTTTCGGTTACAGTAGAAATGCATTTTGACTTGTAGGTAGCGTCTCTACCAGGGTTGATCAGCTGCCTGGAATTTGTATTCTTTCAGTTCTCCCAGATCAGAATTCTCTGAGTGATCAGCCATGGTTGTGTACACAGTTATGGTGAAGTCTCACGCCTGGTTGAGGTCGCTATCTGTTATGGGTTATCACCAAACCTTGCAGGTATGTCTATGACTCAGGCTGCTCTTGGACAATTTCTTTTTGCCAGTGAAATCTTGATAGCTGGAAGTATCTCCACCACCCAGACTGTGGACGGAGGGTATGGCATGACGCAGTGACGATCTGACTGCCACAATGGAAATCGACTCTAGGTGGATTCCTGAGCAGGAACCCCCACAGAATCTTCTGTGGGCACCACATTCTTCGTCTCTCTTTCGAATCCATCACCCTGATAGAAATGGGTTGGGCCAAGAGCAGGGTTTGGTCAATCATTCTCACGCCATTTCTAACAAAGGGAGCTCAGAAGTTTTGCTTTGTGAAATCGCAAAAGCCCGTCGAGCAGGAACCGTTTACTACTCGCTGATTTCATACACTTCGATTGGTTTTGATCGGGCGTTCCTACCCTGTTAACTTAAAGCTGGGCCTACAGTCCTTGTAGAATTGTATGTATCTCATTGCCAACAGCCACATCATTCAACTGCTGGTTTTTGTCTCATTCATCGATGATTGTAAATGTTTCACTCTTCTGAAAAGACCTGTGTCGTATGGTGCACATAGCACCAAACACTACTGTTGTCTCTTTGTCATCTTGAGACATATCAGGGATACTGGAAACATTTGGTATCCCTCTTTCAGGATCCTCACTAGACTTACAGAGGTGGAGGACTTTTTTATGTTAGGAACTTTTATTACAGGACTGGTATTAGTTAAATTAGCTTTGGCACCAAAAGCACTATTTCAGAGTAGATATGAAATTGTTTGGGCCCACCCTGTAGATTTCCAGCAGTTAGCTGACCATGTTATGAACTGTCAAGGTTCTAGATATTATTTTGGACCCAAACCTTTTATAACATTCTATGTCCGATTTCCCCTCGAAAGTGAGTGTTTACCCCCTGGGTATTGAAAATCTATCTTCCATCTATTAAATTATCCTAGACACGATCACCAACACAGCCATAATACAAATGTGGTGACAAGGTATTCTTCCCTTTTCACTCAGTTGTCAATAATCACTACCCAAAACAGATCGGGCAACAGACAAATTATGGACCAAGCATGATATTTTCATCAAAGTAACTTAATTTTACCACTATCATTACTTAATTTACGAGAGGTCATAATTTTCTTTGGAATGCTAGCTTTCGTTTTGTTAGCTACTTCTGGTAGAGAAATCTGCAAGTTCACATGATTACCCCCCTCCCTAAACATCTAAAAACAGTTTGGGGGTAATTTTTCGAATTTTCGGTAAAAAGATTATTCAATGTAAAGTTAGGATTTTTTCTGGGTTAAAAAAAAATGTCAGCGCTACTGGACGCATCATTTGACATAGAACGTCACAACTCCGTATAAGTACTCCCAAGACATCTTCAAAAAAGATTCTTTTTTTTTTTGATTTCCGAAATTTTCGTAATTTTTTTTAATGGAATTTTCCGGGTTTTTTGTTTTTTTTTTTACTTGTTTCTTCGATCTTGTGTCGGCTCTACCAGACAAACCATTAGAAATAAAACTGTTCAAAATTGCATGAGTACTACTCTGGACATGTAAAAACGTTCAGGGGGATTTTTCGAAATAGAAAACTCACTTGAACATGTTTTTCCAAATTTAGAAATTTCATTACGTATATTTTGACATTTATGCTTGCAAATTATACAGCTGAGTTTTTATTTTCTCAGCTGAAGCATAAAAGCAGATTTGTTACGGCAGATCAGTTTTGAGGACGTGAACAAAGACTTCGCAACTGGAAAAAGCAGAAGAAAAATGTTTAACAAATAAGTAAATTCATTATCTCTATTATTGTTCGGACTATCCTCATCTAGGTTGTTTTCCATACAACGTTTCGGCCGTTGTACTCTACGGCCTTCATCAGGTATCATCTAGTTGGTGTGGGGAAGTAACGAACCGAACCCTTTATTTAACCACATGAACACATGGCGTAGTGGATAGAGAATCGGACTGAATTACTGCTAGTAATCTAATGGATTTAGGTTCAATCCCAGTATGAGCTAATAATAATGATAATGATCCGAAAATACTACTTCTAGGAAGGGAGTGCAGTCTATATACCCTGTCGGTTAAATAAAGGGTGACCTTAGAGTAGAAAACAACCAAGATGATGATTGTCCGAACAATAATAGAGATAATAATAATAATACCTCATCTCAAAAATTCAGAGAAACACTAAGTAAATTCATTGGTATTATTAGGCTTATTTTAATCCATATATGTGCAATATCTTGAAATATGTACTTGAATTTTCTCTCTTTTTGCTTTGAATTCTACCGGATCATTTACTTTGGGTAGGAGAACAGTCGACGTAGCTAAATTACATAATGCTGAATTGAAGAACAAGAGGCAGTTTTTCACTCCAGGTTTACAGTTTCTCCCTGGTTTTCAAAGGGGTGACTTTACTTTGTGAATACTCAGTAAATTTCGCAACTTTTTCTTCATATTTTTTTTCTTCTTCAAAATTAAAAGTCTTGAAATTTTGCGTTTTATCTGCTTCCCTGGATCCTTCTTATAAGTTGATAATTTGCTTATACTGCTTACTGCTACTTAGTGTAAGATAAACGACCTGGAAGGAATCTGATTTTTTTTATCTCATATTTCAGCACGTGTATTCATTAAGTCTTAATCATGATCTTAATATATCGCCAGTTAAGCATTGGGAGAGTCGAGAGGACATCGTTGTTGGGGTGAGCTTACGGCATGAGTTGGCCTTAATCTAGCCTTGATTATTATCTACTGACCTTATTTTATCACTAATGCTTGCATAAATTGCTGATCACTAACAATTCTTCTTTTCCTGGTCAGAACTTCAGGTAAAAAATCGTAAAATTTCATGTTTTATTGAACAACTGTAGTCATCAAAGATGGCAATGGATTCTATCCTTATTTTATATTTGCGTGTTTTCATGATTTTTGTGTGTGTGTGTTTGTTAGCGTGTTTGTGAGTTCCAGCGATCCTGGCCATACCGTTTTATTTACAGATTTGAAAATTGGCATCAGTACTCAACTAATCCATTTCTTGAAAGGTTTGTTAGAAACCTTTTGGAGGACTTATTCTGGGGCGTTTATGTTCGTAGATATTTTCAAATGTTTTCCAGTTGAAAACGCTAGTAGTGTCATTAATTGAGTTTATCCTCCAATGGATCTTTTTTTTACATGACTTCCAATTTTGACGCTAAGGTTGTTTAATTATTGACTGTGATGGTGAATCAAGCAATCCTTTATTTTCCTCCACCAGAAAAATCTAATCGATGAGTGCAGAAAATAACTAAAACTAAATGTGAGTCGTAGAATGACAGTAAGAAAAGCCAAAAACTTACCTAAATATTGTAAATTCAAATGTAGTCAATCGTATTATTCTCTTATTTTTTCTCATTTCCCAACCACCAGAATTTGTTTTGTCACTATGTATATAATCATTAGAGTTAATAAAAGTTTTGATGCATTTCTTCAATAAATCCTCCATGTGATATCATGATTTGATATATCTATTTAGTAAACCCTACTAAGATATCAGTGATAAACTGGTAGTATAAGGGCATGTAGAGTAGGTTCAAACTTCAAGAATAAGGAAACCCCATTAGTCATAAAAAGAGAGAAATGCAACCAGTGCACCGATAGTCACCTATGGAGTTGAAACCTGAAACCTATCCAAAAGACTGACCCTCAAAACTTAATACCTTAAAGCCGATTCCCTGCATTAGCGACCATTTAACTCTGAAGTCCCCTTGGCTGAATGGTTAAAAGCAGCTAGGCGTATACTGGACCCTCTCTGGCTAGAGGTTGTGAGTTTGATTCACTATGTGGACATGCTCTTTATTTTACGATTATGCGGTTTCATCTTTGCTGTAGAAATCAAGTCTGAATTAAAGCTGAGATAAAAAGCAACTGAAAATTAAGAGGAAAGCAAAAAGCTGGTCAAAAACTAATAATATTGTTGCATACTTCATCCAAGAATAAAATTTGGAAAAAATTGAAAATTTGGTTTGTATGATTGAGTTTTTCTGTGATCGTGAGAAATATATACATATTTTATATTGTTTTGTTTATTTACTAAGAGAAATATTTCTACCGTGGGTGTCTGTGTATGTAACTAGTTGACAACAAGAAATATCTGATTAAGTATCTAACCATACCTTAGCTTGGAAAAATGTGCAAGTTGTTATCGTTGATTAAAGGGAATCTGTTTTGAGTTACTATGAAAGTAATATGTATCCTGTTACAGGTATGTTATAAGGTTCTTTGCATCTTTAAAGTTGAATATTTGTTTTCCATGACCTTGAAATAATTAATGCAGTCGAAACCGAAGGTTGTTTTTTTTTTTAATTCTTTTACGAGGAGGTTTCTTGAAATAAAACTATCCATGAGCATGAATCTTACCAGTTTCATTTTCAGGAAAGCAAACAAGATATAACTATAGTTCCTTTCATAGAAAAATGAAGGTTTTTCTGTCTTCCGTCATCTTCTTCCTTTTTAAACTTTTGAAACTTATTTTAAACTTACACAACCTTAAATATCTATTCTTGAATGTTCAGGGATCTTGCATGAACTCAGAAATTGTTGCTGTTTTTTTCATTTTATTCTGTCCCATTCATAAATCGAGCTCAACTCCATCAAAGTGAGATTGAAATTACAAGTCATTTAGAAATAGTGTGCATGATCATAACAAACGCATTTTTGGATTTTGCAAGCATAAAAACTGAATGCAGTACAGTTCGGCATTTTGATAACTGATCAGACCAAACCAACCCAAACCAAGATTCAGAAATGCCCACGTACTCGGAACCGAAACCATTATTTTAAAGAAGCAAACCTCTACCATTTGAGCAACGAGGTACATCCAAAAATGCAATGTGTGTAGTGTGTAATAGATTCAGCAGTCATATACTCAAATTTACTTAACAAATGAGTACATCATTTTATAGATTGTTTGTAAGTGTTATTTAATGTTAGAAGCAGCAGGAGCAGCTCTGAGGTAAGCTTAGCTAGCCCACCCGACCCCTGCTATCTCGCCTCCCTCTCGCTCACTCTATCTCTCTATCCATCCATCGATCGATCTATCTTTTTCTTCCTCTCTTGCTGTCTATCTCTCTCCCCCACGCTTTATCCCAGACAGTGGCGTTACGAACTAAAAATCTCTCCTAACATTTAGTATCGCTTAAAAACTAAAGCCATGTCAACCTCTACCGCTTCGACTCTGCAGTAAGCTGATTCCTTTTATAATGTACTTTACTTACATACAAACGTACACATTTATTTTTCTGTTTTTGTTTTTTTTAAACGTCAATTTAACACCTGTAATCAAGTACGATTGTGTGTAATACCCCAAAAGCACCGGAACCTGTTCGCACCGTTTTTAGACACGCATTGTATAAAAAAAGGGGTTTCCCTTTAAAAAGGTTTTTTTAGTTTCCTAACACAATGTTGGATTAATTTGTTTGTGGTATGTAGAGATGTTTATTCATTGTCTTTATTTATATTCTTGCATTGAAAATTGTACGTAGAATTTGTTTCTAAACGTTTAACAAAAAACAAATATGCTACCTTTTTTAGAAATGTACTACCAGAACTGTCAGCATAGGTTTCTTGGGTTTTTAAGTTGGTCCAGCTAGCTGGTTGGCCGACTATGTATCATGCGTGCAGTCCGCACCAATGGCGCTAGAGGGCTGAACATTTTAACATTTACTCTTTTATCATGTTACAAAACGGCGTTTTGTTTTGTAGTTGTTTTTTTGAGGGGGGAGGGGTATTGTTTGTTGTTTTATTTTGGGGGAGGGGGTATTTCCTCCCTCTAAAAATATTTTTAGTGGGGGTTCAATTTGCAATCTAAGTTCTCGCTAAATTGATCCCTCAGTTGGTGTCATACTTGTTTGCTTTTTGTAAATATTGGGACTTTTATTAGTGATCACTGCCCAACAAAAAACGAAAGAAGTGACTTATTCATTGAATCATCGATCACCCTTTTTTTCCAATTTTGTAATTGATCACCCCAACCAACCTGCTTGCTGCCAAAAGACATGACTGCATGACGGTTTCTATTGAGTGACTTTTTTTTACTTAAAAAGCACTTTAGTTTTATAAAATTCGTTTTGGTTTTTTATTGACTTGAAGATTGGTATTCAACTACAAACAATAGCAACCTCAGACGATGACGAAATGATGCTGGGATTTTCAATAACAAACCTCCTCAGACTGTCAGGTACTTTCGCTAAAAAATGACATCGCATATTGTTACGACACCAACAGGATAAACAAATAAATAACAGATCGGAAACATTAAACATTTCTATTTAAAATGGTCAAGTGTCTGAAGGCATATGGGAGGTGGGTGGCCAGTGCATTGCACCGGAGCTGCGAAGGACCAAAAAAAGGGGGGGACCCGAGAAATTTTAAAGGGGCTGAGAGGGTTGAGGGACCTTTCATCCGGAATTTAAACTTCCAAGTCGTTACGACATGTTCATGAATGAAATGGGTCGACTCATGGGTGTATATGGTATGCTAAAGGAGGGTTATATAGAAGATGAAAATGGATGGCTAAAGGACAAGTGTGTTTGCGCAGTGTGCGTGATGGGGGCAAAAATAGCTTTGCACTGCTTTATAAAATTCCTTTGAGAGGCTCCCACCTGTAGTATAAAAAGAGGGAGAGGAAGAGAGAGTTTGATTTTCTGACGGACTTTGAACAATAACATTTTCCATTCACTGCCCGTTGTATTTTTGTAATAAGCTGTTAATTAATAATAAAACTAGTAGTATAATACAGATTATACTTAATGTTTGTCAATCAACAACGTTAAGTATCATTCTGCCTTCAAAACAGTACCACCCAGTAATTAGTCCATTCATTCTCATTCATTCATTCCTTTTTTTTTGTTTTTACGTGCTTCGTTTAAAATGAGAAATGAAAAAAAAAATCTTTTTCTCACGACCCGACCAACCAAACAGATGTTATGTTATGATGTTCTGTATTGATTTTTGGTTGCTTCATTCACACAGTTATGTAATTTGATCTTTTTTCTTCTTCTTCTCGCTGAACTTGAACTATTCAATTTACTTCGACACCCCCCCCCCAATGCTTAATCAGTAGTAAAAATTCGTCAACAAAAGAGATAAATGAATTTATGTCCCCATTTGAGATTAAGTAAGCCACCAACTTATGCTATAACATCATCGAGTGTCAGTGAGTACTTCTACACCCTTTGAAACTGAAACTAACATATACAATACACCACACGATACGTACGACACAAATATTGATTTGAAATTTTCTCCCCATCATCATCAGAAGCGGCCTCTAGCGTCCGTCGTTGGTCATTAACCTTCCCCAAATATTCGCCAGACCTCTCTATCGTGGGCGTCGCAGAGTAATTACATTCTGAACTTTTCTAGTTCGTCACGTCATCTTATATTCTTCTGGCCCTATCTCTGGGGAACCACGTTGTGAGTCGTGTTCAGCAATAGTCCGACATTCTTGCGACATGACTGGCCCATTCCTATCTTGAGTTTTCACGGACTTCAGTTTTGTTGGTTTTTTTTCCTTATGTACTGTGCTGTCTTGTGATCACTCTATGTGATGTTGATCATGTTTTTTTTTTCATGTGCACGTTGTATGGTGGTTCTCGAATCGTGGGTCAGTCTTATGGTTAGGTTCCATGTTCCAGCTCCATAGGTGACTATCGGTAGAATGCATTGGCTGTATAAACAGCGGTGGAAATGGGGGGGGTGCGTGGGGTAAACGGCGTCTCCTTTTTACTCAATTTCTATCTCAATGTAGGATACATCTTCTCAAAGTTAGGGTGGCCGGACGTGTGGCTTTACGTTGAATGATCCAGCCTTTCAGCACTGTTTCCTGTTCGTCGCTCACTAAATTCGTCCTTTTTTTTTTTTTGGTGTTAGACTGAAAAACCTATCCAAATTACTCCAGATATACTTGAGTGGGAAATTAAATCCATTAAACACTGAGAAGTGAAAACAACCTACATACGTAATAAGAATACGTTTAATGGCTATCAAACCCCGGACTGGAGTGTTCTCCCTTTCGGATGTTTAAAGATAGCTGCCTTACTCAAAACGGGCCCGAAATTGACCATATCCTTAAAACATTTCCCATGGGGATTTGGGTCTCCTATAACCCCAAGCTACACAGGTTCAGTTCGCTCATCGCTAATGGGCCCTTCACGTAAATCCTTATAAACAGACTTACACCTAGTCCCCCCAAACCATTTCCACCACTGGCCTTATAAACATATTTTCTGCACTTGAAAGAATTTGAGAAGACTTTCGTTTTTGATTTTGACGACGAATTTTGAATAATTTATTTTATCACCGAAATACGTTTTAAAACTTGAAATGAGGTGGGTAACGAAACATCGTAATAAAACTACACCATAGAACTAAATGTTTAAAGCGTAAAAGAGAAAAATCCTTTCATTCTGTAAGAGTTTTCAAGTCTTTCATCAAGCGTATCAAAGACATAAAAAGGTTAAAGTAAAAGTCTGGGTAAGGTTCAAACTCACAACTATTATGATAACTGCACACTCAAACTAAGACTGTATATTAAAAAAACGATGAACCCATATTTTTACGAGAGGTTAAGCTTTAGCTTGGTGCAGTACAAGCCAAAAATGGACACTCGATATTGTTTTACACCAATTTTTCAAGTAGCGTGGAGATGACTGTGGCTTGCTGCCTTGAAAATCAGCGTCCGAAATTCGGGCAGAAACACTGCTGCGGCTTGGGAATCCCCCCCCCTCAAAAAAACACAGCAAGCAGTCTTTTATTTCAATTTATATAATTTTTATTCATATCCTTTTTTTTTTAATTTCATCATTAGATTCAGCCACAGGTTTTGTATCTTTTACTGGGATCGCGACCACTAGCGTTTTTTGTCTCTTTTTGTTTTGTTTTTTGTTTTTGTTTTTGTTTTCTGCTTTTTTTATGTGAAAGTGAGATTATGTTGTTATTTTTTTTTTCTAAATTAAATTGCAACCACAATACTCGAACTGCCCGATCACACTCTGTCATCCACCTCTCTCTCTCTCTCTCTCTCTCTCTCTCTCTCTCTCTCTCTCTCTCTCTGTATTTTAAAAAATAATGCTAAATCTTTGCTTTTTTTTTCTTCTTTAAGCCATAGGAAATCATGTATCTGTTTCCAATTTCCTATTATTTATCTTTGACGCTGAGAAACCTTTGAAAAAACATCTGAGAAATCAATATTCTTTTTTTTACTTGTGAAAAATTTTAGAAAATCCATACATAATTCTCCAACAGAAAAATCTATTAAAACCATAGCTGTCAACACTAGTGATTTCTATTTTTACTTCTGACATTTTTTAGCTGACCAGTAACGTGAAGGAAGGGAGCAGCTTGTGTGTCACAAATGTATAATTATTCTTCCATATACTCATCATTATCATTATCATCATCTTTCATCATCAGTCATTTAAAACCTTTGTTGAATATAGGCCTTCCTCTTGGCCTGTCAGTTTTTTCTCTTTTGTGCCTGATGGTGCTGAAACATTCTGGATTTATTCAGATCATCACACCATTTTATCTCAAATCGGTCACAATTTCACCTATGAGGGATCCTTATTGTGAGTCGCAATGTCCAACAGCTAGCTGACATCATTGCAATGTGGGCTGCCCATTTCCATTCAAGTTTACTAATAATCTATGAGATATCTCTGACACCTGTTTTCTCACTGTTTTGTGATCTTTCCATGAAATTTTAAGCATGATTTTCTCCCGTTTACATTGCATGGTTCTTAGAGTGCTAATCTTTTGGGTAGGTTTCATGTTTCAGCTTTATAGGTCATTATCTGGATGATGCACTGGTTATGGACTCTTATTTTTAAGACATGGTATCTTCTTGTTTTTGAATATCAAACTTGCTCAGTTGACGACTTGTCAACCTAGGTTGATTCTTTACTTAATTCCTTCTTTGTCCAAGGTAAACGTAGTGATCTACTATCTCCAGTTCTTTGTTTACATTTTTGATCGTAGTGTCTTGATCTTTGATGTGTTTATTGCTCACAACATGAGTTTTATTGACGTTCATCCAGAGACCAACTTTCTCCCTTTCTTTCTTTAGCATGTTGAGCATAGTTTGGACGAGAGTTTTCATGAGAGTTTTTGCCCAAACCATTGATGTCATCTGCAGGAATAAAAACAGTTTTGAAAATTTTGTCAACCACTCCGACTAATAGAATAAGGAACATGCCTTGCTGTCAAGGACTGATTGATGGCTCTATGGTTAGCAATCATGCATCATGTCCCTGCTAAGATAGAAAGAAAGGGAAAGAGTAAGCTATAAAGACAATGTGCGTCCTGGCTGCTTGAGAGGAAGAGAGAGTAAGACTACAACATAGCCTTTGGCCAATCACTGGACAGACAAGACAAAGTTTGGGTGTATAGGCCTACCCTCTCACAACTGACCAACTTTCAATAACATTTAGTGATACCTTGCTAGTTTACGCTGGCTCTTTACAAGAATCATCCTGTAACACATCAACTACAACTGGTAATACAATTATGATGCTGCCATCTCGTGAAACCTGGCACAATGGTCATTCTATCACATGGTGTCAAGGCAAGCTTATAGCTGCATTCACTTTCTAACAAATCCCATTCCCTTATATGATTCCAGATGCTTTTCATCAATTGCAGCCTTCAATTAGTCTTTTTAGTAGAAGTATTTGTCAAATCAAAGTTAAAGTTTGTGGAAATCAAGGAGTTTGCCATGTAAATGACCACACTCATGCTGCTGACACACACTGCATAGAAGTGTGATAATATAAAAATAATTTCCTTTTTTTAATGTATTCTCATTATTATTTTTTAGACTTATTTCATTTTTATTGAAATAAGAGACATGACTCTGAAATGGAATATGGAATGTGAGTTATTAGCTGCAGATCAATTTGAAAACGCCCTTGGTCCCTGATGGGGGGGAGGTCCCTCATAGGCTTTATAAATAGTAGTCCTCCTATTGCATTTCTACTAACGCAATAACAAGGATATGTTTGTAGATATATGAATTGTATAAACAATAACACAGCTTTTGAGGTTGTATTTCACCAATCAATTGATACTGAATGTCTACTTGATGCAAACCTCCTTTTTTCATCCAATATCACTAAATGTTTGAGGGGGCTTTTGAGGAGCCAAGCCCCCCTCGAATTTTTATGTCATCATGAGTTCAAAGTTCATCAAAGGCAACTTTATTTCAATTCATGCTGCTTTTTTCAACAGATCTAGAGTGCGATGACCTATAGCATTGTGATACAAAGCATCAATAAAAATGAAAGAAAAACTAATAAAAACACGAAAATAGTTGACAAATGTTTCTAATTTTATAAAAGAATAACATTTCTTTTCAAGTTATTCAAAACATTTTTGTTTAATATCTATCTTCATATTTATGTTGCTCATTATCACAATGTATTTAACCATTATACTCTTCAGTCTCCTAAATAAATTGCAGAAATTCAGAAGAACAAACCAGCTTTGGAGAAGGCTCAAATTTGCATGTCATGCCACAGGAACTTGCTATATCATGTAGGAGAGCTGGACAGTATACTGACTTTACACAATATACCGATATATTTTCAAACATGGTATAAGAATGTGCAATACCAGTTACAACTCACTTACACAACATTTGCACTGATATAGCTGCAATGATGCCAATTTAGCTATTTTTGAGCTAGATCTAGCTTTATTCTGGGGCTAACTAGTCTCCTTCTCAAATTGTCTGTGCAATACTGCCCCCCCCCACCTTTCAATCTGCGCTTACATGTTACACCCACTTTTCTCTCCTTCACAGTTCCTCCAATTGTCTACCTGACTAGAAACTATCTTTGCTCTTCTTACATTTTCATTTATAGTTTCTTATAGTCATAATATTCTATGTTGTTGTCATAGTTGAAAAAGCAGCATTCTCAAAGATATGCCTCTTTTTCATTTATTCTGTTTATTGTAATTTTGATCTCAGATTGTTGTAATAAAAGTTCTTGTGAAATCTCATGTGGCTATGATTAATGCCAGGATATATATCATGTATCAGTATTCAGGATGACAATACAAGGAAATTAATTTTTGTTCAGTTTGACAATACAAAGAAAAATTTGTCCACATTGCTTATATCCATCATGTAGCAGTATATATAAATTCAACTCAAAAAGCTGCAGCTGTTAGATAAGGACCTTTATCCCTATACTACTACCATTGTCTTTGTTTCGATTTACTTGACAACATTTTGTTAACTGCTTAGTAGAATCTGTGGTACTAGTTTTCAACACTTTCCAACAAATTCACTTACACTACTCTTTTGCTTTTATGAAAAAAAAGCAAAAATAGCACTCAGAATTTGTTTTGCAGCAAGCCATTATAGAGGCAGTATGCACCCTCTTCTTGTCTTCTCTACACCCCAGTCTCCTCTACCTCTCATCACTCCAATCTCCGATGACTAACGTACTATATTCACTATTCATAGTCAATACAATATCTGGATTCCAAGACAGAATAGAAGAAATGGAAGCAGATTAAAGATATAATTTTTCTTTTGAATTCTGTCTGGCTACAGTAGCTTTAGTAGCCAAAGTAGTATACGTCTTGCCTCATGATATAACCAGCTCCTACTGAGTATGAGTGCAAGTCTCAGCTGAAGCTATTTTATTATTCTAAATTGCCACAAAATAATTTGATGGCTGAGGAATGTATCTGTCAAAATTATAAGAAGCAACAAAAGGGTAAAAATACAAGTTGAATATGTGCAGAATATTGAACGTACTTAATATTGGATCCTAGGAAAAACTTGAAATTACTATTTTCAAAGTTTTCAAGTATATAATAGAGTTATGAACTTGAAAATATGCAGTCTAGGATAACTCGAAATTTTTTCCCATTCATTTCTCATCCATTTTTTTTTTTGTTCATTCAGACTAATTTCCTTATCTTTGTCGATTTTTAAAAAATTTTAATCATGAAATTTCAGCTATTGCAAATTTGTGCTTACGGGGCATGGGCTTCACCTCTCGTACCAGCCACATCCAGTTTCAACCATTACAAGCTCTTGGAAGTACCCCACACAAACACATGTACGCATTGTGATCATCCAATGAGATAAATTTTACCCACTCTCATATTTTTGGGGTCATGTTCCTAAAGACACTTATATGGTATCCTCTGCTTTTTGAAAGATCACTTCATGCCAATTTCTATCTTCTATGAAAAAGGCATCCAGCATTTGTTTTGCAACATGCCTTTATAGAGGCAGTGTGCACCCTCTTCCTTTCTCTCCAAAACTCCAGTGCCCTGTACCTCTCAACACCCCAATATCCAACAACTCAGTCTAAGATACCATCATCATTAATTGCAAAAAAATTTTTCCCAGATGAATTTTCTCTTCAGCTGTATGCCATTTCAGCTTAAAAAAGCTTTTCATAGGAATATTTTGTTTTTTTGGGATAGCAGGGTAACCAACTGGAATAATAATGATTAATATCACATCGATAGATAGATACGTACATAGATACATAGATAGTTTGATAGATAGATCAATAGATCAAAGCTCTATGCCTGTAAGCAACTCTGAGTTTTATATAGAACAGTATTGAGTTTTAGCAAAAGACAGTTCTTAGCTCAGCCACACTACTTGATTCAGTACATCACATTGTACGTATTGTACAATGCAAAGACCAGATGCTGAATAGATTATTTGTGTATTGATTCATCTTCTTGGGAGCAACTTTATACTTGAGCTCTGTGGTCTCAATTGCTGCTACAGTTATTCACATAGAGTATAGTATGAATTTGGCTAACTTCCAGCTTGTTTCAATGTAAATAGAAAACTTTCTCCAAGTGCTGCTTCTCCTTCGATTTTCAAACCCTTATACATCTCATATACATCTCGTATCTGATTTTATAATTGTGATAAGCCCCTGTTACTTTTCAGCAGTGTTCAGATATCTACACAGCAAAAGGTCTCTTATTTTTATCTATTCATTTTATCCATTTTTTTTATCAAAGCCCTACAAACCATAACAGAAACATTACCAATGTCTGAATTTTGTTGAGCATAATACTTGATATATGTAGTCCATGTAACAAAAGTATTTAATTTTTCTATTAAAAAAACAATTGCTATTTGCCAACAAAATAAAAAAATCCTCAAAAAATTCATGGCTAAAGATTGAATGTTAGGTTTATTTGCCATGCTGTTACAAGAGAAAATGAGAAATGAAAATGAGTTCATATTTTTGATATGTCGTTATCAGCATGTGGAAAAACACTCTAAGGGCATAAGGTGCCTAAATTAAGAAATATGATAATGATGATGGTGTTCAATTCTTTCTTCCTTTCTTTTTCTTCCTTTCTTCCTTTTTCACTCTTTCTCTCTTTATGAAAACTCTACTCATAATAAGGAATACATTTTCAAATACTATTATTTTGTAATCTTAGAATTAAACCAAGTTTACAATCAATTTTGGAGACAATATACTTTAATGCAAAAACAAAACCATTTACCTTCACCAACACTTGCTCAAAGGCCATCTGCAATGTTAAGTCACTTCCCTTGTATTGAATTATCATAACTATTTTCAAATAGATAAATAAGGAAGACTACTCTATAATTATTATTTTTACCAAAAAAGAGAAAAAAAATTTGGACCTCTAAAAGAAGAAGTGTGATCAGAATATGAGATCAGATAAAAATAACCTACATAGAAAAACATATCTGAATATGAGATTAGGTAAGAAAAAACTTTTAAAAAAACAGTGTAAACAGACAACAATAAAATGCTACTCGATATCAGCGATTTAGAGTTTGCAACAGTTAAATCAATTCATGCTACTATTACTGCTAGAACAGCCTCAATACCCCCAACAAAACCTTCATTAGATGATGGCCCTGGGGTCTGGCATGGTTTAAGAGCCAAGCATCATTTTGATGATCATTTGATACTTTTACAATAAAGTTCATACTGAAGTTAATTGATTACTTGATCCATTTGCTAAATGTTTAAAGAACCAGTCAATAATTCTTTTCAGATCACTGATAATACTATTATAATAAATACAAGATTACCATTAAACAAACACCTCCAGCAAAGATGAATAACATGTGACTTTAATGCTGCCAAAATGGGTCATCTATGTTCAAAATGTTAACAACATATGCATAAGACAATTCAATACTTTATCAATCGCAACAAAAATAATATTTAACTATCAGAAGAACAACACATAAATTAAATAGGACAAAGACTAAATACTTGCCCTTCAGAATTGATAAACAGATATCCGTATCTCTCATGAATGAAACATAGTAGCCCGTGCATGTACCAGGACTAATTATCTGAAAAATATCTAAAATTGTCTCAAAAATAGGCCTTTTATTTAAAATTATCTTGAAAATATCAGCATAGATTTGGACACTGGTGGTCCAATATGACCTTAAAGACCCTAAAAAGCATTTTTTCTAAAAACGAAAAATTGGTTTTAGATGGTGTCTAGTGCGAATTTTAAAGGTTACAGCTCCAAAAATGTGACTATATTCTGGACACACACTCACTGGTGACCAGGGAGAAAAGAAACCGTGGGCCACTCAGCTGGTTGGTTAGGCAATTTGTGGGGCTACGGTGATTAGATAGATAAATATATAGATAAATAGATATCAGATGGTGTATAATTTGATTTGTTGTTAAAAAGTGATATTTGTGACCTTTAGAGTCGGGAAAATGTTAAATATATACACACGCCGCTTAGCAAAAAAAAATAAGTCATTCTTTTTCTTACTCTCAGTCCCTCTCTCTCTCTCTCTCTCTCTCTCTCTCTCTCTCTCTCTCTCTCTCTCTCTCTCTCTATCTCTCTCTCTCTCTCAATGGTAGTAAAATACCCACAGTTAGCAATATGAAGTATTTCGAATCTCCCTCCTACTCTCTTTTCTAGGAAAGATACAAAGTTCCCACTCCCATGACTATAAAGCTGTTTTTCATCAGCACCAAAAAAGCAGGTACAAAAGTATGTCTATTTTTGCTGGAATTTACATTGTAAACTATATCAGGGTCTCATTGGCACCCAAAGAAAATTTCATGAAGATCCATTGTATGATTTCTTCAATTGGCTGTCACACAGACAAACTAACTGATACTTGGTGATTTATGATAAGATAATACTTTTCATCTTGCATATCTTAGTGACAAAGTTGACGAAAATCACCCATACAAATTCCAAATGTAGTACAAGGTTAAACATGCAACTAACTCATAGATATGTTATAAAACATTAGGTATGAACAATATGGATGCAATTCACCAGAAAATCAACACCTAAGAATTTTTTAAAATCTGGCGTAAATAAGTTTATTATTCGATTTTAATGAAATTTTCATTACAGGCCGAATTTTTTTTCAATAATTTTCCATTCCAAATTTAGGAAAAGAAATATTTTTTTGTATGATTCCTTTTACTATATTGATGATTTATTTTATTTACATTTCTTTGTTTTTATTGATTTTAAACATTTAATCCCTCGAGATATAAATTATGCTCCCCCTTTTTAGAGAAGTGCTCCAGCTTGCTCAAAATGAGAGTCTCTCTCTGGGAATTAAAAAAACAGGATATTTAAGTAAGATATTTTTCCTCTTGGAAAATTTTTTTAGTTTTATTAGATTATCAATTATTCGGGCTTTTGATTTGCAAAAAAAAACTTTTCACTCAATATTTTTATTTTTCAAATTTTTTATCATTTTTGTTGGTTATTCATTAATTTTCAAATATATATCTTGTATTCTTTCTATATCTTGCTTCTTCTAAAACTTATACATAAACATTACAACAAAGATGAATCGTCAAACATAGAAAAATGATGAAAAAATATTTACCAACGTTTTTATCACATATTTTTTGTGTATTTTTACTTATATAAATTGATTGGTATTCCAAACTATAAGAGGTTGCAAATTGAAGCAGACAATACAATGCACTCTTTTTTGCAAGACGCAGCTGTTGCACATTTTGAACAAGGATCATGAATATCAATAACATCCACGGAAACATGCTGGTTGATAGTATTAAAAGTGTTCTTTGCATTTGTTTTAAGTACAAAATATTGTCCATTTCAGTGCACTTCAATTGACCAACAATAAAACTTTAAATTATCTGAATTTGACAGAGACTAGATTTTTAATCATGGAATTCTAAATTTCTTTCAAAATTTTTACTGTCATTGATAATCGATTTTTAGCTGACTATCGTAAACAGTGAATTTATATAAGTCAAAGTCCATGTTATGATTAATGAAAAATGTTTTCCTTTTTGTTTAGATAAAATTTGGAATAATTCACTTTTAGAAAAATATTTTAACAATAGAGAATGGATTTTGAAATTTTTCAATCACATTTTCAAAATCAGGTATTGATTTCACATTGCAAATTTTTGTTCCAAATTTTTCATCTCCATAAGAACACACTGAATAACAGTAGTCAGTAGCCGATCTTAAAAACCATGGATAGAGTGTTCAATCCTTACCATGTGCTCCATCATTACATTGTCAGTATGCATACATGTTATACATGTTTGTATTACTTAATTCAAAAGAAGAAGAAATAAGATGAAGAATCAAACAGGGTTGGCAATCTTTCGGAAGAACAAGCTCAACTTTCAAAGAAAAGAAAATCCCACTAGTCCTAAAAAGAAGGGTATACAACCAATGTATCCCACTAATAGTCACATATGGAGCCTAAACATGGAACCTAACCAAGAGATTGACCCTCAAACATGCCACATGCTCATGAGAAAATCATGCTCAACCTCAAGTGAAGAGACAGCACAGTATATCAAAGAAAAGACAGGAGTCCAAGACATCGAAATTCAAATGGCAATGGGCTGGACATGTTGCAAGAATGGCAGACAACCGCTGGACATTTTGTCTTGCAACATGAATCCCCAGAGATCAGGTGCAAGGCTGTGGACGACAGAAAGTAAGATGGTGTGACAAGCGAGATAAATTCAGGAAGTACTGGCTCTGTGATACCCATGATAGAGTGGTCTGGTGAATCTTGGGAAAGGTCTATGTCCAACGATCGATGCTAAAAGGCTGATGATGATTGATGATGACGATGATGATGATGATGATCATGATGATGAGTCAACAGGGTTTCTGTACCTGAAGTGGTTAAGGTGACATACATGAAAAGCCAGACTTCTGAGGTGGGAGATGCGAATTGAAGTACCATCAGAAATTTTTCCTTTCCAATATCATAATAAAGAAACCTTCAATCAAAATTACCAACAGGTTTCCTAGTGAAGAAAAGTCCCTAAAAAACTTATTGAGGGAATTTTTAAAAAAACAACATTATAAGGAGTAAATGTTAAAATTTTCAGCCCTCTAGCTCCAAAGGTTCAGCATGTACACATGAGACATACATACATACATAGCCAGATGTACTGGTATTACATGAAGCATCAGAACAGTTGTTGCTCTTTTTGCAGTCTTTGATTAATAGTCAGTCTTTTGAAGATGTCTCTAGCCGTGATATTCTCTATATAAGTTTTATGATAAATTGGTCCCTTACTTCGTGTTTGGCATTGTTTATGTTTGCTTTTTGAAAATTTGTTTTTTTTAGGGATCACCACCCAACAAAAGGTGGGAGCAGTAACTTGTTCATAGATCACCCCCTGTTCCAATTTTCTAATTGATCACCTCCAAACTAGTTAAAGAGGCCCTAAATTAAGTAAATGCACATAAATATTCGAACACATTTTTTACTTTCATTGAAAAGTAATTAATTTTCTTTCATTTGCTCTACAGTCAGATGATATAAAAAAAATATGTCAGATATTTTAGTTAGAGTAGTTCTTTGTCTTTGTTCCAATCTTTGTGCAGTAGCTATGACTTCAATTTCAAATAGCTTTGTTTTGTTATGCGTCATATATGTCTCATATAGACTCCCATTGATTATACTGTTGAAATAATAACCCTGAGTAAAGGTTGTAATTGACTAAAATGATTGAACCACCCATTAATAAAAAACTGAAGGCAGTATGGTTCTATAATAATAGAGCAAGTGCAGAACCACCATATTCAAATCAATAACTTTCAAGCATTTAGCGCAGGGCCCTTGAAATTGCAGGCACCCTTGGTTTATGCTACTTTTTTCTACAAAGCATGCTGCCAAAATATGTTGTTCACGTGACAGTAAATGAGAACAGAATGGCTAAAAGATTAGGGTGTTTGAGAAGAGTGTAGGTTGCAAAAACAGCCTTGCACTGCTTTATGAAATTCCTTTTGGGGGGCCCTGTTGATTTGAGTTTGAGCCTATGCAAAAGCAAAATTCTAACATACCTTGTCACAACAATCAGAGACCTGGGGTGCTGGTAAAATCTACCCTGACTTGAAAAACTGTAGCCATCAACGATGGCAAAGTGCTCTATCCCTCTTGTGCATGTGTTTATTTGTGTGTTTGTTTGTGTCAACAGACTGAAAAAGTGGCATCAGTACTCCACTATTTTTTATTTGGGGGAAAAAAGCTTTTTTGACCTTCTAGGGGCCTTATTCTGATATGTTTAATTATTACATCTAGATTTTCCAGAATGTGAATGTTTGTAGATGCTTTTTTTATCCTATTTTAGATGCCTTTGGTGGAATTGTTTCACACGACTTCAAATTTTGACGCTACAGTTATTCAATACTGGCTGTGATGGCAAATTATTAACCATCATCAATAGTTTATGCAACTTATTTTATCATAGGGCAGGATTTATTAAAGTTACATCAAAACTGTAGGCTTTTGATGTTTCCTTTTATCTTAATCATTTTCTTCAATTCAGGAAATCTGGATGCAGCATTCTCATCAGCATTTGCTACTTCCTCTGTTATTCTAATAGTTTTCATTCCCGCTCTAAACTTGAAATTTTCAAACCACTGAACTGAAGATATAACATTTTCTGCTAAATATTTTGTTTGATAACACATGACGTTTGGTTGGAGTATTAGATGATTTAGTTGTCAATAGAAGAAATAGAAGGAAGAGATCAGTTTTTGTATTTCAAAATTTCAAAACCGCATTAATCAAAATTTCTACATATATAAAGGGATGACCGGAAATAATTGAACGGATGCGTTAATTGAGGGATACCTGCAATCATTATTTTTTTGCTGTAATTTACAATAAAAATGCGTTGTTAATGATCTTGCAAGAGAGATACATAGAAATTCTGGGAGGAAGTTATTGATACTGTTATTTATTTATTTTTTACATGTTTTTCAACTAAAAGTTGAATATTTAATTTTTTCTAATGTTATCATCTTGTTGATTTTCAGGATGTTTTGGGGCAGGTGATACACTATATGGCAAATAATAAAAAGTTACCCGGCTATGTGGGCTGGCCCCTTGTTGGGGACAAGTCCATTGAATTCTATAGGGATCCAATGAAATTCTACCATAAATACATGGAACAATACAAATCAAGGATATTTGTGTCAAGAATACTAAACAAACCCACAGTGTTCATCGGCACCAATGAAGGTGTCCGTGAGGTCCTTATCGGTAAGTTTAAACATTTGATTTCCTTGAAATTTCATGAAAATAAATCCATATCTCTGAAATAAAAATGGCAGTTGTTTAAATTTTTAAGATAAGGCATTATCAAGATAGTTTATTGGGATTAATAATCCAATCGTTGTTACTTTTACCAAGCATTCAGCTAAATCTATGGTTACAGACCAAGGAACAAACAGGAAAAGTCAAATAGATCAGCGCTTTCCAAACACTCAAAAAGAGAAGAATCTGTAGCCAACTTTGCTGGTTGGTCAG
Organism: Thysanoteuthis rhombus; assembly: GCA_963457665.1. NCBI lineage: Eukaryota > Metazoa > Mollusca > Cephalopoda > Oegopsida > Thysanoteuthidae > Thysanoteuthis > Thysanoteuthis major. The sequence continues at coordinate 13,836,222 of OY735203.1, forward strand.
GCAGGCCATTTGTTGATGTTTGTAAAGATTAATCAGATTTGGCTTAACGCAACACACCTAGAGATTATTGGTGACACACTATTGTGTCACAATTCACAGTTTTGAAAGTTCTGATATAAATAGATAGGAATAAATACATTTGAAAGTGACAATTCAACAAATTTCTTCACTAGTTTTAGTTCTTTAAACTCGAATGTAATTTTCTACTGATACTTTCATCCTTTACCAGATCACTTTTTCCACTTCATAACAGTAATAAAAACCACACACTTAGCTCAGAAATAGCTAAAATTTTAAATTGGTACAGTTAAGTTAACAACACACTCAAAGAGTTGGTGTATTTATAATGAAAAGAAAATGAGTTGCTAATTATTTGAAGGATATTCTACAGATCCATTCTTGCATTAAACATTATTTCTTCAGGATTCCTTTTTCCTCTATATGAAATGAATGTTTTGTGTCTAAGCACCTTATATATGTCTAATAAGGCATTGTCAGTGGTTTGGAATCAAGCAATCATTACTGACAGAATAGAACTATTATCCATCACATGAATGCACTGCTAAAATTTTCATTATAGAAGTATAGCAAAATATTTTATTGTAGAAATACTCAAAGAAAAAGGGTTTGTCAGTGGTCAAGAATCAGAAGAAAGTGTTTCTAATTGAATACAGGTATTAAATGTATAATTATTTTGCCTCAGTGCTTTACCATAGAAATACATTTCAAATTATTTTGCTTTGAAAAAAAAGGGATTGTCAGTGATCAGGTATAAAAATTGCTACTGATCATTATTTCACTCACTAAACTAGTATCATACACAACATGCGAACCAGAGTTGACCCCAATGGTGAGCGGAAATTTCTAAATGCATGTGAATGACCTCTATTCTGTCTATACAGACAATGAAACGTCCCCTCTAGGGCCCATGCCTGGGCAAAGTGTACAGTGATCCTGAGATATCCAGTTGTCAGAATCGCTCTCTTGGCCTCGCTAATGTAGTCTAGAGAAAAACAGAGAGCAATATGGCTGGCAACAGCTTGGCTGCAGGAACTGCCGGAAGGATATCAAATTGGGTGTCAAACCACCTTCAGGGGTCTCCCCTCCCTGGTTTGGAATCGATGTTGTCCTCCTCCAAAACCGGTTGCCTTCCAATGACTAAAGAGCCTAATCTGTCATGCTATTTTATCCATAGTTGGGGCGGTGGGGGTCATAAGTGATTGATTCATGCCTTACCCAAGGGTATTAGTGCAAAGTGAACTAAGTTTGAACTAAGGTCACCGATTCCATTATCCGAGTCATTATCAACTACACTGATCGCACCTCCCGCTAAATGCATGTATGCTGATATGTATATACAGGTATCTCTCATCAACCAAAAATGGAGCATTCCTATGAAATCCTTAACTAAAATGGCACAAAGAAAAGAAGCAATTATCATTTAATTTATTCAGGAAAAATCTTAGAGTGTCCCCAGACCAACCCACCCCAAAAAGATAATTTACCAATCATACTAAATAACAGCTCTTATGATATAAGAGGAATAGGGTGCATGCTACCTCTGTAATGGCGCGTTACAAAACATGCTGAACGCTATTTTGCTTTTTCACCTTTGTCCATAAAACAAAGATATTGTATAAATGCTAAAAAAGTGGGAGATGTGTGTATCGACATGGAAATATATTTCTCTTCAGTTTTGCACTAAGAATTTTTATTGTTAATCTTATCCTTTCAGAATAGAACAGTTGCTATTTACATATCGATTATAAGTATTTAATACTACTTATCAGATTAGTGAACACAGCTGTTCGCTCCTACCTTTTATCAGGTTTGTGCAAAAATAATTCTGTTTTTCACCATCAACTTTAAAGCAGTATATTTCAGCTTAGAATCCAAGTTATCAATTGAAATAAGAACTGTCAGAATCAATACATTTTTGCCAACTAAGTCTATTTATACTGGAAGCATAGAATTCTAGGGTCCCAGAACCAATGGATTCCTAGAAAGTGTTTTGAGCTGCTGCTTGGTTGAAGGAGATCTTCCCTTGCAGGAAGTGATTGAAATGCTTGAAAAGTGCTATTCAGTCAATGAGAGGTGTGATGAGTAAGCTTGGTGATATAGAGTTTTGTTATCTAGTTTGTTAAATTTCTGCATAGTCATTTATGTAACATATGGTACGGCATTGTCATGGAGAACAATTAGTCCTTTTGACCTAAGGACATTAACACTGCAGTTCTGCTTCTGCTTCAAGCCAATGTTGAGCTGTAAATTGTTGACAGTCCCCTGACCAAATATTTGGTTGATATTACAAGCAGTTTCTTCTGAATTGCATCCCATTTCAAACTCATACAACAAGATTGCTTGAATTTGTTTGTTTTTTTTATCTTCGATATGATAGCTTCAAATAAACCAGAATAAATGAAAGTGTTCAGCTTGAATGAATTGAGTAAAATTCATACTTAAAAATGGTATATTGCATGAACATAGTTATATAATAGTTTTTTCTAAAGTATGTATCCAAGTTTGAAATAACAAAAACTGCAAACATTTTTGCACCAACCTGATGTTTATGTTGAGTGCTGACTTCTATAATGATGATAATCAGGGCCAGCCCTCGTATTCCCCTAAAGTAGAGCTTCCCTAAGTGGCAGCCACGACAGTAAGAATAGGGATTGCAGGATCATTTGAATATCTCTTTTAAGAATTATTCTTTAAAATCTCTTTACAAAAATGAAAGTTTTGTTCATTGACTACTGAGATGTTTTGTTTAATAGAATCACCTTAGCGCCATATATAGACTGACTGGGCTAAAGATTCTTTTATCTTTGAATGTATATGTCCATATGTCTATTTATAAGTGTGTCTATGTGTGTCTGCAGGAGCACTTGATCGTGTTTTAGGGTTACAACCTTGAAAATTTGCATGGGTACACCGCTAGGCACCATCTAAAAATAGTGTTTATTTGAGGGGGGGGGGTTAAGTACTTTTATGGGTCTCTATAGTCATTTTGGACAAACAATGCCCAAATCTTGTGCTGGTACATTTTAGATAATTTTAGATAAAAAATCTATTTTTTAAAGACAATTTTTAATCAAAAGATCTATTTATTTTAGATAATTTTTAGATAATAAGTTCTGGTACACACATGAGCTATGGTGATTCTTTTATGCAACATTTACGTCATCGTCAAGAAGAATGCTTTGAAAGTCAAGTATATTTTTTAGTGTGCCATCATATGATAAAGCTTGAGAACCTCTAGAATCAGTACACTGACCGTCTGTTAAAATTTTTGAGACGACAAGGTCTTAATTGCACCACAAAGATTGGGAAAATAGTAGCCAGAGGCAAAAATAAGCAGGATAGCTAAAGTAGTCACACATACTGCAAAATGGAAGGCAGACGTGGCCCAGAAATTCCTTTGCAATCTCATCACACCCTTATTCCTTTCTGAAAGCCCAGCTGACTTCTAACTGTTTTTGTTCCATTCAATTAATTTATTCCTCATTTGGATTTGGAAAGTCCTACTGTCTCAGACCCTGTAGGTATTTGGTGTCCTGGGTGACTGCCTGTGTTGCCGGTACCTTGAACATTCTGTCAGTAAGACATGCCTCAATTCCTGACAACTAATAATCCATTTCTTCCTGATTTTGAATGTAAAACATTCAGATTCATCATCTTCAGCCTTTTAGCGTCCGTTGTTGAACAAAGACTTTCCCCAAGATTTGCCAGATCTCTCTATCATGGGCATCATGAGGACAATACTTTGTGAACTTGTTTATTTTGCCAGCGTATATTTTGCCGGTCACAGTTTTGCATATGATCTCTGGGTATCATCATTGTGTGTCTATGATTTTATGATATTCCTGACTCTTGTTTTTTTTTTCTAATATACTGTGCTGATTTGTGATCTCACCATTTGATGTTGAGCATGGTTCTTTCATATGCAGATTGCATGGTTCTTACTTTGAGGGTTAATCTTTTGTTTAAGTTCCATGTTTCAGCTCCACAGGTGACTATTGAGTGGAAGCATTAGTTGTAGGCCCTTTGAATACTGAAAATTGGTTTTCATGTAATACAAAAAAATTTTCCTAAACTTTTTCTACTAATGTGAAATGATTACATAATTCATAAGGATAATTCCCTCCTTTTTAGAGGAAGAATAATTTATAGGAGCACAATCTGTAATGAATTGTAATTAGGGGAAACTGTGTGTTTTAGGGAAAGTGCATTAAAAAAAGTCAGTGAAAAGGAAGAGGAGAAAAATCTATGTTAGGAAATTGTCCAACACTCTTGAAGATTGTGATCTTTCCAACCAGTGCTTTTACTCAAACATTCTGTAAATAAGTCTGAATGCTGTTGGGTCAAACATCACTGCCACTTCTGTTGCAACTGAAGTTGATTACTACAACTTTTGTATTGTGTATATGATGAATAAAAAATAATAAATACATATTTTTTTTTGTTTTAGTATAAATGTGTATTACTGTGGCTCAATCAGTAAGACAGTCACCTACTACTTGGTTGTGATTTGAAACCATGTCAGAGATATGTTAATCATACAAAATGCATTCATTTGTTCAAATAAAATAAGCCCTTGCATATCTGTTACATAGATTTTCTTAGATATGTAAGACTTTTCAATTTGGTTCAGTCGGTCAGAGTGCAGCCTACTAATCATTTGGTCATGATTTCAAATCATGGTAGGGATATGTTAATTTTACATATCAGTTTAGTTTAACATGACTGGATAGAAAAAGAGTGAAGAATTTACTCCCCTAAATGAGGTGAAGATTGTTCTTGTTCTTGTTATTGTTATGGTAGAAAAACAAGTCAAATCTGATTGGAGTTTGACAAAAAAATGGTGTTTTTAAGGGACTGTTTGAGTACCAACACTTTTTGCATTTTAACACATCAGTCTAGGCCAACCCACTCTTCTTCTATGGAAGTAAACAGCATGAAATCAGAAGTTGCTTTCAGTGAGACTCTCATATCTCACGACCTCATCTTACATGAATTTGGCCATGACAGCTCCTGGGTCTGGCAGGTTTCTTATCTGTAATCATTTTGTCACTCTTTCCTTCTCATTGTTTTTCTACACTGTATTGTTGGCCGCCACCTACGACACAGACTACATTGCAGTAGTAGTAGTAGTGCTAAATTGTTCTCAAGTATTTTATTGAATTTCTATTAGATGTATCATTCTGAACCATTATCAATTTCTGGCTAGTATATCTTTCGTTTTAATTTCAGTTGCTTTCTATCAAAACAACTCAGACTGTTATTCTACTCTTAATTAGTAAACAGTCTGGATCAGAAATAGAAAATGAGTCCTCGATGAAGTTCAAACTGACATCCTTTTTTTTTTTTAGGAAGCTTATCTTACTATGAGATCTGTTCAATTGCTTTGGTTACAAAAGTTAATGTTTGTAGAAAATGAAATCTAACCATATAAACTCATTCCTTATTTTCCCCAATTACTTCACACAACCATATTTGATGTTTTTTTGTTTACATGCCTTGTATTCTTATGGCTGTAGAATTATGGGTTGATTAATTGCATCTAATGTTAAAATGAAAGAAATACTAGTTAAAAAAATTAATTGTGGAATTATTTTTTGTTATAAATTTTCGACTAATTAATTAGTTGGAAGTTAATTATGGAAAATATTTGATCTCAGAATTTCAAAACAACTTACTGAATTCTCTTCACCAAAAAAAATTGAATTTCATGGAAGGCTGTAAAAGATACACTGCGTAGTTTGTTGATCAGAAATAAAATAAAAAATTTCAAAAAAATTCCAATTCAAAAAGAATTTTTTTCCAAAGTTCTGGAAGGATAGAATTATTAAATTGCTTGAAAGATTAAAGATGATACCAGAATAAAACATTAATTATGAGTTAAATAATGACACTGTGTATAGTTTCAAGACAGGTCATTAACATTCATAGAGTTTTTCCATTACCACTATTCAACAGGGACAAGATATAGAAATCCGGGCCTAACAAGGAAAGAAAAAGATATCACCTGAATCTAATGTAATAAGTGTTGCTACCTTTGGAGGACAATTCTGTCTACCACCATCACATTCAGATAGAACACCTAAATAAGGCCCTAGGATTGATCATCAGAAACGTTGTGTTAACACATACAACAAGGAGTTCTATCATTCAAAAAAAAACTTTGAATGCAATAATGTAAAAAATAAAAAATTGTCTTTTATTTTTGAACAGATAGTAATTAAAATTGCTTTTTCTGACTACCAAAAATGGTGGTTCTTATTTGATTACACAGTCATCTATTAGAGATATTATAAAGCTTGTCATGTTTTGTCTGACAATTGTATAACTATAATTCATACGTAAGATAATTCATTCAAGATAATGTTCAATGCCAAATTAAACCATTGCTTGTTGAAGTTCTAAATGTTTCTTCACACCCTCATCGACAAGAAGATTATATAACGACAGATGTTAGAAAGATACCATCATAGAAAACATACTAGATTTAATGAGGATTCATAGATATATGAGTGTTGGGAGAGAGTATGTCTTGCTTTGTAGTCGAGATAGTTGTATATTTCACGAGGATGCCATTAGTCAGTATTTGAGAATGAAGAAAAACCATGATTTTCAATGTTGATTTCCAAGGCAGATCGGCCCTTCAACCTTAGAAGATTGATTCAGCACACTTCCACTCACCCCCAAATTTGTTCCCAGTGCTGAACTAAATTGATCTTAGTGAAGATTTATAAATAAACTAAAGGCCTACTTAGTGGCTAAAGTAGTTAAATATTTTCCAGCTGCATCAGTGTTCAAGCAAAGAGGATGATTTTCAATGCTGATTTTCAAGATAGACACTACCTCCAAACTTGGAGATTGGTTCAACACAATCTTCCTATTCCCCATTTGGTTAACAAAAAAGATTTTTGTGGTATTCAGTTTTGTTCACCTGGATAATAAAAAGTTTAGCACATCTACAAAAAGTTCCAAGTTCAATTCCTGGTATCGGTGAAGAGCTTGGCAAACTCTCAGGATTGATTTCCTTTTACACTCAGCAGCCAATTGAATACACTCTAAGCTATGTGATTAGGGTGAATGTATCCATTTGGTGAACTTGCATCCTGCCAAGAAGGTGGTCATAAGAATTTATCAGAATGAAGTCTTCAACCAGACTTGAAACTTTCAAGGACCACTAAGTTAGAACATGCAATAGAAACGTGGACTTGGTCACCAGCCATATACTCCACTGGAAGTTGTCTCTTGAGTTTTTTCATCTATTCTGTTGAGGAATCCTTCAACAATGTCAACATTTGCTGATGGTTCTTGAAACAAAAAACCATGTTGATCCTCTGAAAAAAGATATTTCTCCAAATAATTTAATATTGCAATATCTTGTTTAAGCAAGAGAATAATTCAAAGTAGAGAAGCATATTAGCAGTTGATGTTTGTTTTTTTAATTCAGAAACCTGGGAGTGGATTGAGAAAAAAAATAAACTATTAACTTTTATGGGAAAAATTTTCTTGATAATATCTTCTCTATGCTTCTCTCTTCTTTATGATAAAAGGAGAGACACTTCTCAGGCACACTTAAATGGGTAACCACTTAAGAACAGGGAGTACTGTAAGCAATTTGTGGCCTTCTCTCAGTCTAAGCAAAGTTTAATAAATAACCATTTTTCTTTGACACAGTAGGTTCCTTGTTATGCTTTTGTATAAGATTAGTCTAGTACTCTCTGTTGATTATTCTTTTGGATATTTACTAAGCTTAGCTTGATAGAGCACAAGGCCTATTACGGGGATGGGGGTGTAGGAAGACTGTGTTGCACAAATGTTTCAATTTGAAATCTTGTCTTTTTGGCTGGGCTTGAATATCGACCATTGTTGCCAGTGGGAAATGTGCAACTATCTAACATACTAAGCAGACTTTTTGTGTAAAGGTGATTTAAGATCAGTTATTGTATGTCAAAGACCATTGATTGATCTGCAGACATTCAATCGGAATAATCTCTCTTCCTCTTTCTCTCCCATTCCTACTTGCCATTAATATCTTGTAATTCTTTTTCATTTGGTCGACTAGCATGACTCATTGGACTTTTTTCTCATAAATTCAGTCATGTTAATTGTCTTCATATAGACAAGAAAACTCTTTTTTTTTTGGTTTGTAATTTAATCACCTCATCTCGCGAATAGTATTGATCAGTTGGCTTTGATAAACGAGACATCAGAAAAGGACCTCCAAATTTCTAATAGATTTCTAATTTTGGAAGGAGTTCAGTCAAACAGGTTTACCATATAAGGCAACACAAAAAGGAGATGACCCCATTATTTGCGACTGCAATAACAATTTGGACCTAAACTTGGTTATCTCCATCTTCTGCACATAAGTGTTCTATCTAGCGTTCAACATTCATTTTCAAAAAACTTCTGGTTTTAGATAGCATTCATTTTAGTAGTGAAGAATTTTCTTAGTGTTATGACTCCTCACTTCTCATTGTTTCTTCTACTTTAGTTTTGTTGGCAACTAGTCCAGGAGATCGACACCTCTGATTCCAAACTAGGAAGACTCAATCTCCCATCTAGCATCACGAGAGACTAGCAATAGTGTAGGGAATGTGTTCCCAGAATGTACAGGATTTATTAAACAAATATTTCAAAACTCTCATTTACTTTAATTATTACATAAATAACTGAATAACTCAACATGAACTAAGCCGTGGCTAAAATCTCTATAGTGTATTTGAATTAGATTTATCAAATATAATATTCATAAAAATATTTGATACTTACCAATCTTCTGTTTGGAAAGCTAAGCAAAATATAAACTTCAGAGGTGTATCAAGAGGATACAAAGGATACATTTTAAGTCTCCTTTACTGAAGAATTTCGTAACAGCCCAATCATGGTGAGTGTTGGCTTTGTGGTGAGAACATTGTTCATAGGTTTATGGATGAGAATTGTCATGTTAACATTTGTGCTTAAAAATGGAATTTGATTATTTCATCATCAAATTTTTCTAGCAAGTTTCAATCTGTAAATTGAGCATTGAAAATCTAGAAGAAAAAAAAACGTTGATATTCAGGAATTAATGCAAATATGACTAACAGAATAGGGCTGGTATAATATGATACAAATGAATTGCTATTTTAATATAGAAATATATTGAAAATCAGGAAAAAAGATTGTCAGTCTTAATGTAAGTATGACTGACAGTTTACGGTTGTAATTGCACTGTCAATGATTTTACTCGTAAATTATTTTACAAAAGAAATGCATTGTAAACAATTTTACTATAGAAATGCTTAGGTAATGAAGAAGAAAGGTATTGTCAGTGATCAAGAATTGATGCAAGCATGTCTGACAGAATAGGGCTATTATATAAGCAGTTAAGAAATAAAATTATTATCATGATGATAATGGCATCCATATGATTGCTCAGAACATTTCTTTAATGTCTAGTCTACCTGGCTACTTTATGCTACCAAGAAACTCTTGATCCAGAAAAGTGATTATATCTGTATACACAGGAAGAAAGATTATGTTCTAGCTGAATGCATCAGCAATCAGCTATCGCTAATACATCAACAAATCTATGTGTATTAACCTTTAACTTCTCACCATTAGTATATCTATTCTTCTGCACTATTGCATCCTTCTCCTGAACAGGATAGCCAGTAATCAGCTATTATTATGCTCTGTTGCTCTCTCATAGCCAAATCAGAAAAGTGGTTATCTTTGGAAGATATCAGCAGGATTCATTATTTCGATTCAGTCCAGTCACATCGAGGATCACCCACTAATGTTTTTAATAGATTATGGGTCATGAAAAACTATTGAGTGTTTTTTTCAAATTTCATCCGATCCTTGATATCCTGAAAGTGTTGATTATATGATTATGTGTTTCCTGTAGGGAGCATTATGTATACTTATATTGTCATATACTCAGCAACAAAGGACATGTCTCTAATATTTGCTAAGATTGTTGTACAATAGTGCAAATGCAATAGAAATGATAACAGAAGACCTCTCCTTGTTTACTTGGAACATACCCAGTTGCTTCAGTTATTGGCAACATTTTTTTTCAACAGCAATGATCCAGTATCTCAAGGGAATCAGAGAAAAGAGAGGGTAAAATCTCAGAGAAGAGGAAGATAAACACTAAAAGTGTGACAACCTTTTGTTGATGCTCCTGTCATGAGTTTTTAAGAGATGCATGCAATTGTTGGACCATGACCTCTCATGGAATCACTGACCCATGCAATTTGATGTTAACTGAAGCACTTTCCCTTCTTGTTTCTTTCTATCTCTTTGTTATACTGATTAACTTAAGAGAGTTGGATGCCTGTTCCTTATTCTTTTTTTGTGGATGGATATCTTAGAATCAAAGCCAAAGGAAATAGTGTCAATCTCTGTTAAAAGCTGAATCTGAACTGCCTACTTTGGAAAACTTTTGCTTCTTCCAAAAAGATTGCTGTACTCTAATTGGTCAAGCTGGTCAGGTGATCAATATGCAACACATTTTGTCATGAAAATAAAAATCTATCGGAACTGATGGACTACAGCTGTCAGGTCGTTAAATGCTTATCTTTCCTCTCGTTACGAGAAGTTATTGATTTGTGTCTAAAATCTCGACTCAACAATGCCTCTCTCTACATTGACTAAATTTTATCACTCCACTGTCCAGCCTCATTTGACTTCACTTATCTAGAGTTAAGTCAATAGCCATACATATAGATACACACATAAATATATATTTATATCTCCCATGTACTAAAACATTATATTTCATTACTATTCTATTTGTGAGAAAATTGAAGAATTGAAAGTTAAAGAGATAAGAAAACTACTTGAGGTCTCCAAAATTTCTTCATTTCAGAACTACAATATGTGATAAAAGGAAGACAAAACATGCTATAGAATTACATACCAAGTTGGGACACATCTCCAAGAGTAGATGTGCATTTGGCCAGGATATACATATATAAAGCAATCAGTAAGCAATCATTTTAACTGTCCAATACATCATTGCTAGAAGCACTAACCATCACTGTTGTAAGTGGACAAACAATTTGAAATAAGGAAACCTTGTCTCTTGCTTAACAATGATAATTTGTGAAAAGTAAATTTTGTCTCTTATTAGACCTCTCTTTCTCTTTCCATTCAATATATTTGAATTTTTATTCAGGAAACATCGAGAATAATTCACCCACAAGTATAAACACATCATTGTTTTCAAATTGAAAAATATAAATTTGAAGTTTTGTTTCATAACTTCATTCAACTTCCCAACAACAGATGATCATCTCTCTCTCTCTCTCTCTCTTTCACTCTCTTTAATTCCATCAACACTGGAGATTTTACATCCTCCATTGGGGAAAAATATTCATATAGATTTTGAATCAGAATGCTTGGTCTGTTTCATGCTTCTGACAGACTTTCAGTTTAGCTGGCAAACAGCCATAAAAAAAATCATAACCTAGAAATTTTTTCAATGTTTTTGGCTTTTTTCCTGTAAAGCAAGAAAGAGGAAGACTCATTACCACAAGGGGCAGTCGTTCTATCTGTATGCCAGCATACCCCTGGGATGCATGCATGATTACAGTCCAATTCACTCTTGGTAGTTTTTATGAAAAGCGACAAAAGAAAATCTTGTCTGCTATAAAAATCATAGCTAGTTTTCAATTCTGTCACTTTTGTAAACATTATTAAAACAAAATTTTTAAAAAGCATTTCATTTTAAGTGTATTTTAAAAATCATGTGTGTGTGTGTGTGTGTGTAATGGCTTATTGTTATTGCTATTTACTAAACTTCACATTGTCTGACATAAGGCAATAAGTGTAGTTCTCAAAGAAGAATCAAAATCATTATACAATAGTAATGGTCTGCTTGACTATCTTTTTATCTTTGGTGAAGTGGCAAACTCATTTATTCATAAATGGTATGTTGATCCTCATTTTTTAAATGCAAGCTATACATAAATCTATATCTAACTGTCTCTTTGGAGAATTCCTTTACTATCTTAAGCTATGACCTTCAGAGGGCTGTCTGGAGATATGAGAAAATTTTTGCTGTTATTAAGGTCTCTTCTTATGGGGGTAACAATAGTTTATTCATTCAATATAGAAATGCAAAGGTTTCTAATTTAGTTATGGCCAAGCCCAACCTAAGCCCTCTTTCCATCACACTACTAGAGGTGTTCACATTTATATTGAGTTTTAGCTATAAATGCCATATGTATGAAACAATTGTTAATACACACATATCCCCGTTAAGCATTGTAGAGTTTACAATAACTAAGCTCAAAACTAAATGCTTTTCTTCTCTTTGTAAAGGGTATCTCATAATAAAACCATCATTTTAGCAGTTGATTGTTCCGCACCAAAGGTATATGCATACTTCTCTTAGTGGGACCTAACAGTATTGACAATCATGCACATGGTCTTTTAGAATTTATTTTCATATTATTCATATGAGTTGTGCCCACCACTTGAGCAGGACACAAACATGAATATTTGCCTCTAAAAATTAAAATACATTTTTTCCTCAAAACCTTTTACTTTAAAACTTAACTTTGGAAAGTATACATGCCAAATTCAGTTTAGGTGGTTTCTATAGCATAACAGACAAACAGATGGTAGACAATAATGTTCAACATGTGTAAAATGTTCTTTTCATCATTACTTTACAGACCTGTCAATGTACATACATATCATTTTATTTTTTTCCTGAAATGCTTATTTGCTACGAAAGAGCCTGCCGTTTTTCTGTGTTGCTTATTGGACAACCGTAGATATAAAAAATGGCTGAGGGTTCTATCCTTTTTTTATATTTGCGTGTGTTTATATGTTTGTGTGTTACAGAGCTCATGGCCAGACTGTTTTGTCTACTGACTTGAAAATTGGCATCAGTACTTTACTCGACTCCCTCAAATCTTTTGGAAAAAAAACTCTTTTGACTTTTTAGAGGCCTTATTCTAAAAGGTTCATTGATAACTTCTAGATTCTCCAGAACCTAGATGTTTCTAGATGTTTTTCACTCTATTTTTGACGTTTTCCAGTAGAAAACACCAGTGATGTCATAAATAGAATTTATTCTGACCATATCTATTGTATGTGATGGTTGTTCAATCATTGACTGTGATGGCAAGTATTATTAATTTCTTTTTGCGTTTTCTTCTTGTAGATTGTGCAGATAAGATGAATATGGGATACAAATTTTTTTTGGGTGAAGTTTATGGAGATAACATTTTGTTTTCTAATGGTAAGTATAACATAGGTTTCTTCAGTTTTTGAGTGGTTCTGCCTGGCTGGCTATTTGTCTATGTATGTATACTGAGCACACGGATGGAGATAGAGGTCTGAAAATTTAAGCATCTACTCCTTATCTATTTTTTTTCCTTTGAAAATTCCCCCCTAATAAGTTTTTAGGAGGGGTTTTATTTATATTATTCCCTTATTTTGTGTCTAACTGCATGATACTTGTTTTTTTGAAAATTGAGACTTCCAGTAACCACAATCCAACAAAAGGCAAGAGAAATAACTTATTCATTGATCACCTTATTTCCCAATTTTTTAATTGATCACCCTGAATACTGTATGCTGCCAAAAGATGTGGGTCATGAAACAATTTTTATCGAGTGGCTAACCAGACCTTTCATTAACAATTATAGAAGGCCAACATGAAGGTAATTTTTCTATTTCCCACCAATGAAATTCTTTAATTTTCTATAGGAAGGAAAACAAGGCATCTGATTCAACATCTTCCTTATTTTTTAATCTCTTATCAATAAAGAAATGTCCCAGTGATCAAAGCAAATGATAATCTGAAAGTTTAGGTCTAGGCCTTTTCTTGAATAAATTTGAAACTATAGCAGGCAAATAAAAAAATATGGCATGCAAATTGCTTTATGTATTCTTTCATTTGTTTGTCATTTTTTAAAAATTTGCTTGCCTTACATTTTCAATTTGTTTGCCTTACATTTTCGATTTCCTTAGGAAAAGGCATAGTAAGCATGGAGGATAAGGTAAAACTTCCTAGCCTTATAACATTATTTTCTTCTGAGTTTGTTTTTGTTCCATAGTGGGGTGGGGGGGTTGAGACAACTATTGACTGAGTGTTGGGTTGTCTTTCGTTGATCTCCACAATCAGTTATTGATCTTACACTCACTGTTTACAGTTAACGTCTGAGCATGGCCGGGAATTCATCTTTGTTCATATGTCATTGGTGAAACATTCCTGTGGATTGAATTTTTGAACATAGCATGCACAAATTAGCAAAATCACAAACGCATTTTCTTTTTTGAATAAAAGTTCTTTTTTAATTCTTGTAACATAATCTGATTCAAGCGAGAGAGAGTGAGGACAAACACCCTCCCTTACTTCCATTACTTCTACAACAATGACAGTTAGGAATGGCTAACAGCTCGAAAAACACTTAAAATGCAGTCTGAAATAGTTTTTATCAATATATTATTTGCTGTCCACTCTGTAACACTTTGCTAATTATTTTTGTCCAGTACCAATATTCGTTGATGTTCGAATATGCATTACTAATTCCCCAGAACCCTTCCAAATTTGGCAATGCAAGTGAGATATTATTCATTTGCACGTCCAATCAACTCTCGGGAAAAGCCCACATCCTTTCCAGCCAGACCTAAATTTTCATTCCATTTTTGACAGGAATGCTTAATTAATTAAAGGGTCTGTCCAAAAAATAGAGGAGTCACATTTAGGAATTTCTTTTTTTACATGACAATTATTGCATTAATTTTTTTTACCTATCAATCCAAATTTGGCTTTTGTTTATCTAAGACACCTGTTCTGTTTCTAAATTTTCCATCCCCTTCTTTTTCTCTTTTTTTCCTGTTCTTTTAGCAAAATTCATATGTATTTTTAACATTTTAAAATCTTATTTACTTTATAAACCAAAACAGTGCTTGTAAAAATCTCTGTATATTTTACTACATTTTGCTGAGCGAAGCCTTGCATTGTCCTGCAGGGGGATAGCACTGTTTACGTTTAACAAAGCTGTGCATTTCTGGTGTAATGTATCACTAATATGCTCAACCTCGACGGTAATGATCTCATCATCATCATCATCATCAGTCTTTTAACGTCCGTTGTTGGACATAGACCTCCCCTAGGATTCGCCACAATTCTCTATCATGGGCGTCGCGGAGCCAATGTTTCCTGAATCTATCCAGTTCATCTCTCCATCTTGTGTTCTGTCAGCCTTTGTTTCTCATGTGATCTCTGGGGATCCATGTTGTGAGACGTGATGTCCATTGGTTGTCTTTCATCCTTGCAACATGGCCTGCCCATTGCCATTTGAGTTTTTTAATAGTTTCTATGATGTCACGGACACCTCCTATTCTGTGCTGTCTTGTGGTCCCTCCGTGTAAGGTTGAGCATGATTCCAAAAAGAAGTAAGATAAGGTGATACCAGCTCACCCAAAGTCTTTACAGCCTGCCTTGAGGAGATCTTCCTGAACATGGACTGGGAAAATAGACAGCGAATACTTGAGCAACCTTAGATTTGCAGACAAAATTGTCTTTTTGCAGAAAACCTACACGACCTCCAACTAATGGTAGATGATCTAAACAAAGAAAGCAAAAAAGTCGGCTTACACATGAACTTCAGTAAAACGAAAATCAAGTGCAATAATCATGTTGAGAATAAGAACGTAACTGTCAAGATAGAAGATGCAAAACTCAGCAAGGTAGGCTACTACATCTACCTAGGACAACGAATCTCCATGACACCCTCAAAAGAGGAAGAAATCAAGCAAAGAATCACTTTGGGATGATAAGCCTTCGGCAGAGCAAGCTCAACTTTGATGATCCCAATAATCCTATAAAGAAGAGTATACAACCAATGCATTCTCCCGATAGTCACTTATGGAGCTGAAACATGGAACCTAACCAAGAGATAGACCTGCAATCTGAGAAGTATGCAACATGCTCATGAGAGAATGATCTTATTGTTAGTAATAAATGCCATGTTCGACCAGATGCATAGCAAAACCTTTGTGGATGAAGTTATGGTCTTGGTATTGGGATCAATTTGACATAGAGTGATAATCATTGCTTTTTGCCTTTGTTAACATTCAGCATCCATTTCTTATCTCCTGTAACAATTGAAAAAAGAAAAGTTTTCATTCCTGTAGAATTGGATTTTGCAAATGGTTGAACATAGTGCTTTATTCTCTGATGAAAGTTTATGAGGAACCAAAATTCCTTTATTTGCAATTTTGCTTGAAATGTTTTTGTATATATGAACATGATTCATTACGCCTTTCTGCTAAATCTTTGCTGTTTTGATAAGGATTTGTTCTAAGAGATGCCTCCAAGGGATTACATTAAGCCACTTTTTTCACTTTTATCTGTTCTTAGATAATAACTGTTATTTCCTGATTAATTATGCCTCAAAAAGTACAGAAAATGGCTATTATTCCCTTCAAACTTTGATCAGAACATACTTTTTAATCATCTTTTTTGTCTCAAACAGCCTGAAAGTTACAAATTAAAGTGTACATTCAGCAACTCCTTATCTAGAGCTGAGACAAATTGCTTCATAAAACCAAATTCTATGTACAGTGGTGGCATCAACAATTTCAAGGGATCAAGTGGCTCTCATGTGACTTTGTTCATCCCTGCTTAGAATTCACATAGCTATGACCTGTCCTAATTTTGGTAGCAATCCAACGTGTCCTTGCTGTCCCTAAGGCAAAGATAGCCAGGAAAACAGGGGAGATCCATCAGGAATGTCAGCATTTTGAAGTCTCTGATGACCACCCAACCATACTCATCATACTTCATGACATGTAACAAGGTCTTGACACTGTTATATTTCAGGTGAAACAAAGTCCCCCCCAATTTTGTCTTGATCCAGGTTTGCATGATGAAATATGACTTGTAGGCCTCTCACATCTTAGCCGGGTACTCTGTGAGGCAAAGGTCAAAGTCGTGTCATGATCCGACCGCAAATAAAGATCCTGGAGTGCAAGGGATTCCCAAACAAGCTCACTAGAAAAGAGAAAGGAGTCCACTACAACTCGGTCACAATGGTTCAGGGTTTTCTAGGCAATCACGAAACTGAAAATCATGTGGAGCTGGTTGAGATTATGATGAAGAACCACAGTAAAATGGGTTGCATGTTGCCTCTCAAAATCTATATCCTTGATACTCATCTTGATAAATTCAAGATCATTGGATTGCATTCAGAGAAGCAAGGTGAGCATTTACACCAGGATATACTGGACTTTTATATGCTGTTACTACGAAACATATAATGAGAACACGATGGTAGATGATATTTTGGTGTCTAGTTTAGGAAAGTAGGATACAGTACAAATGTAAATCTAAATAGATAAATAGATAATAGAAGCATATTAATTACAAGAATAAAAAGTCAGTCAACAATTAACCAATGGCGTGTTGATGGCGTGAGCAGCTTGCCCTGGATGACACCATCAGAGGGGTGACATGATGACTGACTAAATTTTTTTTCGTTCCAAATAATACATTTGTTAATTTTATAAATCAAAATTAACACACAGCCATATTGGTGCTTTATCCTTTTAGTAGGACTTTTCATTTGTGAAATGGTCAAAATTGAAAGCCCTGGTGAGCAAAAGGGACACACCTGGAGGTGGAAAGCATTAGGTTAATAAGAAGTAAGTTTTGTAATTTGCAATATTTAACTAATATCATTCAGCAAATCTAATTAGTTGCATCTTGTTCTATTTTGTACCCAACCCAACATCCTTTGGTAAATGAGGAAGATCTTAGTATCCTAGTTTTGTGGTCAAGCTTTTTGTGTCATTTGGTTTACGATCATAGTGTAGTATCTGTTCCTCTTACAACAAGAAGGATGAAACATTAACTTCCTGTTTTCAACTTTAGCCGTTACTTTGATTGTTTTCTTCATGGATTTCACTTAAATTATTTGATTTGAATTTTTTATTTAATTTTCATTTATTCTAAATTTTTTTCCCAATTGATCAAAAGAAACAAAAGTTATATTTTGGTTGTATTTAAATTGTTGAAAGTTTTTTTATAAAACTATTTTGATAATAACTTACGTATGAAAGAACACACAATCAGTTTAAAATGATAAGTTAAAAATGAGTCAAAAAGTGTTAATGAAGAGTTATGATAAGTAGAAATGATTTAATGAAATCAAATTTCTTGCCTTTTTTTTCCACATGAGTTGGGTAAACTTTGAAAGTTAAAATAGGAATGGTAAGTCACATGGTTTCCAGTTGAGACAATAGATAAGATTCATTACAACTTCTGTTTTTGTCGATTAAAAAAGTATCCAAATTAAATTGAAATTCATGCAGAAAAAACAATCAGAGGGATAGATATAAGTTTCAAGTTTTTTTTACAAATGAACATGAACCAGAAAAGTGATTTTAAAGAAAAACTCAATTTGTGGCCAAGGAAATCAGGGTTAGAGTTTGAATAGTAGATTTTTGCTTTTTCTTCTCCTTTTTATTTTCATTGATTCTTTCTCCATCTTATGCATGATATTTGCTTCCAATCTAATGTAGAAGTAAAATTGGCAGGCAGGCTCAGTGATTGACTTGCACAATCAAGAACTTTCATGTCTTAATTTTGATCAGTCATTTTCTTTTATAGCCAGTGATGTCATAACAGTTCCTTGCACACATTGATCTTCGCATGATTATTTTTTCCAGGCAGTATTTCCGGAAAGGAGACGTCTCTTTTTACCAATTAAATCATACTACAATGAATACCCAAAAATTGTAGAAAAAAAAAAAAGAATGATAAAACAGGTCTGGTTAGTCACAATAGAAATCGTCACATGACCAACCTCTTTTGCCAACATGCCCGGTTGGGGGTGATCAATTAGAACATTTGAAAAAGGGGTAATCAATGAATAAGTTAATTCTCTCGCATTTTGGGGGATGCTGATCACAAAAAAGTTTGAGTTTTCAAAATGATTCAAAAAGGAATCAATTTAGCATAAAGTTACATTGCAAATTTAACCCCAGCACTAAAAACCTATTTAGCGGGGAATCTCAAAGAAGAAAAAAAGACATTTTTATTGATATCATCATCATCATCATCATCATCATTATCATCATCATCCTTTTAGTATCCGTCGTTGGACATGAACCTTCCCCAAGATTCCCCAGACCTCTCTATCATGGGAGTCATAGAGCCAGTACTTTCTGTCAGACCTCTTTCTCCATGGATACAACCTTTACATGTCATACACAAATACATTCATACATAGCCAGCCAGATTGACTTGAAAACTAAGGAGACCTATTCTGACAGTTATGGTGATGGCTTTGGTTTACGGTTTCTAATAAATAGATTCTGTTTTATTCAATTTGTTTTTAAAAAATGATATTTGTGACTTTTTTTCATTAACTCTTAAATGTTAAATGCGTATACACACCACACAAAATTAACGTTCTTACTCTTACTCTTAGCCCCTTTCTGTGAACAAAACCAAACTTACTGTTAACAAGACATTTCCCTCTCACTCTCCCCTTAGCCCCCATTCGCTCTGTGATTAAGCAGTTTTTCATCAGCAACCAGTGGAACCAGTAGAAAAAGTGGGCACAAGCAAAAGTGTCCTTCAAGCATGAATTTACATTGTGAATCAAACCCCTATCCCAAAGATTATTTTTAGAGATGATCTACAAAAACTAATTTGCTATAAACCTTTCCCGGGGTCACATTGGTACACAGAAAATTTCACAGGGTGATGCTGTATGGGTTGTCACATATAGAAGGATAGACCAACAGACATTTGATGAATTATAACCAGACGATGAAAATTTTCCTTCTTAAATCGACTTGTTGACTGTAAATGAGTTTCTCGTACATAAAAATGTTCATCAAAATGACTGCATTTTGATTGTCTGGTGCCAAAAATGTGTTTATTGTTAATTATTGATCCTATGTGTTTGGCATAAGAGCCAAAATATACAATCAATCTGCCACTTGAGATTTTAAAATAGATAATCATTATGAAAACATTATTGTGAATAAAAGTACTTCCGATAAGTAAAATTTCATTATAGTGTTACCTCACATGAATTTCCTCTGTTAGACTGATCACAGAGAAAAAGGGGTTTTCCCAAAGTTTGAGGTCTGAATAAGTTTACGATATCAACCCTTTGATGTTGGGCATAATATACAAACCATTCAGCATAGATGGAAAAGAGAAAGCTCAACCTTCAATTCAATAGTCACCTATCGAGCTGGAACATAGAACTTATTGACCCTCAAACTGAGAAACATGCAACATGTACAGGGAAAAATCATGCTTAACATCACATCAAAAGATCATAAGACAGCATTGCATATAGGAGGAAAAACTTGAGTTACTAAATTATTTACATGTATCATTCAGCCTGGTTTGCTGCATTTAGTAATTATGTGATCTAACATGTCATATTTTCCACCATAAAGATGGCATTTATTGTTTTCCTGTGATTAGAATGTTTAATTTTTATATTACCATACATTCTGGTATAAAACAGACATTAAATACCAAAACTATGCAAATATTACACTGCATTCAATGTATTGGTATTATAACTAGGGAGTCATCTACCGAAGTAGACAATAATGGATGAGTTACAGTGAGCAGTAGTCCTACAAATACCACTGTGAACTATTTGTATTTCAAACTGAAAGCTACTGAACAAAAGCAGAAACCATGTCAGTTTTTGTGATTTGTTTTTTTTTTATTTTTGTCTTTTATTTATCTTTAAATTTTCAACGATAAGAGGATAAAATATAGTATTGATTTTTAGATAGATTTTTTAGTTTGTTGCTCATTGTATGCTTTTTCAATCCATCCATAATTTCAAAATGATTTTTGATTTCCAGTGATATATTTTTATTTTTTTAGATTAGACCATCTGTCCAGCAACTTTTGCTGCTCTGATATTTACTTGACTGACAACCAGTACTTGAAGTTTGAAATCCTTAATTATTTTATTCCTTTGACAGTAACTCATGCTTCTGAGGTACACGTCTAGTGATCAAATCATGGTAGTGTTTCTTATGTAATATATAAACAGGTATTTGCATAAAAAAGTGAATGGTATCTATATAGTTAGATTATGCATCTATGATATTGGTAATTATATTATCCATCATCATCATCTTCATCATCATTATTATTACACACTTGATGTCTGTGAAACACATGAGGATCCTCAATTAGTTGGTTTGTGCAGTCCAACCATATAATGAACTTACATGCTAATTTTTCTGTTTATTTATTTACTTACTTGTTTGTTTGTGCTCAAATGGGATCTCATTGGTTGATCTAACTTCCTATTATGATATAAAAATAAAAATTACATCATAAAAATTCTTAAGACTTGATGTCTAATCGCCACACAGTTTAAGATGAGTAGAGACTGAAAAAACTTAAAATTAGGAGTTTAATAAAATAGCTTTGGGCTCCTTGGTGCCGATCTATACATAAATAACTCCTCATTTCATACAGGTATATTTTAGTAGATAAATAAACATTTAGTTTTCGATATTTTACATGAAGCATTTTCACTACCATTAGTTTGATTGAAGTTATCATTATTAGTGTATTGTGATAAAAAGCAACAAAAATCAGTCAAAAAACTATTACTAATAACTTAATAGTAGAAATGAGGGTGTATTGATCCAGAGTGTTGTGATAAAAAGCAACAATGATAAGATAGAGTAAAACTAGTATTGAAATGATAATTGGAAAATACAGACTTTGATTTTTGTCTTTCTAACTGAAATGAATCTTCTTTCGTTTTTTGTTTTTTTTTGTCTTCTATTTTATTTAGGAGAGGAAGCTGCAGGTTTACGAGAAGCTCTGAGCTACCTGTTTACTGCTGAAAGTCTTCACTCGTACCAGTCTGTGATTGAAAAGTAAGACTAGCTTTGTTCTCTGCTCATTTTCTAAGGAGTGATATTTAATTGTATGACAGGGTTGGAAATCATTAGGCCTTTACCTATTCTAACATGGTATTGTACAGTATTGATATCAAAATGCAAAACTTATGCTTTCTTTTTGCTGAATTTATCATCCAAAAAAAATCATCCCCATGACCTATTAGATTATTGAGGTACTACGCAGGGCCTTTCATATTATTTCTCAGGGCAATGCAGATGACTAGGTGGTGTCTGTCTCCTCTCCAAGTACTATGTTACATGGTACCAGTAGCATTTGCAGTTTTTCTGGTTTTTGAATATTTGATTTTTATATTCGTATACCTACTTAGCTTGGCTTAGCTTTGTCTGGCACAAGTCCACAGTAGTGGAGCATCCACTAAATACAGTTTCACACTAGTTACCTGGTGGTTATTGTTGAAGGCTGTGGCAGTAAGTATCCTCAGGTCTCCAGCCATCTTCTCCTATCATCCTCACCTATCCCAGCAGTGCTGTGGTTTGTACCATTTCCAACATGGCTTTTTCTTGGCTGTTAGGTGACTGCAAACAGCTGGTTGTTAGAGATCTCATAGTTCCAGTACTTTCCTTAGTATTTGGTCAGTTTTGCATCTGTATGTTCACACCAGATGCCTGGTGATCATCGCTGAAGACTGAGTGACAGCAAGCCTCCTCAAGTCCCCAGCCCCTCGGTCAGCATTACCATAGTCCACAGCAACACTGTGGTTTGAACTGTCCTAAATTTCTTCCAATTTTTCAAGTCGTATACCATGTTCATTCTAGCTGTCAAGTCACTGCTGACCACTGGGGGGGGGGGCTCGCTTGTTTTAAGATGGTAAGTCTCAGATTTTCAGTACACTCCTTAACTCTAACTCTGCTGTGGTTTGCAAAGTCTCAATTCTTGCTCTTAACCCCAATTCCTCCAATCCTGACTTCAATGTCTTTGGCCCAGTTCCCAGTGCACCTATGCCTACTATAACCGGAACTAACCTGACCTTCATGTTCCACACTTTTCTAAGTTCCCTGGCCTGATACTTTTTCAATTCACGAGTACAAATGATTTGGCAGGTTCTCTTTTCTTTGTCCACAACTATCAGATCCAGTCTTCTTGTTTAGATGGGTTGCTCAGTTTCAATGTTGACGTCCCACAATAATTTTTTGGCCTCTACTTTCCAGGGCAGTCTCTGGTTTGTGCTGGTACCATTTGACTAGATGGCTAAATCTTAGTCATTTGCATAGTTCCAGTGTATGACTGTTGCTACCCTGTCATGTTATTGTCCTTGTACTTATTCTGGGCTAGTTTGCTACATTCACAGATTATATGTTTTCCATTTCTCCACAGACACAGCATTTGTTTTTCTACCTTCTGTCAATCTTTGCCTTGATATAGTTTATCCTGATGCATTCATTCTGGGCTACTAGGATGAGGGATTCTTCTTCTCTATTCTGGTGTCCTTAGCATAGCCATATCCATGATCATCCGTCTGTAATATTTTCTGTCTTTCGAATTCTCCTTGGAGTTTTTTTCTGTTTTCATTTTTCTTATCTTCTTGTTCTCTTCACTACTCCCTTCTTTGCTAACTTTTTTTATCAAAATGTTTCACTGTCTTGAGCATTTTTTATAATATTTTCATTGCATGCTTGCACATATTTTTCCAATCCTGTGTTGACCATTTGGACTCAGTCTTCAATGCTGATGAATCCTCTGACACTTTCTCCATATACATTGTGTTTGTGTAATCTCCTAGTTTCTAATGTTTTTATTATTCTCCCAAGATATCCCTTTCTTATTTTGTCATTCATTTCTTCCTGTTCTATCCAGTCACGTTCAAGGACCCCCAGGTATTAGTATTGTTTCTGTGTGGTCAACACTCTATTGTAATCTATTTATTTCCAGTAAGTTGATTCCTTCCACAGTTATAAGCCTCCATCTTAGCATTACCAATAGTGCACATTTTTTATTCTGAATTCCATTCCAATGTTGAAACTGTATTTATAAATTTTCAGTTCTTCATAAAGTTGGCTACAAATCTCAACACTGATTCACTAATCTTGAATATACTGAGGCATTTGAGTATCCAACTATGTGGGATCATGTTGTATGCTTTGTGTAAGCATCCAATTACAGCATTTTCTTTCTCTTTCTTACATCTTTCACAGGATCATCTGGTCAATATAGAGAAAAACATTCAGTCTTTTGGTTCTTTTTCTGCATCTTTTCTGCTCTTTTGGTGGGAGCCCACTTCTTTCCATGAAGATATATGTTCCCTTTGCTATTAATTCTGTCAAAATTTTCCACATCACTGGTAGTCAAGTGATTGGACTATTGTTGCTTGCCTGATTCTCTTTTTCTTTGTCTGTCTGGAAGAGGGTCATTCTGTCTCCAGTCATACATTCTGGGAAATACATCACTAGAGGGTTCACAATTTGTTGGTTTGTGCTTATCTCATAGATCAATTTACCAGTATAGTTAGCTTGGTCCTCACTGGGTGCCTGATGATAATGATCTTGAGTCAGACTAAGCTAGATTCAGTAAATAACTAAAATAGTCACTTTACATTTTTTGTTGGATGAATCTTAGTTTGAGTTTTTAAACAGAAATAATGTTTTTATTTTTATAACTCAATGAGCTATTTTCAAAACATTAGATACAGACTTTATTGCACAGACACAAAAAGTTTAAATAAAAACAAATTGTTCTGAGCTGACCAATCTGGAGAGTGGATTCATGCCTCTCCCAAGGAGATTAAAGTGAAGTAGACACAAAGCTCTTCAGTTAGAACTTGAACTCCGTTTGCTGAGTCAATTATGTGTATTGTTAACTGTCAAGCCTACTCCATACCTCCATTTCTAAATATGGATTTCTTTTAATGTTTCAATCAGATGTCATCTGGAAGCCATTCTTGCAAAGATGGGAGTGTGGTTACCAGTTACCCCAAACCATAACCCGTTTGATATAATGCTCAGGATGATTTCATTTATGTTTTCTTAAAACTATTTTTGGGGGAAAATTGTAAGTTATATTGTGGGATATATTGTAATCACTCATTAAATATCATCGAACTGCTAATAAGTAAAAGGCTTAAACTTACTTTCTTGTAGAACATTTTCTTATACTTTCAGATATTTCTGTGTTGATTAATTTGGATATCCAGTTTTAATAACTATGAAGATTTTATTTTCAGAATAATCAGCAATGAAATCAAGCAACTTGATGAAAAGTAAGTATTTTGAAACTGATTTCTTTTTTTTTCTGTTTGATTGACAGTTCAGTGGCTTCATATCAATGAAATGTGTGAATATTACAAAAAATATACTGTAACTAAAAGGTGGAACTTATACAAAATAAAAATGATACATTATAATTTTTTTTAAATATTCATTTATTTGATTTTATTTGTTATTTTCATACTACTTTTTTTAATTCATTTATCTATTTGTTTCTGGGGATTGAACTAGAAAATAGCTTTATTCCAATCAAGGTCCACCTGGGTTTGTGGCCGTTAGTTAGAAATTGCAGTGTGTATTATTGTATTAATATTGATATGAACAGTAAGTAAATGATTACAGAGTACAAAGTGGGTAATCAGTTTATGTCATAATCTTCCATGGCATATTATCTAATATTTTTTATTATTAGTTCAATTGTTAGAAATCTAATATACAGTTCGGATATCTCCATGTGAAGCAATGCTTAGCAAGCTCATCTCACAGACCAATTAACTAATATAGTGAGTTTGATTCTCACTGGATATCCCGCACTGTGACCTCATGCTAAACTAAGCTAAGCTCAATAAATAACTAAACCAGGTCTGGTTAGTCACTCAATAAAAACCGTCACTTGACCAATGTCTCTTGGCAACATACCATGTTTGGGTTGATCAATAAAAAAAATTAGAAAAAGAGGTCATCTATGAATGAGTTACTTGTCTCACCTTCTGTTAGTTCACTAAAAGGTCTGAATTTTCAAAAAACAAGTGTGAGCACTGCTAGATGCAAACTGAAGGACTGATTTTGCATGAACTTACTTCATTAATTTAAGCTCTCTCTAAAAACTTATGGAGGAGGTTGTTAATACTTGGATATTTGAAAACTAGTCATTTAGTCATTTTTCCAACCTTTCACATCAAAGTTTGTAATTCTTATGATTATTAACCATTGTTATTGTGCCTTGTTGCAAATGCTAATCTAACAAATAATGAACATATATTCATTATTGTAATTCATATTTTTCAGCCGTCCCGTGGATGTGTACTCATTTTTCAAGGATTTGGCAACCCAAATCTGCCTTAGTTTGTTCCTTGGACTAGATGTCAACCAATCAAAGGACTTGACCCAGCAGATTACAGCCTTGACTTCTGCTCAATGGCACGGTAAATTTAGTAGAATTTATATACCATAAAGATCATAAATATCTTGGCAAATATTCCTTCCTGATTTTTGCATTTAGTTTTATTTCCATATCATTAACAATGCAATAAAATGGTAAAGAATTCATTCCATTTTTTTTTTGTGATTTCTACACAATAAGAAGTTTGAAGCCATTTTTACATATTTGTGAGATCATTACAATTCTGCAAGCAGGGTTGCCTTAAATTTGTAGAAAAGATTGCAAACCATTCCTTTTTGATCTTTTTTCCTGTTGGGGAATTGATTACTTTAGGTTACTTGAACTGCCATTTGATGTCAGATATTTTTTGACTACTTATTCATGCACTCATTATCAAGGAAGGATAGTAACTATTGATGTTATTTTTATTCCATGTTTGTTACAAATTGGGATGGTGCACTTTGTTGAGTAATGTACTAGTCTAGCAAACTATTAATGACTCTATGCCATTCTAAGCTAAGCTCTAGTAAATATCAATTATGAATTGGACCTTCAAGATCATACAAAAAGTAACCGTTCGCAAGATGAGAATACCATATACATAAAATATAGTATTGGGCATGAATTATAGTAATGATATGACAAGTTATTCAAATTCTTTTTGAAGGAAATATTCAAAACACTTTGTCAGCATACAAATTGACTCTTTGAACAAGAATAAATGGACCATATCATTCATGTAATCTGGTTAGTTTGGTTGAAAATTGGGAACTTTTCTTTAATTCTAATATTTTAACTGAGAATTGAGATGGAATATGGAAATATCTGGAAACAATGATAATTTTGCATCAAATTGGAAAAATACTCCATTCTAAAACATTTTCATGTCATATGAAATGTCTAGCTGAAGACAGTAGGAATGCCAATTTAGCTCTTTTGGAGCTAGGTCAAGCTACTTTTTGGTACATTTAACTCCTATCTTGTAATCTTTATATATATTTACAAATTTTTGAAGAACTGAATTCATTGTTGTATATTTATCCATCTACTCATGTATAAAGTATTTTACTATATATATATATATATATATATATATATATATATATATATATTATCATTTGGTTCTTTTCTAGTAGAATTAAGTTCTTTTTAGATGCCCATTTTGGTACTTTCATTGAAAAGCTTTTGACAGCCTTGGTATGGGGCTGCTTTATTTAGCATGAGAGGGGAGTTTATTCTGTGATTACAGGCTTAACCTGAATGAAAACTTCAGAATTTTAGGTGTTAACTTATGAGATAAGCATAAATAAGTCAGTCATGATATGTCTGTTGAACACCTTAATTCATTTCAAGTAGTTCTTTATGTGTTACTCGCAACCTCTTTCTCTTGAAATCATCTTTTTCTTTTTCAATAAAAAAAAGAAAAGAGAATATTTATACAAATCTGTAAAGTGGACTTGTCTTTTCAGGAATAGTTTCTGTGCCTCTCAATGTGCATGTTACCAAGTACAGTTCAACAACTTTCAGCAAGGCTCTTGATGCCAAGGTAGAGTAAATCATCTCATGAATTTGTGTAAAATATCTTGTATGATAATATCAAGGGAAATAACTACTGTTTAAAGTTTCCTTCTTTCAACATTTAAGTAATTTCATTTTAATCTATTCACAAAAGGGTTCCATTATTTCTTTTTATTTTATTCACAGAAGAGTTCCACTGACAATTAGGAGCAGTATCAAGGAGTACATGAACTTAAGAGTTATTATCAACTTGTTTTGTTTTTCTCTCCTTTTTGCAGGAATTGGGGAAGAAGAATATCATCATCATATTTATCCTCATGTATGGAACACAGTGTGCGTTCATATATTTTCTGTGAAGCACTTTTCAGTTTGTGCATAGATACTAAACTATAATCATAGGCAGAGGACCAGGGAATGACGCTTTGATCCAAATGCTAATCCATATGTAAATAGTCCCTCTAATATTTACTCTTACTATGCTAGTACATAAATAATCCCATCATTTACTAACATGATAGGTATACTTATATTGATTACTAACTAACTTTAACTATACATATAATAGCCCTATTCTAACAGTAACACTTGCATTAATTCCAGACAAATGACAATCCCTTTTTTTCATGATTTTCAATTCAATTAACTATCAAATCAGCTAAAATTTCGGGTTAAAAATCGCAAGATTTGGCAGTTAATAATCAGGGTTTGCTTTTAAGCATTCATGTTACAAAGGTGATTTCCAGTCCTATGAATGACTTTTACCTTCTTGTACCAAATTCAATAGTGAACAAGAGTGGGCAATTACAAATCCTCTATACACACCTTTAATCTAATATCTTGCACAATTTAAGTATTAAGTTATCAATTTGTCGGAGTATCGGATCACCACAGCCCCGCAAATGGCTTGCATGGCCAACTAATTAAGTGGGCTATATATTCTTCTTTCTTTATTTATCTGTGTGTATGTGTCTATCTCCTGGTTGCATTTCCAGAGATACAACTTGGAAAATTTGCATGAGTACTCTACTGAGCTCTATCTAGAAATGTTTTTTTCTTGTTTTTTTTTCAAAAAAGTGCTATGTTGGGTCTCTATGGTCATTTTGGGCCAACAATGCCCAAATCTTGTGCAGGTATTTTTTTTTAGACCATTTTAGATAAAAGATCTATCTTATAATTTTAGTTGATCTTTTAAATAATTAGTTCTGTTATATATGAGGTCTACAGTGATTCATTCATAAAAGGTATTGATATTAATTAATTTGCTATATCTGTTCACATGTTTAAATGTACATCTGTTTACTTCTTGTATATGCTTTAATTTACTTTTTATAAGCTGTTATATATAATCATTAGAGTGAATGAAAGACGGATTTGGTTTAGATTTGTTTACAATTGGTATTTACCATAAGAGTAAAAAGATATCAGAATGATGCATGGCATAAAGTGAAAAATATTGGCATTGATAAATACCATTCATATGTGGAATATCTGGAAATTACTTACATGTTTTGCTATAGAATAAAAATATAGAACAACATCAGTGTAATGAAAATACAGCAATACTTAGAATAGTACAGTTATGATTAGTGTGGGTTTTGATGTAGTACTATTAAGGTATTGCTGTACAAATTAAAGAAACTAAGTATGAGCTAAAAAAAACAAAAATTTTACTATAATAAGCCGTTGAATGGTGCAGCTTTGAACAGTACAGAAAATCTTGAAACAAATTAACCATACTGATCAAGGTTTACCTGTAATTCTTTCTTCAAAGGCTATTGATCTTCATCTTAGTGGTAAGACTGTTGAAATACTATTCAAACATCTTTAGTTTTGGTTGGTGAGTAGTATGTAAAAGTGTAGTACCAGTTTTTAGAACCTGTTTAGATACCTCTGCTGAAAGTGGTGCGTTCATGTCTCTGTCTTCTAACAGAATTGATGGCAGACTTTCTGTAGCTTTGTAACTTTCAACTTTTCTGGAACTAAAAAAAAGAGCATTGTTTTATACATATATATATATATATATATATATATATATATATATATATATATATATATATATATGCTCACACAAGATATGTATATGTATTGTGTGCATATAGTATACAAGTATATTGAAATATTGTGTGTGCATGTATACACACTAATGAGGTGTAACGTAAGACACTCTATGCCTTTTCTTGAAGTTCTCTTTATTGATGGATGCACCTTCATGGCACACTTAGACAAATCATCTTCAACATGTTTGCTGAAGCCTCAGATCTTTTTAGGCTCATCATTAACCTCAAGAAGACAGAGGTCTTTTACCAGTTGGCTCTAGGATCCACAGCCTTTCCTCCCACTATCTGTATTGAGGGCACCCCAACTGAGGGTCATTGATGGACGGCTCAACAATGAAATAGCAGCATGCATGAGCCAGTCAGTCTCTAAGCAACCCCCAATTGATGAGATGAACCTCATGAACCACAAGAATATCAAGCTGATAAAAGTCATTGGCAGATAGGGTAGTGGAAGGTATAGGAGACTAGATTGTATGAGAGTGGGGGGGATGTAAGCTGCCTCCATAACTGCTTGCTGTAAAACAGATGCTGAATGCTATCTTTGCTTTTCATCTTTTTTGTAAAAGCAATCTTTCAAAGAGCAGGGGATATATATATATATATATATATATATATATATATATATATATATATATATATATATATATATATATATATATATATATATATACCCAGTATCATTGATCAGCAACTGTGATCACTGTATTTCCAGGGGCTACTTCTTATAATACTCACACAGCAACACATATGTATTATTTTCATTCCCTTAAAATTATATCATCTGTCTTAGTTTGATTACTGACTGTCATGAACATATCCTAAAAAATGTTTGTACCATTAAAGTGTTAAAATTTGCAAGACTCTTTAAATACATCCATTATATCAGATAGTTAGCATGGCTTTTTCACATTTGATTGGGTAAGGGTTAACTTGATTAATCTTATATTCATTTTGATTATTGCAGGTGAAACTCTTAAATATCATCAAAGAACAAAGATCTCAGGCACAGATTGGATTCCCAGTCCGCCTCAAGGAAATTCCCAATCAAAACAATGATTCCTTTATCAATAACCACCTTCTTTTGTTTTCATCTGCTTTGGTTCCCAAAGCAATTGCTTCTTTACTCATGTCCTTCTTTGTCATGACTGGGCAACCAAACAATGTAAGTCTTTTAACCAATTTTTAAAGATTTATTCTCATTAGTTGAAGTATTGTAAATTATTACTGATTTCTTTATAGAACTATTTACCTTCTTCTCAATTTTCATTGGTTTAAAAAAACATGGCACAGGAGAGGAGGGGTAAGGAGAGAGTTTAAAGGTCTGATTGAGACTTGCACTCACCATGAGTTCCTGTAGCTCAGATGGCTAAAGTGGTAGGATGTAATCCTAGCCTCCCTCTGGCACAAGTGGATGTGAGTTTGAATCCCACAGTGAGTTTATTCTTTATTCTGATCCATGCTGTTTATATATTTACTCACAGCCAAAGGGAAGTCAGCCTGAGTATAGTTGTAATAAAAAGCAACAATTATTGTGATGAGGGTAATTAATGTTCTTGTTTATCATTTCCCACCTTGCTTAATGAAAAGCCATTTTGTTGTTAGTATTATCTTGTTAGTTTTCCTCTTAGTAATTTTTTGTCTTACTTTCTGAGATGAGAAATTATAATTACTTGGTGGAAGAGGTTATCACATGACTGCATTATTGGATTCTCATTGGTCAAGCCAATTTTATCTTTTTATTTTCATTCACCCCAGACTTCTTCGTTTGCAAAGATGAATAAGTGTATTTCATTTATTTATTTGTCTATTTTAATTAATCTTGTTTTTTTTTTCATGATTTGAATCACCACAAATACTCGTTAGCTCAGTTTCCGAGAAACATCATTTTAATTTTTTTTCGTTAATATGTATGTGTATGCGCTGTCTGGGTAAATATTTGGTCAAATGCTATCTTGAATTGTTTGTTGAAGAATTTTCTTTGTGTATAAGGGTCTTTATCATGATCGAAATTCAACAGTAAACTATTTCTCTGGTCATCCTTTTGTTGTGGTACTTGTCATATCCAGAAAATTAGTTGTAAAGGACTTAATTTATAAGTGCTGAATAAATGGAATTCCAAGGAAAAACTCATTAAGTTAAGCTTGGTTAGTTGAAGGTTGAGGTTGGGTGTACATTGTTTCAATTATTGTTCAATCACATAGGTACTGTGTGCTTTTTATATCTTTGGTTAAGCCCTTTCATCTAATTTTGCCGGTGAGCATTTTATGGAAAAATTGATGAACACATGTTTTTGTTGCAATGGAAGTCACTGCTTCAGTGTGAACCAAGAAATGTTTCAAAATTTTATTTTTTTGTTCGTGGGTAGAATGTCCAATTTTCGAGTAAGCATTGTATTTTTCTATCATCTTATTTTTTGTTATGGTTAACATAGAGGTTTCTCTACCAGCAAAAATGAGATTGCATTTGTGGAAGTAAATTTTACAAGAGTGATCAATTCCTTCATCTTTTTTTAAATTGCATTTCTCGTGGCACATGGTAGGTGATAGCTTATGTGGTATTTTGTGTTTAGCACATGGAAGTTAAGCTCCATTTGGTTCAATTATAATTTTTTGTGAGTGCGTATATTCTTGTTCATGTAGTATTTTTGTTTGTTGATGAATTTTAATCCATTCTTTTTTTTCAAAATCTCTATATGAGGTACTGTTTTTCTTTTTGTTTTTTGTGTAGCTCTGGATTTATACTGGAATGAAAGAAGGAGTCCATCATTGTGTGACAAAAACAATGAATGCTTACTCAAGTGTGAAGAATTCGAAATATTTTGTAGATTTTAGTGTATAATTTGTAGTGTTTTCTTTTAGCTCATAGATTTGGGTTGGGAATGTGAGCAAACTTTTCATTTCTGTATTAGATATTTTTTTTGTTTGTCCGGTTCAAGTGTTTTGTAGTGATAGATTTTCGTTTGTTGATTTTGTTTTTAGTGTGAATGATATTTCTTTCGGCAGATACATTTCGTTGTTTCGAGTTTGTAGAAACAATCTGAGGAATTGATTTGTTGTTACATTCTATTTTGAGGGTTGCATTTTTTCAGGGTTTTTTTTGTTGAAACCTTGTAGAAGTGGATTTGTTGCATTTTTTCTGATCGGCACTTGATTTGATCTCTTCACTCACTGCTACAGATTGATGACCTGAGTTAACTTGTGATGAGAAAAACAAATAAAAAATTGAGATGTATGTAAATACTAATTAAAAGTAAATAATAATGATAGAAATCTATTTATTCAATGGATTAATACTACAAATGATGCAAGGTAGATAACTTTTATGAAGTTGTTGCCCCTCACAGACATGCAAATCTTGGTCTTGGCTATGATCAAAGCAACTAAAAAATTAGGACGAATCAAAATATTAGTCAAAAAAAAAGAAATAATAATAATGATTGACAATACTTCATCGAATAAGAAGAATAGATATAACACTGCTGCTGCTATGAATACTACTTGTGTGATAACAATGTGAGTTTGAGTCTTAAAAATAGCCTATCCTCTAATTTCTCATCAATGCTGTTTACTCACTGCTGTAGACTGATGACCTGAGTAAAGTTGCAATAAGAAGCAACTAAAAGATTAGGATGAAAGAAATTAAAGAAGTCAAAAGTTAATGATGATGATGGTATACAGAGTTGGGATCAACAAGTTACTCAATGCAACAAAAATATCAACTTTAATGTTAATGAATAGATAAAATAGAAATAAAAAGTATTATTTTGATATCGATATAAAATACTTTGATTTTGTACAGGTTCATCATCATCATCACCATCAGTCTTTTATCATCCCTTGTTGGACATAGACCTTCCCCAGGATTCACTACATTTCCCTATCATGGGCGTCACTGAGCCAGAATTTTCTAAATTTGTCCCGTTCATCTCCCCATCTTGTATTTTGTCGGCCTCGGTTTTGAATGTGATCTCTGGGGATCTGTGTTGTGAGTCAGGATGTCCATTGGTTGTCTGCCATTCTTGCAACGTGGCCTGCCAATTGCCATTTGACTTTTTTCATAAATTTTATGATGTCTCTGACTCCTGTTTCCTTCCTTATATACTGTGCTGTCTTGTGATCTCTCCATTACATGCTTCTCAGTTTGCGAGTCTGTCTCTTGGTTAGGTTCCATGTTTCAGCTTCATAAGTGACTATTGGGAGGATGCATTGGTTGTATACTCTTCTTTTTAGGATTATTGGGATTGTTTGGTTTTTGAAAGTGGAGCTTGCTCTGCTGAAGGCTTGCCATCCTAGAGTGATTCTTCACTTGATTTCCTCTTCTTTTGAGGATCTCATGGAGATTCGTTGTCCTAGGTAGATGTAGTGGTCTACTTTACTCAGTTTTGCATCTTCGATTTTGACAGTTATGTCCTTATTCTTGATGTGATTGTTGCACATGATTTTTGTTTTATGCCAACATTTTTACTTTCTTCATTCAGTTATCTTGCTTTAGTTGGAGGTCGTGTAGGTTCTCTGCAAAAAGGATGATGCCATCAACAAATCTGAGATTGCTCAGATATTTGCCATCTATTTTGATTCCTCCATTCTCCCAGTCCAGGTTTTGGAAGATCATCTCGAGGAAAGACTCTGAACCCTTCCAGCTCCAAAAAGGAGTGAGGCAAGGTGATACCAGCTCACCTAAACTCTTTTGTACTGGTTAATCATGTATATATCAGTATATTGTTTTGGCTTTTGATGCATATTAAGTATTTTATTCAAAGGTATTCATATTTATATATATGTATTGCACTTAATATCTCCACTGTATTCTTAATTTTTGCAGACTGATTTACAAGCTGAAATGTTTTTTGACAAAAGTATAGAAGAGAGAGTGTTGATGGAAATTCAACGTCTGTTCCCACCTTTCATGGGGGGACGCAGACTCGTGAGAAAGGTAAATTGATAATTTTAAATTATTTTCAAGTGTGTTAAAGGTATTTATAAATATGTTACGTTTTTTAAATTTTTCTATTTAAATGTTTCAAGATAATGAATGGAGCTTTTTTCTCCCAGGTAGTTTGTATGGAAATATATATTCATTAAAGTATCTTGTGTTTATGCATGCATCTAGGAGATATCATATATTGTGTGTATGCAAAATGTTACCTAAAAATTCAGGGAATTAAAGGCATAAAATAGCTTCCTTGGAGAAAGAGAAAATAGGAAGAAAATGAGATTTATTTCCTGGTTGAGGGATTTTAAGGTGTGTGAAATGTTCTGCAAGACACTGCAAACATTGACCAAACTGACAGATTATAAGAATAATCAATTCATTCAGTTGCATGATGATTGGCTGGAAAGCAATTGATATAAATAGAGACATTCTAAAAAGCAAATTGCCAATATGCTTAAAGCGTAAAGTATACTATGAATGTATAATACCAGTTATGATGTGCCGGTGCAAAACCTTGAAACTCACAAAACCACTTGAAAATAAACTCAGAATAGCACAGAGGACAATGGAAAGAGCAATGTTAGGAATAATTTTTAGTGATTCAAAAGATCAATATGGCTCTGAGAGAGAACCAAGATAAGGGATGTATAAGTATATGAGCAACAAATTTAGAGATGGGCTGGGTACATTGCAAGAAAAAGGGACAACAGATGGAGCAAAAAGTTAATTGATTGGTGCCAGTGGGACAGTAAATGCAGTAGGAAAAGATCAGACACAAGATGACGAGACAAGAAAGAAAAGTTTGTGGTAAGACCGCAGAGACTAGCGCAATCTTGCTTGACCTGGAAAGAGATGAGGGGGCTTTATCCAGCAGTGAACTTATATCAGCTGATGATAGAGAGATAAACAAATCAATTGATTGATTCAAATTCCCTGAACTTCTGGGTAGCACCTAACAAATTGCTCAAAGAGGTATAAAATTATTTTGTGTCTCAATCTATACACACACTTATGAGGTTAAAAAAATACTGTCCACATATCATTTAGGGTATTGGCATTGCCCAGGGAAAAAATTAATTTGAAATTTAACCAAACAGGAAAATATATGCTTTGGTAAATTCCTTCTTATACAATACAGCAAATGAAAAAAATGATTATTCATACTTGATGCACAGGAAAAAGTAACTGTAACAGAAGAAATACTCTGATTCATATAAAAGAACAAATGATGTCATCACTGAGTGTGACAGAGCATCTGGATACATCACGGGAGTTTCTTCCATTGGGTGCCTGTATGAAAAGGTTGATTGATGATCCTTGAGCATCCAATATAGAAAATCATGGAGAAATCAAAGTTCAGCAATCTTGAGAGATTGTCCTTGTACTTTCTAACAATTTCCAGAAATGACCTCAAGTGACCTCTAGTGACCTCCAGCACTAGACGAAGCTTAATTTCAGTAAAAACACGTCTGTATGTATCTATGATATTTCATATATCTGTATGATATAGACACTCAATCAAGAATCTATTCACACATACACACATATATATATATGTATACTATGAATTATAAACCGGTGTAAAAATTTACTGATATATTTGAATTCCTATGAGATGATATTTTTAGAAAAGAATATAAATGTATATATATATATATATATATATATATATATATATATATATATATATATATATATATATATATATATATATATATATAATACAAAGAAACCTCAATTATCCAAACGAGACAGGCGGTGAGTACTTAGTTCAGATAATTGATTGTTCAGATAACTGATCCAATCATAAAAAAGGAAGCCGTACAGAAAACAATTAAAGGTCTTGGAAATCTCGTTAGGATAATTGATGTTCAGATAATTGAGATTTCCGTGTAAACTAGAGGCCATAGTGCATCTGGTAAAAATACCTATGTTTCTGTGGAGTTCAAGCAATCTCTTCACATTCTCTTGCTTACTTTGCAACTTAATAATTCACTATTTCAAAGAGATTAATAGTATGAATGAATGTTTATATCTTATCCATTTCATATGAGGTTTTATTGAAAAGTGACTGAAATTTTTTCTTTCTTTTATAATGTTTTACAGAGAAACAAAAAAATGAACAGAAATGACACTGTTCATTATATGTATATAAATATCTATACACATATATATATATATATATATATATATATATATATATATATATATATATATATATATATATATATATATAGTAAGAGTACTGCATGCTTGAATTAACTTCATATTTTTTTCTTATATAATAATAAACCTTACAATGATAGTATTTTGAATATCTTTACAGGAGTGTGTAATAAATGGCTACAAAATTCCTGAAGGTTATTCTATAGTCTTCCTAACCTTTGCTGCTCACCGTGATCCTAATGTCTATGTAGAACCAGATATCTTCAAACCTGAGCGCTGGCTTGACAAGTGAGTAACTTTACATTATATATTTATATATATGTAGGGATATATTTTCTTTTTCCATACATTTGGATATATGCTCATGTACGTCCGCACAATATCTCCAGAAGTTGTCAACCTATTTTAAACTTATGCCACCGCATTCAACAGTATGGCATATATAATATGTGATAGCATTAGTACAAAATATCACCAAAATTCTAGATATCCTTGGAAGAGATCAACTTCTAGAATGAGGTGGGGGTGACACCATAAGTTACCATCCTTGATGACGCCAACCATAGGCCTGCCACTGAAACCATACTTTTAGTCTTCATCAGGTGTCTGTGATATTCAGTAACTTTCAAAAAATGTCAAATGTAACCCTTTCTTTGATCTGATTTCGAGGAGGTCATCAAATTCAACAGACACCTAGAGGAAGCCAGAAGGTGCAGAAGCTGAAGCAACAAAAATAAGGAAACCAGTTTTAAAGTATTAATATGTAATAATGACAACACATTTTCTATGAAATTCAGACAGAATTTGGCAGATATGCTTTTGTGTGGTAGATTTCTGTCTTTGAATGTTCTGCTTTCATCATTTTATTGTTTGTTTGTGGCTACTTTTTACATGGGACAGTGGAGATTTTGTTCAATTCAGTCATAACTATTTTTATTTGCAGTGAAGTTCGAACACAGAATGGACTTTTCACATTTGGTGCTGGCCCACGAAAATGTATTGGTTACCATCTTGTTATGAATATTATCAAGGTATTTTTGTTGTTTGTAAATTTATACTTGTGTAACACTAGTAGAAAATATTCACCATATTTATTCATCAAGAATGTGATCCCATGTATAACATATATATGCAACTACAACCCTTGAGCGTAAAAGCATGGATATATTTCATTTTCATATATACCACTTTGGTAGAAAGAATTGATTAAATTTTGTGGCAGATCCAGGAATTAATTTTCAATTGAGAGATATAATACATTTCTGTATCCACCCTGGCTGTCCATACAATATTTCCAAAAGTTATCTATGAACTTTGATCAAATTTTATGGAACAGTAAGGCAGAGGGTGAGGAAAAAGTAACAGAATTCTGGTGTAGATTCCACTACTCATTTTTGAATGTGATATTTTTCTGTTTTAATATCTTATACATTTCTAAATTTGCTCCTGCTTGTCTACACGATATCTCAAAAAGTTTTGAGCTATTTCGATTAAACTTTGTGAAATGATGAGGCACATATCACATGAGGTGTGATTAAATTAGTGGGCAGATCTAAGAATTAGTTTCTGAATGAGAAATGTTTTTTCATTTTTTTTTTCATAAATTTCTGTTTCACTCCTATCTGTCTGTACAATATATCCAAAGGTTCTCAATAAACCCATAGGGTAAGGAAGAAGTGATCAAATCTTGGGGATTCAGGAATCTGTTTTTGATTGAGAGATATTTTTGCATTTTTTTTTAATACATTTCTGTATTTGCTTCTATGAAACTAACAACTTTCATTCCTTGTCTAACTTTGTGTTCTGATCTTCAAACTGAATTCAGGTAAATTTCAAAATTCAACAACTACATTTGTTGTGGTCAAAGCATGAGATTTGGTTGATGGACATGGATTTTATTATACTTATGCAAAAGCATAGATGTACCACATTATATATAAAATTAAAGGAATTTTCTATTTAGTAATAGGGAGGGCATTATTTTTCAAGCAGTCAAAGTGTGATATGGAGCAAAAAAGGTTGGGAACCACTGGTTTAGACAAATTCAGGTATGGAGTTTTAGAGATTCTAGGTTTATACAATATGGGTTTAGACAATCATAAACAACATGGCCCATGAATGTGATCCAGACTCAGTTGTGGAGGGAACCACACAGATGTCTAAAGAAGAATTTGACAATAGACCAACAGGAGTTGACATTATTAGAGGCCAGAAAGAAAAGGTTATAAGAAGTCCTCAAATGTTTAATCTTTCTCTCTCACTTCCCCTCTCTCTCCTCAAGAAATTTATTCTTTAGGGGCTTCTCTCACTATCTTTATGAGCCAGACAATGAAAACTTGTTGAAGAAAGTTGTGTTCTTGGCCATGTTTAGCCCTGTGATGAAAAATCACTTGGACAAAGTGAAGCATGAAAAAACATGGACACACTATCTATTCCGATGTACCTCTGAATTCTGCACTTAGTGCATGAAAGCTTTTCTATTTTCTGTTCTAAACACTCAGTCTGTGGTGTTCTCTCCTGGGAAACTCCTCTTAGATCCTTAAAGATTGTGTTTGTATGTTTTTCTCAGGAGGGGGCACCACAAAGCAATTATGGTTGGGGCACCCTAATGGCCAGCACTAACAGCCTGCACCTTGCCAG
This sequence comes from Thysanoteuthis rhombus, assembly GCA_963457665.1. Taxonomy (NCBI): domain Eukaryota; kingdom Metazoa; phylum Mollusca; class Cephalopoda; order Oegopsida; family Thysanoteuthidae; genus Thysanoteuthis; species Thysanoteuthis major. The sequence goes on from OY735203.1 coordinate 13,875,795, forward strand.
TTGATAAGACAGGGACTATTGAATTTGCTTCGCTGTTCCCTTATATAGTAAACAAATAGATTAGGTAGGCTCAAAATACATGTCTATTTTCAGATTTGAACCCATGTTCCTAATTGGTCAATTAATTGTTGTTTGTGCCATTTGGTGGGCTTAATACAATACACACATGGCTTATTTTGCTTGTTTTTAAGGGAATTTATGAAGAATTTACAAGATTCTTAGTCATTCGAGAATACTAAGTGTTGTGAATAAAAATCTTTTCTACTTTTCAAAATTTGTTGATCCATTTGGAAAAAATAGGAATATTATAAATATAAATAAAAAATAGGAATATTATAAATATAGATATAAATATAAATATAATATTATGAATATAAATATAATAATATAAATAAAGAAAATTCATAAAAACTGTTTAGTAAATCATATTCTTTAATTATTGTTGTTGTTGTTCATATTTTTAGTTTTATCATTAATAATGTCAATTTTTATTCTTGTAAAAAGTAGTAATTTCTATTCTTTTTCAGAGCATCACTCAAAGATTAATGACTCAATATACCTGGAAATCTCTTACAGAAGAATCTGAAATAAATCGCAAGTGGATGCCAGTTGTCAGACCAAAGACATCTGTTCTCATTGATTTTAACACCAAAGTGGAAATTCGTCGTCTTGGTGACAAATTTGCCACAACTCTGTAAATCATGGCTTCTCAAACTAGGGTTCCTGACCCCCAGAGATAACTGACAGTCGCAAAAGTATTAGAATTTTTTTCTTCTAAGAATAATTATGCAACCAAAGTTTTTCATTTTTTATTTTTTTATCTCTGTACAAAAATGTACTCCTTCTGGTGCTTATTGTAAAATGGCTTGATGCTATTTACAAATTTGAAAAAAAATAAACTTTGTTTTGTTACGTTTTAGTAATTCATTTTTAAAAAGAAATTATTCTGTAAAACTTATAGATTATAAATACGTTGCAAATTTTCTCTATTTTTTTGGTCTTTATTTGTTTTTATTTTTAGTTACTGTTAGATTATGACTATAACAACTAACGAGCATTCTGAAAAAATTTGCTTTTTCAAAAAAGGTTGCAAAAAATATTTGCTTCATCAAAAGGGGTCACGAATGGAAAGAGTTTGAGAAGCACTGCAGTAATTAACTGTGACTGAATCCAGGTCAGATATTGTTCCACTTTGAATATACTGGAACTCTATTTCTAAAATGACAACTGGGGATGCTCAAAATTGTTCTGCTTGGAGATTCTGCAGGAAATCTTTTGTTGCTACTACAACTGCCTTACAGTGCACTTAAACTCATTGCTTTTTGGGGTTAATTTTCTCACAGTAATTTTAGACTCATTTCTTCTGGTTTCGATGTAGATTCCAATCTACACTTGCTTTAAATATGATTATCAGCATTTAGTGAACTGCTTCCCTGCTGTCAAATTCATTTAAAGTGTCAAAGAAAATCATAGTGGAAGATAATGAAACGCTGATATTCATATTATGAGGAAATATTGAAATTTTTGTCTGAGTTTCTAAGATGTTGTTTCTATTATACATCGACTCTTTTCAACCAGATTTTTTTTTAGTTGTCTTTATCACAACGTTTCAGACAGTGTATCCTCCTACCTTTGTCAAGTACCAGTAACATTCTAAATGTCAAACAGAAAATTTATTTGATCCTCGAGGATATATAGTTCTCATTCTCATACCTGTCATGTCTGGTATCCTTCCCATGGAATTCTGGAACTCGTGATCTTCAATTCTTCTTTGTGATGTGGCTCTGCTTCTCCACTGAACTGGTGTATATTTCTGAGCTTCTTCATCCAAGGATTCAACTCAAGACTACCAGGAAACCAGCTGAGCTTTACCAGAACGTTTTATCAAATAAGTTGTGTCCCATAGGATACTCAGGTATTCTTTTTTTGAGCTTTGAACCTAATATCTATTCTTTCCTTGAAAAAAGAATGCAACAACTCAAGTGTCTCAAGAGACATGGCTTCATAGGAAGAAAGTAAAGCTCAAAGCTCATCTGGTTCCCTGGAAGTTGTGAGTTCAATCTCTTTGAACAGGTAGTATAGGAATTCTCATAGCTCAGTGCAGAGGCAGGATGGTTTCATAATGTAACAGATTTGGAAATTCCCCACACAGGATAACAGATGTGAGATGTAAAATAATGAAAACAACATATCCGGGTCAGTGTTTCCAATTAAGCACATTATAGAGGGTTTTTTTCAAGCTTCGAAGAGGGAAAGAGAGTGAAACTTATGTTTTCCTGCAAAACTTACACACCAACACAGCAAACTCACACACAGACATACAAAATTTACACTCAGACATAGATACAGCATCCAGTTACTCTTTAACTGCTGGCCACATTCTTTTTCCTTTCTTTTTCTCTTTAATTAGCTTTAAAGAGAGAAAGAGAGGAAGACTTATGCCTTCTCTATGTCATGAACAGACAAACAAGCATACAGACTTTGTGACTACGGTCTTCATATACATATATACACACATATATATATATATATATATATATATATATATATATATATATATATATATATATATATATATATATATATATATATATATATATATATATATATATATATACAAAGTTTTATGTAAATTTAGTCACTTAAAATGGTTAACTGTTATTTCACTACAAAAGATTTTTAAATTGACAATGTATCTATGTAGGGAATTTATGGTGTATAATTTTTTTCTATCTACATATATATTTATATACATATATAGATATATGTATATATATTTATGTATAGATTTATGCATATATATGCATGTATATTTATTTATGTTCATAGGTATTAATCAATTTGTGTATATTTATTTATATATACAGTAATTCCTCACTTATACTCTACTACAGTACACAATCGGCATCTAGATTAAGCTTCAATTTTGAATGGAAAACGCATTTCCCGTGTATAATTTTTTGCCTGAGAATATGTGTGTAAATGCAGAGGTATGTGTGTAAGTAAAAATTCCATGTCTATAAATCAAGCTGGAGAATTTGTATGTCTGTCTGTTGGTGCCTATGTGAGGATTCATGTATGCATGGAAACTAATATTTGACTCTAGTAAGGTCTATGAGGGAGGATGGCAAACTTTAGTTCAACTTACCTATGTTTGCTTCACCCAGGTGATTTCTGTCTGGGTACATTTGACCGGCACCGGGGGATGTGAACTGATGACAAGAACAAAAAAGCAAAAGAAGAAGAAGTTGCCGAAGAGGAGAATTTTGATGACTATGCCGAAGATGATCTTTACTTTGCTTATTGGGATATCATAAATGCAATAAATGTAATCTGGAGAAAATATTTCCCTCTATTTTCTCTTAGCTTGATCACATGGTCACAGCTTTATACACAACAATAGATATTACTAAAAGATGGCAGTATTTTGCAGTACAATTTTCAACTAAACCCACTTCTCTCATCACTATATCAGCTACAAAGATTGCATAATTTCATACTGGCTTACGGCCAGTGTGTTATCATGTCGACTGCTAGTGTATTTACATTTTCATATTTTCATAGGGAAAAAAAATTTCAAATATTAAAAAGAGGTAATTTTTGCCTAACATACATTTTCATAATGTTATTATCTTAACTATTTGAAAATAACATGATTAAAAGGGTATTTTCATTGGAAGTTATGGCCACTACTGTCATCAACAGTGCTGGAAAAATTTCTTGCAATTATGTTTCTGTAGATAATATATACCTGGATTTGTGTGTATTATACGTGGGGAATTACAGTATATGCATCTTTTTCTATTTTTCTTTCTTTCTCTCTCTACATGTATATTTATTTATGTATGTATCTATAAATATATTTAGTGAAACACATCAGGACCACAAATTTTGGTCACTATAAACACAGTCATTCCTTTTGAAGAGATTCATCGTAAAAAAGACTGATTTAAAAAGTCAATTCTGTTCTTGCACAAGTGGTCCTACTAAGGGGCTATCCCACGTAATTGGAATCCAATGTATTTCTTTCAACTTTATCTGATATCTTAAATGCAACGATTCAAAAATGCAATCTTTTAGTACAGATTGGACCGTTTTTTAAATAAATCATAATTAGTCAGTATTCTAAAAAACTTTATTTTGAAATAATGTGGTCTTCTCTACATTATATGAGTACTACTTTAGCCCTGACCTCAAAAAATGATGTCAGTAATTATTTAGATAATTTTTCAGTTGGATTGTACTTGAAAAATATCAAAAACATTATGTTGCACAGCATTTTCTTGTTTGTGATCAACAAGAATGGACCTTGATTTTCATGCATTCAAAAAATGAATGAATAAATAAGAGAGCATTCTCTTCAATTAGCATTTAATAATTATTTCTCATGACAAATGATAAATGTTACAAATGGCAAATCATGTTTCCATTAATCTTTTTTCAAATTTTTTCTTCTCTTGATCTCCTTTCTATTTCTACATCTCCTCCTCCTTTCTGTTTCTTGTTAACTTTCTTCTCTCACTTGGTCTTTTCTCCCTCTTCATTAATAAAAAAAAAATGGATTTATTAAAAATTTAATTGACTAAACATTTTAAAATAAATAATCACACACCATAGATGATAGTATAAATCACCTACCTAAACAGTCTTTCAATTAACCAATTAAATTCAATGGGCTGATCATGTAAAAATTGTATCCTTTTGAAACTCTTTCCACTTTTTAAATACCTCAACCTCCAAAAAATACATGTGAAAATAAGACATTAACTCTTTCCTCTTTACACATTTCTACTATAAATATATTAATTTACTCAGATATATTATACTTCAACTATTGAATTCATGAACCACTCCGTACTGCTCCTAAACACAGTGGATTTCTTCAATGACTAGGGAAAAAAATGGAACTCTTTTATCATATGAATAAAAAAAACATTGAAAAAGTTACCTAAAACAACAGTAATGTTGATCAGAAGATATTCCTTTCGATTTAATTTTTTCTACATGAATTTAAGAGTTGATCCTGTTCCATATCATCAAAGTGCTTATTAGTCATACTAAAACACTTGTACGGTAAGATTTATTTCATATTCTTAAAAGCAAATTATTTCATAAGTGATTAATTTGTATTGCTTTGAACTAGATATTGATTTTACATTAATTACTTTGGATTAGCTTTGGTGTTGAAATTATTTTCATTTGATTTATGAATTTGTCATTAATGTTTAGACTTAATTTTTCTTCAGGAATGTTTTTCTGTCAAAACTTTTGACATTTTTTGACATGAAACATATATTCTTTTTGTCTTGTATGGTGCTATCAGGATTTTTAACAGCAATTTCTCTTTTGAACAGCTTGTTTTCTCTTGACTATTTGTGTTGAAGTTATCTTTAGAATTTTTTTCAATTTTAATACTTGTTAGATATGAAGTTTAGGCAAAATTATTTTCTATTGTTTCTAAGAGATTTATTTTCAGACTATCTGTTTGTACTATGCATAGATATTTTTATCAGTTGTGTCTCATTACAAATTTTAACTTTTTGAATTTATTCATTTTTTTTATTATAGATTTGTTTAATCTTAATTTATTCATTAGTATGTTTCTTTTTTTCTTTCATTTTTATGTTGATAAGTTACTAATCAAAATTCATGAATGATTTTCTGTTCAAATTTCATTATATAGAATTTCATATTTAAAAGTTTTTACTTGTAATCTCTGATTCTATAAAGCAAGCTGAGTTTTAGGATAATTTAGTCATTGGAGAAAAATAAACAAATAAACTGAGAGGAAAACTTATATTAAGAGTGTAAATAAGATTTCAAGGGTTTGCAGCCTAGCTGGCACGATAGTAACAAAAAATATTCAATATAGATAGGGGAGCATTGGCAAGATTTTCTTAACTATCCACAATGCAAGTTTCTAAATATATTCACATTAAAAACAATTTAAACTTTTAAAAATCCATTGAAAGATAATTTTGCTTCTTCTTCATGTAGCAGCCTCAAAAAATATTGAGTATTCCGGTTGGGTCTAGTGGAATTTCAATATTTGCACTCTTTAGTGATATCCCAGCATTTAACTTTCCTTGAGACATTGTAGATCTAAGACAACTTTCCACTTGTAATCGATGTCAGGTGAAAATGAACAAGCATCAGGTGATATTTACATTTTGATATTTAGGGGTAGATGACCCCCTGATAATGTCTTTACCCCTGTATGTAATCTTTGATTTTTTGGCTTAAATTTCATGAGAAAAATTTCCAAGGTGCTGGCAATTGTTCATGGCTGATTATGGCCTTGTATAGTTCAGCCTTAATTTTTTCAGTATTATTTTGTATTAATTTTTGGGATTATTTAACATTCTTTTAATATTTAGGATTATTTCATCAGTTTGTATTATTTAGCTTTATTTTAGTATTTAGTATTATTTTTGTATGGTTTGGCATTATTTTATTTATAGTATTTAGTATTATTTCATTATTTAATACTTTTTTAGTATTATATCTGAGTTTTTTGTAATAGCATTATTCTTTTAGTATCAACATGTTTTTGACTTATTGTTATTGACATTTTCTGTCTACTATGGTAAAAAGCCTTAAAATGTTATAATCTCTCTATATATACATATATATATACATATATATATATATATATATATATGTACATATATATATATATGTATATATATATATATATATATATATATATATATATATATATATATATATATATATATATATGCAATGTCGGTAGCATTCAGTAATTAATAAATGTTTTGTCCTGTTAATCAGAAATTGATATTTTTCTTCAATTTGAAATTTATTTATTTATACTTACAATAAATAATGGCTTCATTAACTGCCTACTTCATATTTGGTGGCTGAAGTGATATTGCATTGCAATAAATCAAGGCTTGAACACCACTGGCCAATGGTAGACCCTGGTTAAGATACCACTGGCTTGTAGGTAATTGGTAATAGAGCTATACTAACCAACATCTGAAAGAAATATTGTTGGTACATAGATTTTGCATACCACTAGCTGATGATGAGTTCAATCTTCAATGGTCAGTGGTAGATTTTATCTTGAATGTAATCAAAGAAAAGAAAAACAACTGCTTTTGGTTATATCACTGGATTTGGTAGTATTATAACTAATAGCAGACCAAGGGCCGGCCCTAGGGTTCTTGGCACCCCAGGCAAGCCTGAACTTTGGCACCTTTAAGGTTATCATCTTACTTATCTAAAAATCTTACTTCACATCTAAGAACTTTCTTATTTTGACTTTTTATCATTTTTGATTTATTCATTTTCTATTTGTATTTAGAAAGTTTTACTGTCTCAGACACATGACAGGTGCCCCAGGGTGAATGCTGGTGTTGCCAGTACTTTGGACCGGCCCTGAGCAGATCAGGGGATTCCTTACCACTGACCACTGATAGACTTGTCTCTTAGAATACCATTGGTCAGAGTGTAAGATTTGAGAAGCCTGATGTATGCAGCCTGATGTTTGAGTAAGGCAGTTATATTTCAAGCCTATTTCACAAAAATTTACAAATAATTTCTTCTTATCATTATCTGGCTAGCAGTTTTTAACTGAATTTTTTTTCAGACTTATGAACTGTTTTTATGTCATTATTTTTAATGTAATTATCTTTTTTTTTATTGAACTCTTTAAAATAATAAAAATGTGTTTCTTATTTTTATTCAATAAATATTCTTGAATTTTTTTAAAATGTCAAACTTCATAATTTGCTTACAGTTACTAGAAAAATTAGTATTGGACAGAAAAAATTGCTATTTTAAAAGAAAAAATATATTTGTTCAAAGCGAGACTTATTGTTTTCTCTCGGTATAGTTGTTTCTTTTCATATTTAATGAATGTGTGGAATTTTGGGATTTTATCAAATGATAAATTGGAGTGAATTTGGACTCATATCAATGTCCTTTTTCTTGTTATTACTATGTTTCAATCTGCCATTACAATGTTTCAATCAGCATCTTCCTCACTCATTCACTGGTGGCATGTTAAAGTTGAACAGCCTCAATCTAACTAACTGAACTTTTAAGCTAACTGAGAACTCTTATCATGTCTTCTTTTTTTACATTGCTCTAAGTTGGAGAATGTAATGGAAGGCAGCTAGGATACATGAAGATTTAGTTTGCATATTCACTGTGAGTGTTGGGTTGCGTAATTAGCTACCGTGGTAAATGATGCGGCAGCAAAAAGGTAGGGTCCCCATTTTGTGTGTTTGCAGTAAAGGCGAAAAACAGCAGAGACAAAAAAAGAAGAAAATCCTGTGGTAACAATTTAGTGTCTTGTTTATTTGTCCTTTTTTCAACTGCGGGGTTCTGTGGCTTATATAGGATGTCAGAAAACGTAACACAGCAAATGCAAGCTACAAAGTGAAGAAAACTGATGGAGGACAAGAAAGTCAGCTGGAGTGTGAGAGAAAAGTGGAAGATCTTCCCTCTCCTGGTGAAGTTAACGACTGCTGCCCGACTGTTAGTGTCCTCTGTTGACCTCAGCTGTGAACTGCCTTTTATGGGAACCTATGATTAGGATGTAGATAACATACGTCATATGCCCAAGTCAGTTAAGCCTTGAATATTAACAAATATTGTTTCTGGTGACAAACACCCCTTGAGGACAATTCTTTCGTCCAAAAGGATTTGCAGATCAGCAAAATGCTTATCATTCACTGGAGTACCCGTCTTCATTGATGTATGTTTGAAATTAAATTCTGCGGTCTGCGAAAATGTTCATTATTCCATGAGGATCTGTCATCGTTGACCACCCTGAATCCATGCTATGCACAACCACATTATCGAACAGTTGTAACTATCTTTAATCTGTTTATTTAAAAAATCAATGATACGATAATCATACATAATATTATGATATTAAGGAAGGATTGTTATAGTTAGAATAAAAAATAACAGACTGAATAGAATTCAAAACAACAGATGTTACTTACAACTCTTTATCCTCTTTATTAACACAGGACAGCACATGTATGTTCCAGTAAATAAAACAAATTCTCCTGTGTAAGAGAGATAACTCAATATTAAAAATGGGATTAGTTACTTGACAGTTCTTCCCCTCTTTTCTTTTTTTTTCTTCAGAGGTGAGCATAGGCTTTATTATAAGAAACAAATGTGTCCCACAAAAAATAAAACATTTTTATGCAGATTGTCCATTTAGTCCTTTAAAAATATGATGCCTCCAACCTTCTAACAAACAGAATTAAAATCTTGCAAAACTTCCAACTGATTGTCTATCATACTTTCCACAAAAAAAATAATTTCATCTTGATCTAGGAATTAGTCATGAACACATTGTTTTTCCATCTGTTGACAGTATCCTTAGCTATATTATGCCATTAGTTGACTTGTTCAATGGCTTCTGAGTTACATTTAAGATGATACTCAATTTTGTTTTTTCAGTTGGTTTGCTTTTTTAAGAAAATGTTGACAGGAAATATGGTAGACAGGAGAAAAATCATTTAGAATTTCCTCTGGATTGGGATATTTCCTTGTGAAATCAAGCTTGGGTTTGTAATTCCTTTGAAACTTCAAATTTATTGAGCAGAAACAGTGAAAAATCTCAGCCATTGAAAGAAAAGGGTTGAGAAAACTTGAAAAGTTTATCAAATGCTACATTTATCTTCAACCAAATAACAATGTTCAACCTCCTACAATTCCAAATAAAACTGACCACAGTGAATCAGTATTTAAAGCCATATAAACAAGAACTTGAGATCATTGTACGACAGAAGAAAGCTATCAAAGAACTAAAGAAAAAAAAGCTACTGATGAGTCAACTTGGGTCACTGATTTTGATCTTTCGGATAATTTTAAGGATGAAAATGCGGGTAAAGATCCTTTCTACTTAGAATAAACAAACAAAAGAAGAGTCAAGATTCTTGAAACACATACAACAAAACTATTTGAATTTCCAGCTATGGTGGTAACTGAACATGGTGCTTCCTACAATACTGCTTGCTAAGACCATCAAGAATTATTGCATTAAGCATTACAGATTCAAGTGACATGAGAAAATAAACAGAAGGTCCAACATCAAGCCCTTGATGCCATTCACCTTCAGCTGAAGATACACCCACAAAGGAAACGTAGCTGTCTGAAATGTCAGTAGGTCTCAGGATAACCAAAGACAAGAAAGAAGATGAATGTGATGCCACCAACAAAGAAAATGACAACGAGGAAAAAGAGAAAGTTTCTACTAAGCCCAAACTCAAAACAACAGAAGATTACTTACAACTTCTTATTCACTTCTTTAGCATCAGATAGCACATGTAGGTTTATTCACCCCCAAGAAACAATAGTGGTATGCTTCCTGGAAGTAAATAGAATGAACTCTCTCTCTTGTGTAAGGGAAATAACTTAATATCAAAAATTAGATTACTTACTCATTAGTTATATCTTAACAATCCCTATGTTCTGATATCTTTAACTGTAATTCTTAAATCTCAGCCTTTCACAATTCTTCCTTGTCTTGTAGAATAATCTCCATAATTATCTATGATAATTCATTTCTTGACCCTATACCTGTTTTACTCAGTGCATTGCCAAATAAAAAGACTATCAGATGACCGAGCACATCACTGCCAGTATATCATCCACTGCATATTTTCCTTAAAATCTAATACACATAATTTCCTAATCAATGAATTTTTCTTTAGAATGAATGCATAGTCTTTTTTTTCAGACAAAATGTTCGCTGATGTTGCAATTCTTTACTTTTTTTTTGAACAGAAATGCATAACAAGGGAGATAATCATTTTTCGAATCAAATTGAAGTGTGTAATTGTCCTCTAGAGATTTTGCACTAAATCACCTTATTGGAGAATTAGTTATCAAGATGCTGTGAAATTAAGTACAGTGGATATTCTGTTTGACTAAATCTCTTCCTAACATTGGAACTTAGTCACGTTTATTCTGTTTATACATTAATTTCTTAACTATTATTTGTTTAAAATTCTCAAACTATTTTGCTCGCTATAACTTTTTCTTCATGTATATACATATATATTTTTAAAAAGTACTTCAAGGTACTTGTTGGCCCATACAGGGATGAATAATCTATTACTATTTGAGGTCCCCAACAATGTTGCTATACATTCTTGATAATACCCTCTAATTCTTATGGACAGTGTATTGAATACTCAAGACAGCACTAGCAATAATATGATAATTTACTTACATTATTACCAAAATGGCAAGCAACAAAGATGCTTTTCGTACGTATATTGAGGCATTAGTCCTTTAATGTATTGAGCACCGATTCCCTTCGGAAGGCTTTGGCACAGTTGAGTGAGAAGGAGTGGAACTTTGGCACAGCATTTCCTCCACGCAAAGTACCTATGCATAGCAGCATACAGCTAAGACCATCTGCCTGGGGAAAAAATCTTTTACCTCTTGCATATTATGTAAATCTGACATGTTTTGCCTTTGGACTGAAATCTGAACAATTTTTTTTTTTTTTTTTTTTTTTTTTTTTTTTGTTGTTGTTGTTGTTGTGATGATGATGATGATAATAATGATAATAATAATAATGATAACAATAATAATAATGATAATAATAATGATAATCGACATCAGTTTCAGTAGTATTACTTGTTCTTGGACAAAATACACTTAGCATTAAAGTTTTAAATCTCAGGGGTGCTATTATTGTTATAGCAACCACAATAATAATGATAATGATAATTTTTATGTATTGGAATCTTATGAAGACAAAATAAATTGAGATGTGAAGAGTACAAACAAGTTATGAAAGCTTTGTACACTGCATTAAACAGATCAGAACAAAGTAATGCTGAACAATACATTGAGGAACTCAATTGGATATGATCACCACCAATATATGGATGCTGAAAAACTTGCAAACATACATGGAGACTTTATGAAAAATGATAGACTAACAGCTGCAGAAGTTGAATAGATTAAAGACAGTATTATCAGCAATAACGAGAATGATGTGAATCATAAAAGCTGTGAAGATAACAGGGAGAGAATAATGATATGCTAAACAAACAGTGGATGTGATACCTAGCAACCCAGAGAACATAGAACAAATACTCCCTGATATCACACTGAGAATGATGAATGATAAGAATCACCAATTTGAACAGGAGAATAGTGAAAAGTTATCTGAGGCAAAAGATGATACCTTAAGAGAATTCAGTATAATCCAGCACTTAGATATAGCTAGCAGAGAACAACTACCTCAATTCCAAAATAACAAATGAAACTTACAAAGCATTAACATTCATAATACTGCCCATGCACTAGTACAGAAGAATTAGACTAAGATATATCATCACTAAATGAGATAATCTACACAACTGCCATAGCTGTTACCAAGAAGATTGGCATAACATTAAGAAAAAGAACTAAAATTATGTAAACAGCCTAGATGGAAAACAAAAATGCAGAAAGAAATTGAGATGAGGGTTATTGATATTGGATCTCTACAGGTAACAATGCCACAACTTATAAAAGTAAAAAAGTCGAATAAAAGTATAGATTGATTGACAAAAATGAAACCCCAAATGCTAAGCAGATTTTTCATCTTCGTCTTCAAGCTTGAGGTTTTTTTTTGTATTGGTCCGCTTTCTTTGTAATTGAGGGCAGTTTTTTTCTACTTTTGTGTTTTTACACTTGTTTTATCAGCCAGGCTTTAGTAGTTTGGAAGTAGGTTTGAAGTCCGATGATCGTTGTTATATATGTGAGTTCCAGTTAAATGAGGAATGAGGCCCTCCTTTCCTGGTGAGTAAAATCAATCTACATCCGTCTACAGGTGGTGCATTTTATTTGCTCTTAGCAATTTTCTCATTTTGTATCTATTCATTGGATGTTCAGTAATTTTCAGACTGACAAACTAAAGCAGCCAAAAGAGTAAAGAACAAAGTTGTAGCTCTGGCAAGAGAAACTATTCCATGGCCAATACCCTCTTCAGACCAAAGGAACTGATGCAAATCAGAATAAAACTGATCTGTGGTTGTGAAGCTTAGAATTGAAGGCCAAAAATAGGGTGTTTCATATTGGCAGCCAAGGACTAAAGCGTAATAACTCTAAACTTCCTGGCTAATGTACAAGAAATGGTGCTGACCCTAAACGTAGACTATGTTATGTTAAGATTGAAACAACTGATTACATAGTAGCAGGATATTCAGTTCTAGCAGCAAATGAATACAAGATAAGACAAAATTGGATAGTACTTACACTGAATCATCAGCAAATACTAAATGACCCCACATGCTGAGAATTGGTATGAACATCAGCTTGAACCAATAAAAGAAACAAAAATTGTTACAATATCATAGGATTTTACTATACATACCATTAAAACAATAAACATGAACAGGCCAGACATTTTAGCGAACGATGTTAAGGAAAAAACATGTCTCCTAATAGATATGATTGTCTCTGTTGATTAAACTTTGTACTCAAAGAATTTGAAAAAACTCGCAAAATATGTATGTCCGTTAATATACATTAACAGTGATAGAGATGAAACAAGATCTTGAGATGAAAATCAGTAGAATGTGGCGACTTAGGACCGAAATAATACCTGTAGTTGTCGGTGCCTTTGGATTACTCAAATACACAACTTCAGTTGGGGTGGCTGAACCTCTTTTTGAGAGTTGCTCCACTTCCCCACATAAAAACGACCTTGTGTTGCATCTTGCCCTTGTAGAAGCGCAAGTAAACGCACACCAGGAAACCTTTTTTCTGGCTTTTTTAGCTCTGATCAAAGTGTAGTATATGCACCATGGCCTTGCCCAAGATGCCAGTACTGACATTTGACTTTCAAATGGGTCGGAGACCAGGTTGACTGGTGTGCTCAAGACCAAGTGTGCAGATGCAATGCTGTAGCCAATGAGGGTTACTGAGGCTGCGCATTGCTAAACACCCTGAGAACCTTTGGATTCATCCATAGGTTCTCTCTTTATTACTCGGTCCAGCAGTTCACTTCGGAGGCAGCACTGTCCCATTGTACTAAGAGTGACAGGTTGGACAAGTTTTGATGCTCTTGCGACCTCAGTTGCAGCAGCTGGAGCTATTTTTAGTGGATACACCATCGTACGTTAAACTCAACTTTGTGTTATATCTTGCTCTTTGTGGGAGTGCGGATAAATAGATACCTGGAAAGCCTAGTATATTCGAAATACAGAAAATAGTTCTTACCTTCACAGCACACGTCATTAGAAAATCTCTGTCAATGTCAATGGATGTATTATACCTACCATGCATCAATTTATGTAGATGTAGACATATGTTTACAGTTAGCAGAACCAATACAGGTGTAACTTTTCCTTTTGCTTTGAATGTAGCACTTGGTTCATGTGATTTTATTTTCTCTTTCTTTTTATTTTAAATGATTATTTCATCTTGCAGTGTAACTTGACGTATTATAAACTGGTCTCTTTCTACATAGATTTCTCTGGCTGATAATCCTCTAGACCATATCTTACTATTTATGCTGGCAACTGCTGGAGCTAGGATAGCTGATGAGATAGTACTATCATCTTCAAAGAAACAATATAATTCAGCATCTGATTGTATACTATATCACAGGATTTTTGGTCTTGTATTTTTTACTTCCCAATTCTATGGTTATGGCTTTTGATCTCAATAAACTGTCAGTAACCAAACTCCAACACGCTGAAGCAGGATCAACTCTGAATGGGTGGTGGACACAGTCCATAATCGCACTACTGAATCAGATGTCTCTGCAATAACTGATAAATCTGCTAGTTTTGAAGATTGCACTGAACACGGTTGCAGCTGACAAAATCAGAATACTGGTTTTCTTTTCCTTTTATGAGCTCCAATTCCGCATAGAATCTGCAAACCACTGATAGGAGTTCACTGAAGTTACAGAAATATTTACCCTGACAGTTTATTATAGGCCAATACACAGAGGAGTGAATCTATCAGGACTCTATCATTACTATTGACAATTTCCTGACAAAAATCAGTTCTGATGGCTAATGCTTCTGGCTCACAACAGTATTTTGCACTAATAAGACTACATAAGACTAGTTGTTTAAGATGACTTTCAATGCTGCTGCTATTCCAGTCTTTGACAGGGAGGCATCTATGATTCTGATGGTGTTTACTACATCTAGGAATGGTAGTGGTTTTGTTATTATTACGAAAGCTTAAATGTTGAGACCACTGAATCTTATCAGATGCCTTTTTTTCCTGCTATGAGATTCTTCAGAGAGGTCAGAACATCAGAGAGCTCCTAGGAATTCCTTGGTATGCCCTCAGTTATCCCACTGTAACAGGAACTTTGACTGCTGTTAAAGACCTAATCCATCTTAGCACCGTGGCAGTGGCAGGACATCACACTGTCTTCTGAGCTGATGAATGTAATCCGTACAAGTATATTCTTCCAGACTTGGTCAGTTTTTGTCAAATACCCCTCATTTCAAATGGTGCGATGAACTTGATTCTCATCAGGAATCAATGCTAGTTATAACTTTTTGCAATGACCTAAGTCTCTGAATGCTGTAACTGAAGACTTTTTTTTCCAGAGGGTTTCTCAACCATAAAGCTAGGATTAAGATATTCCACTGTGATGTCGACCTCTTCTGGATTTAGTAGCACAGTACCTTCTAATTTCTCACATTTTGTTCTTTTTGCCTAGATCTGCTATGTCTCTGTCAACTATATATATTTTAATGAAAGAAAACAAACTTTCTAAATATAGGCAATACTTTAGTTTTATTGCATTTTTCATTCTCTAATTCAGAGCATATTTTCTATATCACTGACTGAAGTTTCAAATAAAATTTCAACAGATTTCATTTCCCTGGGGACTCATCTTTACATAATGTAAGTATTTTAACATCCAATTGATATTTTATAAAGATTTCATAGAATTGAATAAAGGGGAGGTTGATTGACTTATAACAAAATTGTTTCCACAAATTAGAAGCCATCAACAAAAACTGTCAACATCAACTCAAACAACATCAACATAGTCAACATCATAGATTTCTTCAGTTTTCAGGTGGATTTGGCTGGCTATCTACATAAGCCTGAAAATTCAAATGTTTAATCATTATTACGTCTAGAGAAAACTCTTTTAAAAAAAAATAAAGGTAGGTTTTTAATTAGTGTTCAATTTACCTTGAGAGTTTATGTCAAATTTGTCCCTTAATTTATGTCCAGCATCGTTCATATCTGTTTCTTTAATCGACTTTTTTTTTAGTGATCACAGCTGAACAAAAGGGGAGAAAAGTAACTTACACATTGATCACCCCTTATTCCATTTTTTCCACCACTGTGGCAACTTCAATGTACGTTAACACCCGGTAGGAAAAAAAACATAGGAAAAAATTATCACGTTGATATCTATCATAGTTGTGTGTTAACACAGCTGCTGATAAAATTGACAGAATCTTGAAATGCAAACTGTATATTTCATTACCCACTCCATTGCCAATTTTAATATCAGCGCCTACATACAATACAGGACTTTTAATTATAATTTAGAACTTTAATACCTGAGAGATTATCCAACAATCTAGCCTTTTCAATGTTTTTTGATTAAAATGACTTAATTACTCTTTGCACGTTGATGAAAATAGGTTGCAAGAAAAGAATAAAATATTTTTCTCATTACAGTACAAGATTTCTAGCAATGAAGTATCTCTCAGTATGTCTCGTTAACTCCAAATGAGTTTTTGATTCTGCTCATAGGTTTATGATCCTTTCTTCTGCTGATTGAACAGACAGTCACCTTGTTTTGCAATCAAAAAACATTTTTAGAGGACTCAAACTATCAATGATAGCTTCATATAAATGTCTGTATTCATTTTGCATGAGTGATGAATTTGAAAACCATTGGTGAACATTCTAAAAATATGTGAGATATTGCTAATTGTAAGGGATGAAATATACACCTAATTAAAATGAGGGTAGGAATGGCTTTGCATAAACGTCATTATTAATTCCAACTATAACACTGCTGTTATCAATTCTAACTCCAAAATTTTTTTTCGAGTCCAAGTAATTAATTCTTTAAATACCTTTACAATGTTGCTAAGTCAGCATCACATTTTCCAAACTCAACAAGTTCAAAATATGATGACAACATTTTATTGTGATCTTTTTGAGCTTCTCTTTACATTTGCAAAGCATGTATATATATATATATATATATATATGAATGATAGCAGTAGCCCAGTGTAGAGAGAAGGTTTCTAGTAGTCACTAAAGAACTAAGGAGTGACCACATGTGGTTGCCACTAGATCTGTTTGACATCACGAGAGGGGTTTAGGAAGAAGATGGAAGTCAATAGTTAGCCATGACAGTTCCAGATGTAAACATCTGGTCATAGCTATCTTGATTTTTTCATGAGCACATGATGGCCAATTAAATATTGGATCTAAAAGGATCAAATAATGGAAGTTTATAAAAGAGGAATTAAAACAGATGAAAAGGAAAACATGTAAACATTTATCTGCGATTGTGTTAGACTAGACCAGAATGCTAAGTAATTTAAGGAGGATGATATGATCTAAAAATAATGTGAGCTATTAGCCAATTAGTAGAGAAAGATGTGACGTAGTTAGTCATTATCAATTTACGAGGTGGAAATGCTGACATGCTTTGTATCCACAATATTTAATTACTTCAAATACCAGAGTAATTACAGAAACGGAGTTTCAGTGTTTTCCCGCACTGAGAATTTTTCCAGACGATAACACCACCACATTAAGATTGTTAAATAAATTTGTGGGTTGAATCTCAATGCTGATCAATACAAATGACAAAAGACTTTATATGTCATAACCAGATGGGAGGCAGGGACAAATATTTGGCTCTTGTAAACCAAGACACCATTCAGCTAAGAAGAGCCATTAAAATCAGTAATGATTAACTGAAGTTTAGTGCTTTCATAGACAAGAGCTTGAAGCAAATGACGTCATTAAATGTTTGGCTTGCTATAATCTTATTTGTATTTATTTTTGTACTGCAATTTTAAATGGAAATGAAATAGGTTATAACAATGTAAAATATCGTCTGTTTAGATAAAAAAAATCACAACACGCTTGTCTAGTAAGAATGAATATGACAGAATTATTGTTTTGTAGATATTATTGGATGAAGTATAGTTTTCGCACACTACGATTGACCACTTTGAAAAGACACACATTTCGCCTTGACACCGCATGGCGTCATTCAAACGTAAGTCATTTTACAAAGATAAACAAGTCACATAAGTTTTCAAAAGTTCATCATCATCATTATCAGTCTTTTAACATCCGTCATTGGATTTTCCTCAGGATCTGTCACATTTCTCTATCATGAACGTTGCGGAGCCAGTACTTTCTGAATTTGTCTAGTTCATCTCTCCATCTTGTATTCTGTCGGCCTCGGGTTGCAAATGATCTCTGGGGATCCATGAGTTGTGATGTTTGTCGGTTGTCTGCCATTCTTGCAACATGACCTACCAGTTGCCATTCAAGTTTCCTAATAGATTCTATGATGTTTCAGACTTCCATTTTCTTCCTGATATACTGCGCTATCTTGTGATCTCTCCATGTGAGGTTGGACATGATTCTCTCATGCATGCGTTGCATGCTTCTCAGTTTGCAGGCCTGTCTCTTGGTTAGGTTCCATGTTTCAGCTCCATAAGTGACTATTGGGAGGATGCATTGGTTGTATACCTTTTTTTTTAGGATTAATGGGATCGTCTTGTTTTTGAAGGTTGAGCTTGCTTTGCTGAAGGCTTCTCATCCTTGGGTGATTCTTTGCTTGAGTCATTCTTCTTTTGTGGGTTTCATAGATTCGTTGTCCTGGGTAGATGTAGAGGTCCACTTTCCCCAGTTTTGCATCTTCGATTTTGATAGTTTTGTTCTTATTCTCGATGTGATTGTTGCACTCAGAAAAACATGAGATTTTTTTTCATTCAAAAAAAATCATATTTTGTGCTTTCAATCCAGAAAAAGTCAAATAAGAAAAAAACAGATTATAGATTGAAAGCACAAATAATGTTTTCCTTTTTCGATCGAATATTTAGTTTATTTAATATTTGATATTAACCAAGGGATAGGTTACCATTATATGTGTCGAAATTTAATTTTTTCAAATAATCCTCTAATCGGGTCAGAGTGCCACTAACACTTATTTTAGTTCTATGTAAGTTCTTAGAGGTCTATATTTCTAATGTATTTATAGAAATAATTCTTCAATATAACTTGAAATTTTGGATTATTCTTACAAAACCAGGATAATAAAATGAAATCTAAGAAGATTTTTTTTCAAATTCCATAAAACCTAAACGTCATAGGTTCGCCTCAAAAATAAAATAAATACGTAGTTTCAATTAGATGTTCATTTGATTCAAAGGAGAGAAGTTATCTCAGAAAATTTGAAAAAAAAACTATTATGTTTGTGTCTTCCATGCCACATGAATTCCTTTAAATAGAATTCCAAATGAGATTTCTTACAACAGATCATGGATTTCATAAAACGTTTTTGACGATCCCAATAGCTCTCTTTGATTTATATATGATATTCGTTTTCTCATGCAATTGGATTGAAAGAGCAAAATCACTTATTTTTTCCTTTACAGTCCGTAACTTTCGAAAATAATGTGTGAGTTTAAAAGAAACTACTTTCTTCGATAGAAAATAGAATATTTTGTTCTATTTTTCTTGTGGTAGGTAACTTTCGAAAGTTAGAAAAAAAAACTACGTTTCTTATTATTCGACATTATTTTTGGATTGAAAAACACAAGACTTTACTTTTTCTATGAAAAAAATTACTTATTTTTTTAAGGATTAAGTAACTTTCGAAAATATGTCTTATTCGTTTATATTTGTAAATGATACCATCTGGTGCCAAGGAAAAATGTACTTCGGTCATCGGTATCATTTTTAAAAATCTATCGTGCGTTCAGTACATAAAATATTGTTTGTTTTGATTGAAAATCATATTGATAACAAATAGTTTAACAGCAATAAATCTAATGAACCGTTGCTTAGTTTTTTTTTCCATCATAGTTTAAAATTATTCTGTAATAGAAGTTAAATTTACAGTTTCAAGTCTCACTTAGAATTTTGAATGATGATAGATGAGTCAATCAACAACAGCAATGAATATGACGGAATTGTTTTTGCTACAGTTACTTTTTCCTATAGCACCGGTGTAATTTCGTAAGGGAATTTTACTTATGTGCCCGGGTCCGGCATGTGTTTATATTCAAATTTACTTCCGCATAATGGACGCAAAGCAAACGATACGGACCAAGTACCAAACAGATTATCGCTGTAAATCCTAATTCATCTCATCTTTTTTAAAGACAGAAACCACCAAAGTTTACTCATTTAATCATTTTGTAAGTATCTGGAGCTTTATTTTACTAATTAACTTGAACGATCAATAACAAACTCAGGACTTTTCGATGACCGCCGCTCCATATTCGATTGTACTCGACTCATATTTTATACAATCATTCAGCCATTTGGTTTATTTTTAATATGTAATATAGGCTGAGCCTTTGAAACCAAGGCATATTATCATTAGCCATTATGAGTCCATTGCTGAGTAAAGGCCTTTTCTGTCTCTTTCCCCACGGACAAGTTTGTATTGTTTACATTGAACGAGCGTGATAAGTGTTGTTGTTAGGGCCACTATATCATCGTGTCGCACTCGAACGACATTGAAGCTAGCGATTGGTTACTAAATTCAATCGAAAGATTGGTACTAATAATTCTGATAAACTTACTTATTATTATCCAGAATATGCCTGATTTTTTTTCACTACAGTAGATTTTTTCATCTGCTAACTGGAAAAAAATCAACCGGATGTAGCCGAAAAAAATGTATAATTTGGCAACCTGATAATTGTTTGGAATAGGTAAGATCAAACATTATGCTGATTTATTTATTTTTGAAATTAGCCATATTTGAATGCCTAAAAGTGGATCGTTTTTTTGTTTTTTTTTAAGCAATTTCAAAGAAAACTGTAGCGAATCCTTTACTTTCATTTGAAATTAAACACGAAAATAAGTATTGACTTTAGATATGAAACCTTGAATGTAGCTCATGTGCAATACGTCACTTCTTTTATCTATTGTCTATAATAGACCTGGGCCCACGTGTACCAATGCTCATTTGCCCAACTTTCTCAGTTGGTTACTTCCTCTTTTTCGTCCTTCTCTCAAGAATCGGTATTATTTCGCAGGCTTCAACAGCCAATTTGAAGTTTACTATTTATTGAGGACCTACTTGGTCAGTCTCCATTCTTTTACCATGACTATTATCTTTTGCGATACATCTTCCTCGATGTGATAAATGGTAAAAGCTTTATGGTGACTCAACACAAACACTGCATTTATTTCTCTTATTTCACCTCTTTAAGCTTCTTGCACCTAAAACTGAACCAACCACCTTTTAATAATATAGACTGGTCAAACATACCACTCATTATTATGGGCATTACTAATCATGTGCCATTCTATAGATAAAATAAATGAGGATAGACCCATTATCACGTGTTTCCTCAACTAATCATTCTTTCCTATGCTGTATTCCAATGTGTAGGAATAATCTGATAACCAATGTTCATCTTAACATTTCCTTCTCTATGAAGATGCTACGTACTAATCTATTTTAAACAGGTCTCTTCTATCACTATCAATCTTTTCCTTATGCTTATGTTTCTTTTCAAATTTTATATAAATTATTTATAAATGACTCCCTCATCAAATCATTAAATGAATGTTTCTCTAAATATTTGTATCAGTCCTCATTTTGATTATGAACAATATTCAATCTCCTCCTCCATATTCATGCATGGCATACACAGAGTCTCTCTCTTAACAAAGAACTGTCATGGTGACTTGTGGGTTGCCTTCCTCAACATGCTTGTGACATCAAAGCATGATGCACTCGGCTCAAAACACATGGATACAAATTACTTAGTCCTCAGCTAGTACATCTTCCTGCTGCACAGAAATAGCCATTATCACTCTACCTCACACAATATACAAACTGTCAATCTTGAAACTGTGTATTTTATTAAATTCAACTAGAGAGAATATGATTTGGGGTTAGTGTTATGATTGCAGTTGATACTCCATTGGTCAGAAATCCTGTCAAATCTTGCGACTATCTTTGGTCAACATACATATAGTCATATGGAACCTCTGCTACAGGTTGGCTCTAATATGAAACATTGGCTTAGCTCACTGCTGGCTAGAGGCCTATCCCATCTCCTTACGTACAAGTTGTACCTTTTATTTTCATTTTGTTTGGATTGTCTACATAGAGCAAGTATAATAAGTGTTAAGGATGTTCAAAAGAACATTTTGCAACTAAAAAAAAAACATTGTGCCACTACTTTAATTAGGGTAAAACAACTGGAAGATTAGTAAAGATTATTTTAACTTATTAGATATAAATCATTAAATTGGCTATATTTTGGTAATTGTTTGGAATAGGTAAGATAGAACATCATGTCAATATTTTGCAAGGGAGGTGATTGAGATAGATTATATTGACCATTTTGAATGGCTGAAAGTGGTTAGATTTTTTATTGTTAATCAAATAACATTATTTTCGACCTAAAACTACTGTTCGCTTTAGAGTCAATATGGTTAGGTATAGTTGGTAAGTTCTGGGTTGGTGTTTCTTATTTCCTAATTATTCATCGGTGTTTGAATGAATGTACTCAATAGCCTTTTTTTTTCTTTTCTTTTTTTTTTTTTTTTTAAACTAGCCACTTTTAACCATTCAAAATGGTGACAACAGAGTTCAATCTTATCTATTCCAAACAATTACCCCTTATCCATTGATGATTGATAGTCACATTATTCCCTTTTCTGAAGTAAGTAGTAAGATTAAATGAGGAGATTAATAATTCCAAGAATATTTTATTTTCATTTATCTAGTCATAAAGAATTGAATGAAATTTGTTTGCGGTTGTTGAAAATTTTATTTTCAGATATCCCGCAATTTTGGCATCTTTTCAACAATTGCTTGACTTTTGGGAAATTCAGCAACCCAAATTATTTACTCACATTTGTTATGGTAATTTCTAAATTCAGATGTTTTAATTTAATTTCAAAGGGATTGGTAGAGTTCATACCATTGTGAAATATATACAAAGACACAAATACAGATAAAACAAAACAAATGATTTTCAGATGTCTAAGTAATTTATTTTTAAATAAGAATTTACTTCTATTTTTCTGTGGTCAACCTCAAATATACAGATGAACAAAAACATTTTCTGGGAAATCTACACGCTACTTTGAAAACATTTGATTTTTTAAAAAATTTGTTGAGTGTTTTCTTGTTATTACTAAAAAGAAAAAGCCCAAATGAAAATAAAATGAATTTTATTGAGGGAGAAAAAATATTCTCTTTCCAGATCAAAAGAAAACTAAAATATTGTCAAGATGAAAAATATGTTACTCAAGTTTCCTGTTTTTCCAATCTCAAAGTGAGAGTTCTGTTCAAACAATTATTAATTTTTTTCTCAGTGAAGGTGAACCTGAATTTATTCCTTGAAAGATTTAACAATAAAATGCGTCAAAGTAATAAATGAAGGAAATGAAAGCACCATTGTATAAATAAAATGAATCATGTAATCAATAAATGGTGGACATGTCGTATGAACTCGAGTCACTTCTTGGTATATTTGCATTTCTGAGCTATCAAGGTAACCCCTTTCACTCAGAGTCTCTAAAATGTTGCTCAAAGGTTAATATCATGATCTCTCTGAAATGCTTCAAAGCAACAGACATCATTACTGATGTTGACAGCACCTTTGATGCCTGTGAGTGAGTAAGATGTTTTGTTTCTTGAAATATATTACTTGCTGGGTTGACTATCTATGTTGTAAAGAGCATCATTATAATTGTATATGGCTGCAAAGTAACAAGATGTTCCAAAAAAGTTCTAATATTAAGATATAAATTACGAAGAGATTAGTCTTTCTTCTATACATTTAGAGCATAACAGCTTCCTTAGATCTCAATATGATGTGTGTAAAGACATACGGAAAAAATAGGCCATTGTAGACGTAAATGGTTCGTAAGTGCAGCTGCTGGATTTGGTTCCAATCATTCTATTGCATACTGAAGTCATTATATTGTGACTGGCTTTGTCTGCTTGTTAGTTATTGAGCTTAAATCCTGCAGAGACATGTTTGATTGTGGTGCCATGACTATTTGACCTGTTGTGGGTCAGTTTGGTGCTGTCACCAATAAGGGTGATTTAGCTAATTGGGCTGAGCTAGGATCTATGGTTTCCAATTGTCCCTCAGATGGAAGTGAGGACAGTAATGCAGATGCAGCTGTGAATTTGGTGGAGGCAACAAAATTTGGAGTTCTTAATGATTTTGGCATGGTGTAAGGTGGTGCAAGTTGACACATTATGTATCAAATCAGTTGACTGAGCAGGGCATTCATTTGCATACTGAAAGCTCCTATGTTATCATTTCTAACTCCCATCGCTGGGTACTTAGAGGCAAATTGATATTAGGATGACACAACAGTAGTACTGTTGACTGGTGTTCATTAATGAGGTGGTAGAATCAAGGATTTTGGTCCATTCACAATTTCTCTTTGCAGAATATGTAGAGGCCATTCTTCATTGTACGATGTTGTGCTCAATCATGCCAGAGCTTTGTAGTCACCTGAGGCAGTGAAGTTCTTGTGTGACTGACATTTATTCATATGAGTTTCTGTAAACTTCACTGGTGAATTATGCAATTGGATGCTAGATGTTCTTGGGTAACTGGAAAAGAGTTGATAATGTCTGTGGATGGTGTCAATTGCACAGTCATCATTATGAAGTTGAGCTCATGCCTTTGTTTACAACAACTCATAGACCAGTTTATATGCTTGCTGTAATTTCTTTTGCATTTGATGCAAATGTTGCAGGAATTAACATGATTCTTGAATTCCCACCTGTAATTGGACAAATTTGTGCAAAGCCAGAATTTTTCATGCAATCACGGGCTTGGTTAAAATATCTGATACAGATTTTATTCGGCATCTTTGCCATCTTTGATCATTAATAAGGTGGTGCCAGGTAAAATCTGTCTTGTGTTTCTTGAAGAAATCGGCCGTAGTGATATTTACTCCTGGATCAATGGCTTGGAGTCTCTTGATGAGATTTCTTCAGCTTTGCATCAGTTGCTTATTCCAGGAGTTGGAATGGTAGTGGTATAAGAGGCAAAGGAAACTTTGATGGCTTGTTTATTACACAGCTTATTGCATGTGTGGCAAAATATGTTGCCTCTTCCAATTATGTTGAATATGGAGTTAAGGGTCAGCATTGGGTACGGGTCAAGGTCCTCCAGTACCTTGCTGAGGGTGCCTTCGGAGTTAGGGACTACTTGGCCTCCACTTCCAACATGTGGATTTACATACATTAACTGATGAAATGCCACTTATTTTGTTGGTTAAATATCAGCGCAGGGAGAGTTATTGATTTTACACAGTACTTGAATGTCTGTAAAAATCAAAATTAAGACTGGAGTCCTGATATCAATATTAGGTCTGTTACTCATTCTAATTTAGTGTTTATTTTACTTGGCAGATTTCATCTCCTTTACTCTTTCTAATTTAATGAACCTTACTTTTTGATAAATGATGTGTTACACAAAATTATTATGTAATGTCTTTTTTTCTTTTAAATACAACAATTTTAAAGATATAAGCAATGAACAATTTTTGAAAAATTAAATCGCCTTCAAGAATTATTGTTTGAAAAACCTGAATTTTCTTTCTGTAATCATGAAATATGCTAAAGATCATTAGAATTTAAGGGAAAAAAATTTTCATTTTCCAAATGATGCACGTAGCCATCAATTTCTTTATCAATACATCTTTTTTTATTTGCAGATGTTGGCAATAGAGGATTACATTCATCAGACAGTGCCATGTTTACATTGTAAGAAGAAACAAAAATCCTTATTTCAATCTTTAACATGACAATACATTATCAAGAAGGAGAATATTGTTAAGCTTCAATGAGTATATTTTTTGAAAGATTCACCGGAAAGAAACTATTTTCCTGTGAATTGGGCAGATCTGCATTTTCACAGAAATCAAAACTGAGTCAACACAGAATGAAGACAACATTTTTTTAAAGTGTATCCCTTTACTTTTTCAAGAACTTCACATTGAAGGTCATATTTGAGGAAAGCCATATTTGCTTGCAGTGTGCAGATCTACATTTTCAATTAGTTCATTTTTTGAAAGAATCACCAGAACTCAAAACTGAAGATAAAGTATATTCTTGAATAGTGAATTTCCATTGTACAAGATAAATGCAAGTAAATACTGGAGAGAGACTGTTACAGTTAAATTCAATCACCTGCTTGCCAGTCTATTATTTTGTTTAGCCACATAAAATGAACATCTTAAACTTGATATTCAAGACCAGTACTTTCTTTGATAATTTTGATTGACCTTTATTTTCCATATTCAATATTGAAAATAAACGCACAAATATTTCCTCTTTTCCTTTTTTGTGGTTGCCTCCGTTTCGTTTGTATCTCATCAGAATATTCACAAGAATCCTGTTCAATTTTACCTCCTGTAATTTTTTAGGGGAAGATTCTTAAAATTAGTTTATATCAAGCTTACATTAAGTAGTAGCTTTCAATTTAACAAATATGTCATTCAAATATCTTTGTGGCATTTGCAATTTACGCTGCTCTCATTCCTGCATATGTTGTGATTCTTGTCAAACTTGGATGCACTATAGTTGTCTGGACTTTGATCAGACGGTTATTTTAGATCTTCACACCGAACTTGCCAATGAACAATATTTTTGTACATCATGTTCCACAAAAGACGGGGTTTTCAAATATGATGAATCTCTTGCACGACTTGAAAAAGGCAACACCCTCGAGAAATTGAAAAAAATTGCTAAAATGGAGAAAATGATGTTGCCACAAAAAGAGTTCCAACCAATAAAAAGTCATGATTTAATATCAATGGTTAATCAAGATGATTATGTAAATAGAATTTTGGAAAATTATAACACCCGGAACTATAAAGCCCTCTGTTCAACTAGTAATGGAAACTGTCTCTTTAACTCTACCTCTCTGCTTCTTTCTGGTTCCGAAAGAATAGCTACTGAACTAAGAGTGCGTACATGTTTGATGATGGTGCTCAATCGTGAAAAAATACTCTGTAATGAAAACCTTTCTGAAATTTGTGATACTTATGATGCTTCCTGCTTAAAGTGTGCTGAAGACAAGACGTGGGCAAATGCTTATGCTATTGCAGGACTTTCAATGGCTATCAATATGAGAATTTTATCTATTTTTCCCCCTCAAAATGGAATCCTTGATAAAACTGCTATATATTTGAATCGCTACTTCAACCCAGAAAATAGGTTGGTCGATGAAATTGTTTTGTTCTGGAGTGGGTATTACAATGCAAAAGGCTATTGGGTCACAAACCACATTGTTCCTCTTGTTCCTTTTGTAAATGATGAAAATATAAATTCCGAAACCTCTGATCCTCCGGTTACTATGACTTCAAAAGAAACACAAACAATTATAAAAGAAGAAATAGATGAGGATAAATCTATGAGTTCTTATCATGAGAGGGATAAAGAAGATATGTTAATTTATAGGCAAAACAGTGCAAACAATGAAGAGAGAGCTGCCAAAAAATGTAGAATTGAGAATGTAAGATCATTGAAAAATGCCATGATCATCGATCATTTGCAAGATAATTTTTTTGACGATATTGATACTCAACAACTTCTCGACATAACAAGGACGTCAGATGTCTCAAAATTCGAGAAGTTTTTCACTTCAGCACGCGAGATTTATGGATTTATTAGCTCATCCAAAAATATTTTTAATGATTATCCCATTGGTATAAAGTCTAATTGCCAGTTTATTTTGAAAGATAGCCAAAGTCGACATCAGTTTGGTCTTACTAGAAATTTTTATGATGATTGTGGTGAATGGGATTATGTTAAAAAGAGATATCACACTGATTTTTATTTGCGAGACAGTTTTAAAATTATTTACAAAAGAGAAAATGAATTTCATTATAGAAAAATGATTTTAGGTGATAGAGTGTTTATAAGAATTGAACCTCAGCCAAAAAATGAAGATATAATAAATATTGTCCGTTATGAAGTGACACACAAATTTTCAAAAGAATTCATCAGAAGAGTTTCAATCGTTATAGATCCTCAAAATCCTGAAATATCTGAACTAATGCTTTATCAATATAAAGGAAATCAACCTCTAAACTCTAGCCTCAAATGAACAAATCCAGAGATCATTGAAAAATATTAGAGATAATATAGACAAGCCAACAAAAAAAAAAATTAATATTAGATTGGTGCAAAAATCTTTTTTTTTTTTTTTTTTTTTTTTTTTGTAATTTTAAACTCTGATGCTTACTTTGGAATGAAATATTATTCAGCGGGAATATACTATTTCAAAGCATGAATTTCACTCTACTCATTCAAGTGGAACATTTTCATTTTACAATTCATTCTGGTCTATTTGTGGCTGTCTAATCAAAGATGAAAAACAAATTCAAGAAATTTTGTTGAATGGAAAGTGCTCGCAACATTGACCTAGTATTTAGCCAGGGGACTGTCAACAAATGCACAGCTCAACATTGGTTTCCAAGATTTCAAAATCGGAATGAGAGGCTTGATGATGTGTACATCTTTCTGTGATTGACAACATGCAATCTAGGGCCATTGTTGAGGTGGGCCAGCTAAAACAACTCGAGGTTCCTGTGGAACTAAATATTGAACATTCAACAGTCGTTCGACATTTGTACCAAAAACTATGTGAATGACTGTGCAGAAATTGACTGAGGTGGGCTATGAACTCTTTTTCACCCAGCTTACTCACCTGGCCTCTTTCCAACCAACAACCACCTTTTCAAGCATTTCAACCCAATTCTGTGAACGAAGGTCAACATCAACCAAGCTGCATTTCAAAATACCTTTGAAGGAATTATTGGTTCTTGGACCCTGGATTTCTATGCTTTTGGAATAAATGGACTCGTTTCTAATTGGCAAGAACGTGTAGATTTTGAAGGTTTTTCTTTGATTAATAACTTTCATTCTAAGCTGTGATATACTGCTTCAAAGGTGACAAACTGCAAATTTTTTTTGCGCCACCTTAATGCATTTTGTTTTGTTTATTTCCATCAGCTGAAGTATTATAAATTATTATTTTAGTTTTTTATGCCCATTATTTACTTTCATCTTTATTTATGGCTTTTTATCGCAACTTTTACTCGGGTCAATTCCCTCCAGCATCGAGTAAATGGTGTTTGATCTGAAAATAAAGAATAAAGCTCGGGTTGGTTTCAAACCCACATCCCCAATGGGAAGCACTGTTTATGCTGGCCTGCTCTACCGAGACTCAACCATAGAACCGAAGTTCAAATAGTACCCTTGAATCCTTTATACCTCTCAGCAGCTATGTTTGTTTACATTCTGAAAGTTTCAGAATTTTAATACTTGTTTTTTTGGGTTTTTTTTTTCATGAGATGAAGTGTTGTTATATCTTATTTTAAATTTTCATGACTTCTTTTTACCTTCATCTTCATTAGTTGCAACAAATGAATTGATATCAACGCAGAATCTCTAAACCATGTGATTAAAAGCTGTTCTGATTGGCTAAATTAAAAAGCCTGAAGATTTAATTGCTATAACAAAATATTAATGTTCAGTTCGTGGATCTTGAAAAATCTTTATATAAATGTGGAAATTGTTGGCTAATTGATCATAAAAATAAATATAACTGTCATGTATGAATGAGCTTTTCTGATATAAAAAGAAATAATTGATGAGAAGTTGTTAAATGGGAAAATTGGCAAAGTGATCTCTTTGAATTTTATGATGGGAGTCACATGATCTCAAAAGCCAGGATCCAGAAAAAGTGAGAGAGCAACTCAAAGTGGTGCAATTTATATAAATTTATTATTTGACTTTTTTGAAAAATATTTGAAATTTCCAATGAAATCTGGCAGCATAAGTTTCTTCAGTTTTCAAATTGGTCTGTCTGGCTATGTTTGTATGCATCACGCATACAGGCCACACCAACAGAGCCAGAGGGCTGAAGATTTAAACATTTACTTATTATGTCTAGAAAAAACTTTCTTTTTTTTTTTTTTTTTTTTTTTTGCTCCTCCCCAAATAGTTTTTAGTGGGGTATTCAATTTGCAATGTAAGTTTATGCTAAGTTGATCCTTTACTCTGTTTTTAGCAGCATTCACGCCTGTTTTGTTTTTTTTTGGTTTTTTTGGGTTTTTTTTTTAAATTGAAACTTTTTCAGTGAATGGAAGGTGAGAGATGTAACTTATCAATCACCCTTTTTTTTTCCAATTTTTTTTATTGATCTCCCTAACACCACATGCTACCAGAAGATATTGGTCATGTGACAGTTTCTTTCTGGGATTTTGATTCTACTGCTTTTGATTTGCAAAAAGAATTTCACTTAATAATAACTAAGTTCATTTTTATAATTATGTACTTGAGTGTTATGGTGAATTTATAGCAATAAAACTAGGTTTTGATGACTGTGTTTTTGAATGGCATTCCTTAACACTGATGTGACGGCTGCTATGCATCATTGTGATAGACTTGCAAGTTGCCTGACATTGAAAGTACAACCCATATCTTTATGAAGTGCATAGCTCTGATGTCCAAAAGACATTTTCAAATACACAAAGCTGAGAAGATATCGTAATGATTGTGAATAAGCATAATTGAAGAGTTTACATTTGAATCACTTAAATACACTATATTGATTTTATTGTATTTGAGGGAAGTGTGTTGATCAATATTTTCAGAAAGAACCAGGTGTAAGTGGACATTGAAGAGAAACCAAGTTTGTGGATCAGCATTTTCAAAAGATTCAAGTTCGAAGGAACACGTACGCACCGAAGAGAGACTATATTCTTGTGATGTGCTCAGGTCATAATAATCAAATAGTTCATCTTTAAAAACACACACTTGTGAAAAATCATACTATTGTGAAGTGTATATGTCTGTATTTTCACCAAGAGAAACCATTTACTGGCAAAGTGTGCTGGTCATGGTACAAATTGTTGATCATTAAAAACTCAAATGTGAACACGAAAGAAATTACAATCCTATGAATTGAATCTGCATTTTTGTGGAAACCTACATTGAAAATTCTGCTTGCAGAAACACATTGCACAAAAACTATTTTGGAATACCTTTTTTTTTTTTTCTTGTATACAAATATGAACAGAAAAGGGTTTTGTTTTAAAATAAGTAATTTTCTCTTGTTACTGACTTCTTGAAAGTACATCAAAGAAAGAAATTGTCTCTTCAAATGGGATCAGAGTTTTGATGCATTTTACTATGAAATGACTTGTGGCAGTACAAAATGAAATGATTTTGGTATATGCTTAAGTTCCCAGAACCTTTTCCTGAAATCAACAGAATAAATTACACTGTTTAAAACCTATTTTTTTCTGGGACTTGTGCACTTACCTATTATTTTAGAGAAATGTGTGAATACTTATTTTTCAGCCATTTCCTATTTGTAAAGCCAAAATATTTCTTCTGTGTTATTTTTAGAATCTTGAAAAAGTTTCCTCAATAGATCACCTGTAAATATTTTCAGTTGAAACTTATTTTGGGGAAAAACATTTGCATTGAAATTTTTTAACAATTGACTCGAAAAGAGAAGTGTAAATGCTCTGCTGAAATTCTAAAGTTATTTTGTATACAGATTTGATTTTTGTAATAAAACATGGTAAAATCTTATAAGTGTTTTCTTCTTTCCATATAAATACCATTTTTAATTTTAATATTCATACCAATTTAAGTTGAGATTCTATTCATGTTAATGACGGTCTCGATAGCTAACAGGGACAAAGAGAGAATATAGATTTAAAACAGTGTAACTTCACATCAGCAGTGGAAAAAGAAATATTACTTGGTAGATTGCTGCTGCAATTGAACTCCTTATTCCTCCTGTTAAAAGAAGGACCATTAGATGAGATCCCTGGAAGCTATGTTTTTTACCAATGATATCTACTAACAGAACGGTTCCTTCATAATTGTAAGTTAAAGATAGGTCCAAATAATTGTGAAATTATTATATATTAACACCCTTTTTTTGAGGTGTGGTATGAATCCTTCAATACTAAAGGTTGAACACTCAAGAAGGCATGGCATATGAGATCCGTACCTCCAAATTGTCTGCAAAATATAAATACTTCACTCCATGTATTTCGGCGTCTTCTGTTCTTCCTTTTCCATTAATATTTTTTTGATATAAGCCATTTTTTCTCTTGACAATTTTTCTGACACAAAAATAACATTTCAATTATCAACACACAAAAAAATAACTTTTTTGAAAAATTTATTTATTTTTCTATAAAGCTAAAGCATCATGCCCTCTTGAGAGACAACCTCCAATAGAATATAATGGCCGGTGACTAAGTCCCCATTTTCTATTGCATGCGTCTGCTTGGTAATCCTTGCAAATCTCAAACTTGGTTGACACTAGTACTGTATACATCCCATCCAAGTTTATGAACATCCATTTGGTAGGATGCAAGTCCACCAAAGAAATACCTCCACCTTAATCACACAGCTCTGAGTGTATTCAATTAGCTGTGGAGAGCAATTTGGAAATTTGTCTTAATAGAGAGTTTTCCAAACTCTTAGCTCATACCAGATATTCAACCCAGGACCTTTTGCGTGCTAATCATTATAATCTGGCATTACAGTCAGATGGTGCAAATTCACTCCTGTAGTTGTCTATAAAAATAATTTGGAAAATTTTAATCTTTGACATATTAGAAACCATTGAACAAAACTATCATAATAGGTTGCTTCAGTGTAACTCTATTCTGCCTATGTATGTGTCTGAAATGTCTACAGATGGCACCAGTCAACCTATAAGGCTGAAAATTAGCATTAGTACTTCACTAGACCCCATCTGAAAACTCAGAAGTGCTTTTGGGGGCCTTTTTTTTTTAAGAAAACAAAAAACCCTATTTTGAGAATTTTGGAATTTGCAATGAATATTTATGCTGAATTGGTCACCGGTTCATACCCACTTGTATTTTCTTTTTGAAAATTTTGACATTTTACTGATTGCTGCCCAACAAAAGGAGAGATCTTATTCATTGATCATCATTTTTTGTTTCCAATTTTTTAATAGATCACCCTTGATATGGCATTCTGCCAAAAGACAATGGTCATGTGACATTTTCTATGGAGTGGCTAACCAGACTTGTAATTGTATATTTTCATTGATTTTCAAAATTTTTTTTTCGTATCAAGTTTAAGGGACTGAAATGATATAATAACATTTCCTTCGTTGATTACTTAAGCAAAAAGTAACTATATTCTCTCTTCTTGCTCTGTACTGTGAAAAATGCATTCAGCATTTTTTTTCCACTGCATGAATATTTAATAAAAATAACTTGAAATATGGGTTTCTCTTCAAATTGATAGACATTGATTACTTCCCTTGACAGATACAGTGTCATCTCTCCCATCCCTGTCTGTCACCAAAGATGCCGATACCATTCTGAAAAATAGGTTGGTCAGGAATATGAAAATTCAAACAAATACCCCAGGCTCATATACACACGTTTTGGAATGGAATAAAATTTCCCCTTTGGATTTTGGAATACCCCCTTCCCCCGAGTTGAGAACCACTGATAGATTACTGAAGAAGGTAATTTATATGTTGAGAATATAATATGAATATGATGAAAAAAAAAAAGTTCATTTAGATGTGTGAAGAAGTTCTGTAGAATTCCCAGTTGAAAACAAGTTTTCTGCTGATTTTTTTTTCTTTGCACAAAGCAAATATATCCAGAATTTACCAGTATTTGATCTGAGAAGGCATAAATATTTAATCATATTCACTGAAAAAAATTTTAATCGAATTTGCAATTTCAAAACCTTGTATGTATTCAATATTTGGTTAAAAAAACGTGGACCCTCTCTCTCTAAGTGGTCAGAGGTTAAGGGAGACATTTTTCTCTCTTTCAGGAGGTAATAAGTGAAGGTAAACTTTTTTCCACCTTCAATGGGTCAAAAGTGAAGTGAAAAGGCTGAAAGCTTTAGTCCTTTCCTTTTTATTCCTTGAATATTTAACATAGTACTTCAACATGAAGAATAAATCTAGAAAATTGTTTGAAAAGAAATTAAAAGGATTTTCCTACCAATGAATATTTATGTGTGAATTGCTGTAAGGAATTCTTGGTTAACAGTTGCTTAATCCATGATTAATGTGAGAATGCTTCTTATACAGAGCAAAAATAGATTTCTTTAATCAAAAGGAGATTATCATAAGTTTACTATCATCTTCAAGAGGGATAATCAGGAAGAAAATTGGGCAAACAGGGAAATGAGGCTTATTTGACACTTTTTATTTGTAACATCTATCTATATTGTTTATTCATATCTATATATCTATAATTTAAGTATATAGTACTTTTCCATTTCATCAAAGTATTTGAATTGCAAGCTGAGGTTTTTATTTACCAAAAGAGAATTCGGCCATATTTTTACAAACAAAATGAATTGAGAAGTAAAAATTTATTTCTCAGTTATTTTTTTAGATATGTATTGAGTACAATCCTACCAGCTTCATCTCACGTATTTGAATTTGTAACCTTAATTAAATATTTGGAAATTATTTGATTACATGAGAACAAATCATTAATCTTTTTGCACAAAGTAAATTGTTTCAACGTTTTGTCAAATGAAAAGATTAGAGAATCGGCCGTATCAATTTCGCATTTGAAAATTTTCAGTTTTTTAAATTTTGTTAATTTCTTCATTTATTGATAAAAAAGAAAGCAAAAATAAGTGTGTTGAACAAATGAAATGAAAAATGGATTGCCTTTGGTAAATTAAATGGATCTTGATGATGCTGAATAATAAAATTGAAAAATGTCGGCTTTGTTATGAATTATGTCCCTTGATCTTGATTCTTCATAGATAGTTTTTTGTTTTGATCAAAAATATTTTGAGAAAAATTTGCCCAGAAAGCAGTCATCATCAACAGCGGCCTCCTTTTAAGATCTGTCATTGGACGTAGGCCTTTTCCAAGATTCGCTAGATCTCTCAATTGTGGGCGTCATGCTATCTCATTTTTTACTGGCCACAATTTTGCAAAGGATCCATTTTGTGAGTCATGATGTTCAACATAGCTGTGCGTATGTGTGCTGCCTCGACATTGGTGAAGTGAAATGGGCAAAGTTAGTGCAGAGATAGGTCACAGTGGAAAAATGGTCAAGATCGGATGGGTTGGGGGATCGACGAGATGATAACGATCTTAGGGAGAAGGAAAGAGAGAGAGAGAGTGGCAGGCAACAAGTGCCAGGGCTAGGAGTGTAACAAGCTAGGTATGCTGGAGCTAATGAGCATTGGACCATGTGCATCCAGGGGTTTTATGGGGGTCATTGGAGGAAGTGACATTTTTTGTATTTAGCTAAAAGAAGAGTTTTGTATTTAATTCCTAACTAAAAGAATAGGGGATGCTATACAACCAACAAACATTGCAATATGAGATATGTTAAGAAATGTTTTTCTTTCTTTCTGAAGAAAGAATACAACTTTTATAACATTTTGATTTTGAGAATTTAAAAAAAAAGTTCTTTCATTACCTCATCAAAAAATAAGATCATTTTCACCATTGATGTAAAATGATGTAAATAGACTCCCCTCCCTCCCCCGCGAAAAGAAACATATTGTGGAGATGTTCAAAAACTAATTTGCTATAAACGTTTCCAGGGGATCATATCCATACCCACAAAAAATTCATTGGTTTATGCTGAATAGTTTGGGCGGTAGGTGGGAACGAATAGACAGACAGGATTATAAGATTTAATATCCTTTGCTTTGCTTTGAAAGCGAGATATTGCAGGTTGAAGTCAAATAGTTTACATCAGTTTTTATAGTTTAATACGTATGTGTTATGTATACAACAAACAGAATTTGATTAAAAAGAGTTTGGGTGAGAGACATCATTATACCTCTTGCCAGGCTGGCTCCAGTGAACATTTTTTCAAAGGGCCTAGGATTGGCTAACAAACAGTAATTCTTTTTATCATGTAACTGCTTACTGCTACATACACATATTGCCCTGTTGCTGCAGATTTTTTATCTCATACAGGCAGGAAAATGGCACGTTTTTCCACAGGCATTTGGAGTCTCCTTTTATACAGATTATGAAGACCCCATCAAAACCACATACAAGCTGCAAATCATTCAATGCTGCAAACAACAATTTTATCAACAATAAAGAACTTATTAATTCAGAGATTATTATTTGATAACTTTTCAAAAATTACACGATTTTTATATATGATTTTATCATCTATTTATTCTGTATTTTGTCTATTTACAATGATACTGATATAATTATCAGAGATGTTTTCGTTTCAACAAAAGTTTTGTTTTGTTTCATCCGCAAATTTCCATATATTTATTTTATTCTGCGAGAAAATGAAAATAGTTTTGTTAGATTTTTCATTTTTTTTTAATTAATAGTAAAAATGAACCGTTAAGTAGTTATTGATTTTTTTGTCTTGTTTTTGCTTGAAAGTAAAAAATTGTGGGAAAAAATTTCATGAATTAAAAATGAAAAGAAATAAAAAAATTCATGAAAGAGAAACAAAAGTAAATCAAGACATTGTATTATTACTGCTTTGAACAAATACGTATTTTAAAGTTGTTTTGCCTTGAATATTTCTTTTTATTTCACAATCTGAATTCTAATCAAGACCACCGTGGTTGAGCCAAAAGTTTTTAATAATCCTGATAATAATAAAATGGGGCTTTTTCTCCTTCAATAAATTTGAGATAGCCTGTATATGAAAAATAGCTCTAAAAACAAATTTTCATTAATTATAAAGGAAAAGAAATAAGAGAATTCATGAAAGAAAAATTGCATTTGTTCGGCACCTTTCCTATCTCAATAAATTCAAGACAGCCAGTATGGAAAAAAAGCCCCTCCCCATTTTTATTTGTTAAAAATGAAAAGAAATAAGTGTATTCATGAAAGAAAAACAGCAGTAAGTTGTGCCATAAATATTTGAAAAAAAAAAACTCTACAAAATTTCCCGGATGGTCGAATCATGTTTCTTTGGGCTCTTTTACTCCCTTGATAAATTCGTGATGGGCAGATTTCTTGATGGGCAATTTCACTGATGGGCACTTTTCCGGGTACCGTTACGGATATAACTTTCGTTTCAGAGGGCGCTCTTCAGGCGGTGAGGTACAAATATCAGCGTAATGGGCGACTTAGCCTTGATCGTGGTCAGGCTATCACGTTAAATTCTAATCCACCCAAATGATTGTAACCGTAAATCCCAATTTACTTAATCTTTATTAAATGCAGAAACCACCAAAGTTTACTCATTCGATCATCTAGTAAGTATTAGAAGCTTCATTTTACGGTAATTCATGCTCTAATGGGTTTTTAATACGGTTGGCTATAAAAAGGCTACTTTCGGGTAACTTGAGAAGCGTGATACATGAATAAACAAAACAAAAAACTTCTCATTCAATTATATCTTTAGCTGATCAATACGTTGTTTTGAAATATCGGCACTTCTTTCTGCTATTTCGTTTCATTATAATGAATGAAATCACATTATTTCTTCTTTGACTAATTTTTTTTGTTTACACTTGTTTCTCATTAACTTTTGAGGTTTCCTGTACATTTATTGTCTTTTTTTGTTTGTCAGTATGATAAAATGAAATTGAATTTTATCTTTAAATTAATTATCCCCTACCATTCGTATGGCGTTAGGGTTACCAGAGGCCGCGAATGCTTAAAATTAGCGAATAATTTTTACTGATCCCCACTTCATCAAAACCCACAAATCTTGTACCCTAAACTTTTTGATAAACAAACTCTTTACCATTCCAACATTGTAAATTACAAATTACTAAATACAGTGAAGCGTACTGTAAAGGAAATTAAAACTCAACTTCATTCTTCTGCTAGTGGTGTTAGTTTTGTCGATTATGGCGGAATTTTTCTCATCTTGAATCACTGCTCAGCTAAACACAACATTTGTTTAGATATTATTGTTGGGTTAACCTTATTCATCTTTTCTGATATATGTATCTATACATCCTGACTTCGCCCAGCCATAATCAATAGATGCTTAGAATTTCTCTCCCCTCCCTCAACGAGTAGGGGAGGGGGAAGGTTTTTTGTTTTTGTTTTTTTTTAGATTCCCCTCCAAAATGAGGTTTTAATGGGAGTTCAGTTTTCGATGTAAGTTTATACTAAATTGATCCCTTAGTTTGTGTCCACCTCCTCTTTTTTTCGGAAATTTGGGCCTTTCAGTGCCCATCATAAGGCAAGAGAAGTAACTCATTCATTGATCACCTCACCTTAACTCATCGTGCTGCCAAAAGACATTGGTCAGCAGGTGGTTGAGAAAGTAAACACCCTTTCACAAATATCTCATTTGTTAGACATGTAACTGCTGTTGCTGTAATTGACCACCACTACCCATAACAGACCGGTTTAAACACTTTGGCTGGGTTAAGGCTATTCATGCATTCTAACACATATACATTAGCTGTACCAATGGGAAAATTCCTTGGTAGATTTGCAAAATTAAATGGCTTGTCAGTTTAGGCTAGTTCAAGGGATATTGGCACCACAATGCCTGCAATTGAGAGGTGTGCCGTATCTTTGGGAAGATCTATGTCCAACAATGGATGTTAAAAAGCTGCTGCTATTATATCACCATTTAGTTATCCCCATACATCCTAGTCTTCATCATTTTCAGTTCAATGTTATGTTGAGCTACTCCCATAATTTCAAATCTGATGTTATAAGTTTTGAGCTATTCCAGTGCAGTAATATAATTTCAATCTCAAGTATATTGCCAGTGCTACTGCTATGATGAACGGGATACTAGGACTGATTCAGCATACTTTTTCATAAATAGACATGGACTTGTTTCTTATACTGTATAATAGTTCTGTCTGTACCTCGAGTACTGTGTACACGCCTGGTCAATGTACTTGGAGAAAGATGAAAATCTTTTAGAAAAAGTCCAGAGTACCAGAATGAAAAAGTCATGTAAACAGATTGAATGAGTTCAGGTTATCATTTTTAGGAAATAGAAGGGATCAGAGAGACTCAATAGAAATGTTTAAGATTATTTGTGGTTTAGAATGGGTGGATCCTAATGTATTTTTACTAGAAGGTTGAACAAAGGACTGGGGGTCACAGATATATATTAGTGGGAAACAGAAGTAAATTAGATATCAGAAAATTCTCTTTTAGCAATCGAGTGGTGTGACTTCGGAATTGATAGTGCTATCAACAGATATAAATGATTATGATGTTTGTTACTCCAACACAAAAGTTTAAGGCCCGAGGTATCGTGTAAAGTCAATCATGATGTGTGCTTCTATATTCAATTTGTATATTTTTTTTTCTGATGTAAATAAATTTTCTAATGTTCTGATTGTTTAGGTAGGGACATGGAAGAATCTTGCTCTTCTGAAGAGAACTCATCAGTAATATGAAAAAAGGTAAATACAGAGGAATGATATTTTTACTTTTTGAAAACAAATATTATTTTTGTTTAGAATTTAGATCTTATTACCTTTCATACGTGGAATTCAAATGCAAAAGACAAAGGAAGATAGCCAGAAATGCTGACCAGTGTTGTCACAAGAATTATCTATGTAACCTTATTGAACTGGAGATATTTTTGAATAGAAATATTATGAATGTTACATGTATCATGTGAACAAAATATTTACAGTAAAAGTTTTACTTGCTGTAACACCTAGTTTAAAAAAAAAAAAAAAAAATGAACTACTTATTGAATTTTAATAAAATTTTCATAACTTATCCAATAATAGTCAAAATTTATTTCAAGTAAGTTTCCATTACAAATTTCGGAGAAAAAATTTTTTCTTTGTGATAACAAGATCAATGCTAATTTATTCATTTTATTTAAATTTGAAAATAATTTCATTTTAAAACTGCATGTAGTATTCTCATTCAGCCATGGTAAATGTGAACTTCACAAACCGTTCTTCTTTACATAATAAGGAATATAAATTGAACAATAAGTTGAAATTTTCAGCCCTCTAGCTGCATTGGTGTGGCTTGTATGCCTGACCTAAAGATTAAAAAAATCTCAAGAAACCCAAGTTGACAGTTTTGGTTGATGGTTTCTAATACCATCCTTTATTTTTATCTGATGTGTATACCATTCATTTCTAATAGTATTTCTGACAAAATCATTTAAATGAAATATAAACAGTATCTTGGTTGTTCCATGTTCTGAATTGTGTGCGTAACTAAGCTTCAAGAGCATCCCTTTCATTATGTACAGCATCTCTACTGGTTATCTCCCTTTGAAAAATCGATTGAGTTGAGTGTAATGGAAGTTTACAAAATCGAAAGAACTATTTACCGCTATATGTAATTGACCATCGCTAATTGGTGATTTTGCTGGATCATAGAGTTCAATTGATTAGCTACATTTTTGATGGCTAGCTGCTTTATCTTTGCCTGAAAGTTCATTCATGTCACTTCCAAAGGGGAGAGCTTGAGTTAGCTACTAAGCAGACTTACATGTCATCAGGTGAAGAGCTGTCAGGATTGTCATCTTCATTGTGGAAGGTGACCAAGATATCAGGAATTGATGATGGCAGTGGTAGCACATCTGGGTAAGCAGATGTTGAGGGCACTGGATTTTCAAGTGGTGACTCCTCTGTTGCATGCTTTTGTAGCCATTTTTCAAAATCATATCTTACAAGCTGTATTGTTTCATATATTTTGGCCTTTCTCCTAATATTTTGTTCTGTAGCATGTAAATGCTCATTATTTCTCGTTCACTTATTTAACTGTGTTGCTCTAGATCTTTTTGCAGTTCACCTATCAACAGGATTAAGCTATCTGTGGAGACTCTTTCTGTTACATCTTCCCCTTTTTCTTTACTGCTTTCTCCTCTCGACTTGAAACAATCTGCCCAATATCTGAGTCAGTATAATAACGAACATCAGCTACATTCATCTATTCCCTGAGAGTATCTTTATTCACCCTCAATGCAAGATCCCTGGCGGTAGGATCAATCAGATTATGAGTAAAAGAGAGCAGATTATGTATAATCTGATTTTCTTCCAAAGCTCTAAATCCTGTAAAGTCATTTCAGATGTCTTCACTAGGTGCACATTTGAACATTAATCCTGGCCGAAATTCATGTCATCCATTTTTCAGTTTGAATATCTCTAGAGACTTCCCAAAAATGGCAATACTGTAAATAATATCTCCATTAAATTCCTTAGATAAATCACAGGAAATTGTGTTATACCTTCAGAAGCATGAGAAGCACTTCTTCTATTCATTGGAACTTCCGCTGGTATTGTTGACAAGTGTATATATTTACTTTTAAATCTGGCGCCTAAAATCCAAGGTAGACAACTAGCCTTCACATCAGATCGAAGGGACGTAACTCATCTTGGCGCAGATGAAATTACACAGGTCAAAATTAGTGCCGAATTAGTGATGGTCAACTGTGATAATTTCCTTTGTTTTTACTTATTCTCTGAGTAGGTATTTTCTAAATGTATACACAAAGATTTAGCACACAGAAAACACCTAGATTTCAAGATATTTCCCAGAATCATGTATGTCCTGGAGTTTAATGAAATTCTTAGTACTTATGTAAGAAATGAAAATGTTTTTTTTTTTGTTTTGTTTTTTTAAATTTCATACCAAATTTCTGAAAACTGTTTTTTTTTGTTTTTTTTAATGTGATTATACTATAATTGTACCCCTCTTCCAATTAATTAAGTTGATAATTTAGTATACTTATGATTCGGAGACTTCAATGATTTTTACACACATTAGAGATTAGGGTTGCAATTAACAACAAAAAAAGAATTAATATTTTCTTTATAACACTAAAATGAACATACATATGAAAGTAATAAGAGAAAAAATGATTAAATATTTTTCTGCTATTTCTAAGAGTATTTCTCCAGATGAATTCATGTAAATCAGAAG
This sequence comes from Thysanoteuthis rhombus, assembly GCA_963457665.1. Classification (NCBI taxonomy): domain Eukaryota; kingdom Metazoa; phylum Mollusca; class Cephalopoda; order Oegopsida; family Thysanoteuthidae; genus Thysanoteuthis; species Thysanoteuthis major. Next base: position 13,917,863 of record OY735203.1, read on the forward strand.
TAAAGTGTTATAGATGTTGCGAATTGTCAATATAATTCTCACTTCAAATGCACCCACATTTTTCTAGTCTCTAGTTATCTTTCTTTCAAAATTTGAAAGACTCTAGTTTACAAACCTATTCCAACAATAGATGAGTCTATGGACTGATAAACTGTTTTAATAGTTTTATTACAAAAAGCCTTACTTGGGAATAATTTTTAAAAAAACATAAAATATAGTAAAATTTTGCTCTTGGCAAATTTTCAGTCTTAGTTTTGAGCTTATATTTTATCACTATTATTTATGAACAGAAGAAAATTATAAACATGAAATTTTTTTTCTCTAGAGATTTCTTTCACTATATTAAATAATTCAAAATTCTTTGAATTTTTTTAGTTATTCTTCCAATATTTGGACCCTAATTGGATTTTGTTGATGAAATGAATAGAAAAAAAATGATATTATGAATAATATTGATGTGCCAGTATTTTTTGTATACAGTCAACCGTTGGTTTAATAGACTAATAGGGGCAGATGGTTGTCTGTTAAATTGAATGTTACCAGACTAAAGACATTTTTGACCTTTTTTCTTTTTTAATCTCTTTTAAACTTCAAATATTTTATGCAACAATAGTCTCAATACAATACAGAACATAAATTTATTGAGATATGAAGAATAAACACCCTGAAATTTTCAGTTGACACCACTTGCCTGCATTCTTACTGAAATGTAAACAAAATCTACACAAATTTTATCTGAATCATGTTAGAATAAAAAATAAGTAAAAAAAGTAGTTTTGATTGGTTCAACTTGATTTTATTTGATCAAAACATAGATATTTATATTGAAAACAATGATCAAGAAAGTGGAAAGCTAAATATTCGATAAAAAAAATAGAAAAATCTTTTGTGAACTAATTTTTTGTGTTTTTGATCCTTAGGGCTTTTTTACCACTGGATAGTTGTCAGTTTTGAGAAAAGACAATTTTATTAGTTTTTTTATCTGAATTTTGTTTGATGAGATGTGTATCAATCATTATGTATCAATTGTCAGACTATTTACTATGTGTACATTCTTTTACAACTTTTTGGCTGTGTACCCTCTGGCCTTCTGTTGTTGGTTCCAGAATGTGGAATCATTACTCGGAGCACATACCCGGTTTGGACTTGCCTGCTCTTTATTGCTTATGACTCATTACTAACAGATGCTTTCACGATCATTGGTTGATGTCACCTGATGTAAACAATTTGATTATTCTAATTATATTGTTACTGATTTGATTAAAACCATTTTGTGTTGAAAAAAAAGATTCCACTGACAAAATACGGTGATATAGAAAAAAGTATCACTTTCAGATGAATCGAATTTCTCTGAAAGTGATAAAGGACCCTATTATATATGTATATATATATATATATATATATATATATATTTATACATATCATGGATAGGTATCACATAATGTAAACAACCTAGTTTCAGCACCACATCTAAGTTTACACACGTTTCATTTTTCCTTTCAATTTCTGTTGATGCCATTCTGAGTCGTAAGGATTGCAGAATTATTTAATAAATATGAAAAAAATTCACTTAAAATACATAAAGACTCTGTCACTAACGGTATGATGATGACTGAAACAAAAAGTGAAAGTGAGTCTGTTTGGTGTCTGTTAGATCCGAAAACCGTTATATTGGGGTCTGTCGAACTGGGAGTTTGGTGTATTTTTGGAGATTTTTTGGTTATTTTTCATTAGAAGCTTATGGTAGGCTGGTGAGTTAAAAGTGACTCCACATTTTTTTGTTGTTTAATTTTCAAGTAATTGGAAGTTCCTTTGCCATAAGGACTTGTAAGGTGGCTTAAATTATCGAAATTCCTTCATCACTGTTCTTTGTTCACAGTTCAATCTTTCGTTTGGAAAATACAATTATAATTTTTCAATTAATGTTATCAAATGAGGCTTGGACTTCAATGTTTGTAGTATGTAAAATCTTTTATTTTTTGAAAATAAAAAAACAAAAAGGAATTAACAAAAATCTTCAACATTATATCTGCTTCCTGCTTCATTCCTGAAAAACATGAGTTTCCTTTCTGTAATCATGAAATATGGAATTCGAGCCACCATGATTATTCGTGTATAATACACACTTCTTTTGCCCAGATTTTAAACCAAGAACTCAAGGCTGCATCTTATAAATGAGAACTAAGTGTTACCTTTTTATCCCAAAATAAACCTAATGCAAGTTATATATAATGTCAAAGCCTACTAATTTGTAACAAAAAGTTTAACTTACTTGACCAAGCTTTCTCAATGGGAGGTGAATGTTGGGTTGGAAAGTATTGATAGATTATCATATACAAATGGATTTTTTCTTCATGGAATTTGATATTGTCCTGAATATGACTGTAATAGTGTTGCTTCTTGTGTTAATTGCAATGTTTTCTACAAATAAAAAAGTTGACTTACTGAAAGGAAAAGATTTTATTTGTTGCCATGAAGATAAGTTATATCATGTCTGAGAGTGAATCCATTTTGGGCTGTTAAGTGGTAACGGCAACAGGTCTTGGTTGTTGATTTCAAAATAATAGGGAATATTTGTACCAGGACTCATATTGTTTATCAAATATAGATAAAATTTGATATACATTTAAAATTTACAATAGACATACAAAATGAAAATGTTAGTAAAAAGTTCACAAGTTTTTTTTATATGCCAGCTATTCTGAGCATTCTGACTTCACATCAGGGATATTTTTCAATATTGACTTTTTATTGTTTTATCAATTCATTTTTCATTTGTATTTGGAAAATCCTGCCGTATCTGACACATGACAGGCACCCACAAGTATTAAGTGACTGCCTCTAATAACAGCACCTTAGGCTGATACTGAAATAATTTACAATATCTTTTCATAATTCAGGTGATATTTTATTAAGTTATTACTTTCTAGTTAATATATTAAAATGATCAATGAATAATTAAAAAAAAATAGTAGTAAAAACTTTTGATGTGCTTTTATTGATAAGAATTATAAATTTTGGGATGTTTAGAACACATCTCTATTCACTTCATAATGGATTGATTTTGTGCTGATTTTTTTTATGCCATCTCCTCTAGGAATGCATCCCTAGCATATAATCAGAGCAGCCCCCTGCCTATCCACAGTATCTGGAGTAGTATTTGTCTTATGGATTTATTGAAAGCCCAATCGATCAAAACACAGCCTTTGTGTCTTAAGTGTAAAAGCTCATTTTCAGAACATGCTTGTTTCTATTATTGTTTCTCTTAGTGTGAGCTTTTTCTTTTTTTTCATTATTCTGCATGATAATGCATGTGTGTTTATTTTAATTAGCATAAATTGTGTGTTTTAAAACAATGTAAATTATATAAAATCTCATTTTTATAAGTTGAAATGAGGTTGAAGATAGACACTATAAATTCTGAAAAGTCAGTTCACATTATACACAAGTGATTTTTTTTCTTTCCCGGAATTTCATAGCCTATGAATAAGGGCGAGCACTATACACAGTAGTATTATATGCAAATAATCATAGTAATATATTTTTTCATTTTCCAAATAATGCAGATAGTCTCCAATCAAATTTCTATGTTAATACATCTTTTTTTATTCACAGATAATGGTGGAAGAGGAAAACAGATTCATCAGACAGTACCATGTAAATATTGTAAGGAAAAACAAAAATCCTTATTTTTATCTCAAACATGACAATACATTATCAAAAAGGAGAATATTGTTAAGCTTCAAAGAGTATATGTTTTGAAGGATTCACTGGTAAGAAACTACTTTCCAGTGAACTGGGTGAATCTGGATTTTCACGAAAATTAAAACTGAGTTAACACAGAATTAAGACAACATTTTACTGCAGTGTATTTCTCAACATTTTCAAGAACTTCACATTTGAAGGTCATATTTGAGGAAAGCCATATTTGTTTGCAGTGTGCAGATCTACATTTTCAATTAGTTCACTTTTTGAAAGAATCACCAGAACTCAAAACTGAAGATAAAGTATATTCTTGAATAGTGAATTTCCATTGTACAAGATATATGCAAGTAAATACTGGAGAGAGACTGTTGCAGTTGAATTCAGTCATCTGCTTGCCAGTCTATTATTTTGTTTAGCCTCATAAAATAAACATCTGAAAATTGATATTCAAGACCAGTACTTTCTTTGATAATTTTGATTGACCTTTATTTTCCATATTCAATATTGGAAATAAATGCACAAATATTTCCTCTTTTCCTTTTTTGTGGTTGCCTCCGTTTCATTTGTATCTCATCAGAATATTCCCAAGAATCCTGTTCAATTTTACCTCCTGTAATTTTTTAGGGGAAGATTCTTAAAATTAGTTTATATCAAGCTTACATTAAATAGTAGCTTTCAATTTAACAAATATGTCATTCAAATATCTTTGTGGCATTTGCAATTTACGCTGCTCTCATTCCTGCATATGTTGTGATTCTTGTCAAACTTGGATGCACTATAGTTGTCTGGATTTTGATCAGACGGTTATTTTAGATCTTCACACCGAACTTACCAATGAACAATATTTTTGTACATCATGTTCCACAAAAGATGGGGTTTTCAAATATGATGAATCTCTTGCACGACTTGAAAAAGGCAACACCCTCGAGAAATTGAAAAAAATTGCTAAAATGGAGAAAATGATGTTGCCACAAAAAGAGTTTCAACCAATAAAAAGTCATGATTTAATATCAATAGTTAATCAAGATGATTATGTAAATAGAATTTTGGAAAATTATAACACCCGGAACTACAAAGCCCTCTGTTCAACTAGTAATGGAAACTGTCTCTTTAACTCTACCTCTCTGCTTCTTTCTGGTTCCGAAAGAATGGCTACTGAACTAAGAGTGCGTACATGTTTGATGATGGTGCTCAATCGTGAAAAAATACTCTGTAATGAAAACTCAAACCTTTCTGAAATTTGTGATACTTATGATGCTTCCTGCTTAAAGTGTGCTGAAGACAAGACGTGGGCGAATGCTTATGCTATTGCAGGACTTTCAATGGCTATCAATATGAGAATTTTATCTATTTTTCCCCCTCAAAATGGAATCCTTGATAAAACTGCTATATATTTGAATCGCTACTTCAACCCAGAAAATAGATTGGTCGATGAAATTGTTTTGTTCTGGAGTGGGTATTACAATGCAAAAGGCTATTGGGTCACAAACCACATCGTTCCTCTTGTTCCTTTTGTAAATGATGAAAATATAAATTCCGAAACCTCTGATCCTCCGGTTACTATGAGTTCAAAAGAAACGCAAACTATTATAAAAGAAGAAATAGATGAGGATAAGTCAGTGGATTCTTATCATGAAAGGGATAAAGAAGATATGTTAATTAATAGGCAACACAGTGCAAACAATGAAAAGAGAGCTGCCAAAAAATGTAGAATTGAGAATGTAAGATCAAAGAAAAATGCCATGATTATAGATCATTTACAAGATGATTTCTTTGATGATATTGATACTCAACAACATTGACATAACTAGGATATTAAATGTCTCAAAATTTAACAAAAGAATTTCACTTCAACAGATGGAATTTATGAATATATCAGCTCATCCAAAAATCTTTTCAATGAATATCCTATTGGTATAAAGTCTAATTGCCAGAGATAATCAAAATCGCCATCAGTTTGGCCTTACAAGAAATTTTCATGATGATTGTGGATATTGAGGTTACACAAAAAAAATATTACAATGATTTTTAAATAATCTACTAAGGAGAAAATGAATTTCATTATAAAAAACAATTTTAGGCGATAGTGATTATAAAACTTGATCCTCAACCAAAAAATGAAGATGTGATAAATATTGTCCGTTATGAATTCTTTAAAAAATTTTCAAAAGAATTTCAATTGTTATAGATCCTCAAATTCCTGAAATATTTGAGCTAATGCTTTATCAATATAAAGGAAATCAACCTCTAAACTTTAGCTTTCAATGAGTAAATCAAAAGATCATAAAAAATATCAGAGATAATGGACAAGCTAATGAAAAAAAACTTACATTGATAGTCTGATTATTAGAAATTGTTAAGTAATCATCAGTACTGAATATCCAGAAAATTCTGAGAAAAGCCAGCTAAAATCAAACTTAGGAGATTATATTCATAATAGTTGATGATGGATTTGTGCAATCACTTATATCTATTGATAATAATTAGCCAGCTAAATCCTATCTGCTGACGATGAAGATGCAATGATTGAAATTGATTAGACTTTCAATCTTGGTCCATATTACCAGAGAGTTGAAGTATAAAAATACAAAATGATAAGAATGGGTATGAAAAGCATCCAATTTTGGGGGAACCATTCAACTTCATAAGAAATCTACCTTTCAATTTTCTTTAGACATAAGTCTGCCAAAATTGCAAGAGTGAAAATATGTATCTGGACATATCTGTCGATTCAAAGAAATATTTGTCTCTCAGACATTTAAAAGATAATTTAAGCTGATATATCAGAATAAAATATTGATAAACCCTGTCAAAATTTGATTCTGCTTGATATATTTAGTAAGAAAGGTCTTATAGAATCTCTCAGCTATGAGGAATTTTGCAAATCATCAGATCTTGAATATGATGGAATTATCTACTAAATCAAGTTATATTTAAGATCTTACTGACAGCATAGTAATGTGGACTTATAATAACAATGCAGAATCTCTAAACCATGTGATTAAAAGCTGTTCTGATTGGCAGAATTATAAAGCCTCAAGATTTAATTACTTTAACAAAATATCAATATTCCATACATGGATTTTGAAAAATCTTTATATAAATGTGGAAATAGTTGGCTAATTGATCATAAAAATGAATACAACTGTTACATATTGATGAGCTTTTCTGATGAAAAGAAAAAGGAATAATTAATGAAAAGTTGTTAAGTGAGAAAATTGGCAAAGTGATCTCTTCAAATTTTATGATGGGAGTCAAAGATGATCTCAAAAGCCAGAATCCAGAAAAAGTGAGAGAGCAACTCAAAGTGGTACAATTTATGTAAGTTTATTATTTGACCATTTTTTGAGAATATTTTGAAAACGACTTAATTTTTTTTGGTGGGGGGTTATACTACTGCATTTTTCTTGCTAAAAAAAAGTTGCAAATAATTTAACATTTGTAGATTAGTGATTACTATGTAGTGTTTTATATTTACCAACTTCTGCATTTAGCTTTAAACTTAGTGATAGCAACAGCAATAAGTTGTGATTATAGTGTTTTAGGGTGGCATTGCTTAACCCTTGTTGTGTTACACTGATCGACCGGTGTCTATGGTTGCTAGATTAGTTTTCCCAAAATTGGACACAAAAACTGTACAGGAAAAAGAAATGTATACATTGTATGTGCATGCATGTTTATGACCAGATTATTAAAAATTTGTCCAAATTTGGCCTTTGTAGGGAGCATTTGGAATTCACCTTTGGGTTTGGCCATGTTTAAATTTTGACTATTTTTTGTGCTTTCCATCCATAAGACATCCATTTCCTCTGAAAATTTCTGTTACAAGATAGTGTTTTTTTTTTAAGGATATGTGATGAGTTTGATTTCCAATGTAACTGTAATGCTAAACTAGACCCTTACTTTTTGCCATTTTGTACAAGTACTGCTTTGAAGTATTTAGTTGCTTCCCTTGTAAAGGTTTTTCGCATATAATCTTTTGTGTTTATACTAAGACTTTAGATCGTAGATGAAATCATGATTTTTTTTAAAAAGTTGCTTGAAAAGCAAGATTTTTTTTTATATTCTGAACAATGTTTTGAAAATCAGACCTCCAAGTATTTTCTCCAAACAATGCTACGAAAATACCAAGAAATAAGAGAATTCATAAAATGAATAAATACCTAACAATGGGAAGATAATTTATGTAAGCCATACTTCTGCATGAATGGTAGAAAGTAAGGATCCAAGTTACTTGTGGTTTAAATATTAAGGAATCAACTTTATTCAAAACTGATAAATTCTCTGAGGGGAAAAAAAGGTCTTATGAATCAAAAACAGAAAAAATTTCTTGTTCTAATCAGCCATACCATTCTTGTTCAGTAGTGTCCAATTTTTTAATTACCTTACATACATACATGAAGCAATTAGTAAATAATTGAGTAATAGTTTGCAAGCTTTGCTAGCAAACTGGCAACATAGAATCTAACGAATACAGTGTTTGTAGGCACGGCTAGGTATAGAAAGGAAGCCTCATAAGTTTACCCCTATCTATCCTTATCAGGTTACCAGATGAATTATAGTTATCTATTTTTTACTACTTCCCACTTTCAGTTTTCCTACAAAGAAAAAAATAGTTGATTAAGTGTCAATGTAAAAAAAATGATGGTTGTGTAGCTTTTGGTTGTGGAAATATCAATCTGAATTTACATGGGGGCAATTTTGGATGTCCATTTATTTAAAAATTTTATTGGAAATACAGGACCGAAATCAGACATGTCTGGCAATGCTACTGGCATCCCTTAGCACTGACATCATTGTGATAGATTTGAAGGTTGTTTTACGTGAAAAGAACAACCCGTATTCTTGTGAAGTGTATGGCTCTGATATCCAAAAGACATTTTCAAATACACAAAGCTAAGAAGATATTGTAATGTCTGTGAATAAGCATAATCAAAGAGTTTAATTCACATGAATATTTGGGAGAGAAATTGTATTTGAAGGAAGTGTGTAGATCAATATTTTCAAAAAGAACCTGAACTCAAAGAAAAACTATATTTTTGTGACGTATTCAGGTCATAATTATCAAATAGGTCATCTTTAAAAACACACGCTTGTGAGAAATCATACTATAGTGAAGTGTATATATTTGCATTTTCACAGAGAGAAACCATTTACTGGCAAAGTGTGCGGGTCATGGTTCAAATTGTTGATCATTAAAAATACACATGTGAACACAGGAAAGAAACCACATTCCTATGAATTTAATCTGCATTTTTATGGAAACCTACATTGAAAATTCTGCTTGAAGAAACATACTGAACTATGTTTGGAATACCTTCTTTTTTTTCTTGTATACAAATATGAACAGACATGAGTTTGTTTAAAATGAGCGTCTTCCTCTTGTTACTGACTTCTTGAGATTATACCAAAGGAAGAATCTTTCCCATCAAATAAGATCGAAGTCGCACAGTATTTTGCTATGAAGTGACTTGTGGTATTTAATGAAATGATATGTTAGGTATGTTCAAAAGTTCCCAGCACCTTTTTCTTTTTTTTCTTTTTAAACTAAACTGAATATACAGTTGAAAAACGTTTTTTTGCTGGGAACTTTTGCACACACCCAATATTTTAAAGAAGTGTAGGAAAACATTTCTTATGCATTTCTCCATTTGCAAAGACAAACGTTTTCTTAATGTTATTTTTAGAATCTTACAAAAGCTCCATCAATAAAACCTATGTAAATATATTCAGTTGAAACTTGTTTGGGGAAAAATATCTTTTTAAGTTTCTTACAACTGACTTGAGAAAAAAGAGGTGTAAATGTTCTGCTGAAATTGCTTAATTATTTTGTATACAATTTGTATTTTTGCAATAAAGTTGGTTAAATCCTATAGATGTTGTCTCTTCCATCTAAATACCATTTTTATTTCAATATATTCAAAAGAAAGAATGAAAACAAAATGTCCTGCACAATCCATTTTTTCTTTAAAAAAGAAAAAAGCCACAGGATACACATCTGTCAATCCAGAGCCATGCCATTCGGCAGTTGGGCTCTGAATAGTATTGCAATGTGCAACTATGCCTTGTTTACGTATAGATGGAGGAAGATCTTTTATGTAAATTTTAGTTAAATTGTTATCATTCCAAGAATTGTTTAGATTATTGATCTCATTCTTTTGTTACCATGTTTTTTTTGGCATTCTTCTTCATGTATACAATCTGTGAGGAGGAGTTGGGGAATTTCTCTGTCAGGCAAACCTGAAAGTGACGACAAATATACTGATGGGACCAAGCCATTCACACTATCAAGAGAGAGAAAGATTCTACATCTGAAAAAGGGTGTAGAATAGGTTAGCTGGGGCAAAAAGCAATAAAAAGCTTGAGTTCAATTCAATGAACAACTCTTGGAAAAAAGATTTTTTCTAAATTGAAGACAAGCAAAAGTACACCAATTATTGGCTGTGTTTTTAATTGTCACATTTTAATTTTTCTGAGAAAACTACTGTTTAACGAATAACAGCTATTTTGTAATTCTTGATTCCCTAACAAGCAGGGCAAATTTTCTAAGAGAAAACTTTTTCTTACTTTTATACCATTTTCTCAAGACTTGAATGAGATGTTAGAAATACCTTTTCAAGTTGCCTTAATCGTAACTTTCTGCTTGACGTCACTCCAAAAAGCCTCAGTGAAGACTTAGTCAAATAAGTTGGCAGGATAGAAATTGAATTTTCACAGCAGCCATTTTGAAAAAAGCAAAACAAATGTTAATTCAAATACTTGAAAAAAATGATGTGGAACTATTTTTCTGTCCTCATTGGCTAAGTTTGCAGTAAGAGAGACACCCCTCCAAGGATCCATTTGCTAGGTTTCTCTTTTGATTTCAGGTTGAATGTCCACACAAATGTAGGGCCACGCATTTTGGTCTTATAAACTGGACACTGGTAAATATTTTTTGTCTCTTGTCTGTCAACAGGGATGGCCTTGAGGAAAATGACAGGCACAAGAGGAGTTAGGTCTTTCAGGAGCGATTCTGCAATCATTCCACTCTGCATATCCCAACGTGCCCCCTCCATATAAAGGCCATGAATGTAGGCACCTTCACGTGGGGGACCAGCCATGTCGCTATAAGACTTTTTAGTCACTTCACATTGGATGGCCATTTTGTCAAGTGGCCACTCATTTTTACGAGCCATTTGCTGCATGATGGCTGTGAGGAAGGATTGCGGATTAAAGAATCCTGACAGCCATACGGCAGCTGGCAGTTGAAAATCTGACACCCAGGTCTCAAGTTCTTTCACACGCAAAATGTAGTCAACATACCAACTGGTCAAACTGGCCAAAGATGGATAAGCTCGTTTAGCCCATGTGGCTGGCACTTGATCCAGAAACAAAAAATTACTCAACTCTTCCATTTCCATGGTGATGGTCAATTCACCCTACAAAAATAGAATTAAAAAAATGTGAACAGTATTTTTGGTGTGAAATGATCTCAGGAAGAAGGTAGAAAAATTATGTAATATTCTACTAATTAGCTGTAATATGTATATACGCTGAAGCCTGTAATACATTTGATAGAAATATTTACCCATATTTTTGCAAAGATCAAGGCGGTTTCTTCACATTTTCTTACTTTATCTGAAGTTTCATTAAAAAATGACTGAACTTGTCCATTGAACACGTCCATTCTTACAAATGGTGTTATGAAATATTTTTGTCAGCAAAACAATTTTTTTAAAACTTTTATTACCTATTACAGGTTATAAATCCCAAACTATGCTGTGACAAAAGCTTGTAATAATTATTCATCAGAGAGACATTGTCAATGGCTTGAAAAACAACTATAACACTGTTTATCATATTTATTTACAAGCCTCATGAACAGTAATTTGACACTAAGTAATTGAACATTTTGAATAAAAAATCCAAAGTAGCTGTACAAGTTATCTCCCATATACTTGATCTGAACCTATTACAAAGGTAAGGCCCCAAAATTGTTGTGTTCACCCGATAATTTAATGGATTCCTTTTTGGCTTATGTACACTCTTTCCAGAAAATGACATTGAAATTCACTGAAAACCTCCGTGAAGATATCGTGTAAACAAATAGTCAAACAAGAGTGAATATATAAATTTCGATGGCACAGGTAATGAGATCATGACTCGGAACAACTGAGAATGCCTCTATAATGACCTTGACTATCAGGATTGAACTCACTATAGCAGCAAAATGGCTTGTGAAACTGAACTAGCTTGCTTACCATCTAGGATCTATTCTGTAATTACTCTGTAAAACTGCTGCTTCAAATGATACAAGTTGTCATGTGATATGAGCCTGGCTTTCCTGGATCTGTTTGAGATCCAGTGAACTAAAACCTTCAGTTATCAATCAGAACTGTTTCCATAGAAGGGAGATGAAAAGAAGGGTTAGCATCAACCTTGGGACTGTTTCTTTCACTTGAATACAGTTAATTTGATATGATAAGGAGCAGATCTCTATTTATAGCCCCATCATAGAGTTTTGAAGTAGTTTTTCATCTTATTTTCTTTTGCATCAGAATGCTGAGAGCAGCATGGAACAGAAATGAAGATCCAACAAGATTTCAATTCCCATGTCCTATTCTTGGGAGCCTGTATGCACACCTTACTGATAAGCTATGAAAGCCAACCAGCAGATGTTCAAATTAAGTCATACAATTACATCCTTCATTATATGATTTTATCCCATGCCGGATTGTTTGTTTACACCAAGGAGTGGTTGAGGTATTCATTGTCCAATTTTGTTACTTTGTACTGCAATGGTCAGGTGATTTTTACTCTCTACAACTGCTTTGATCAGAAATGAAGAATTACTATATTTCTTGGCTTGAAAGATACTATTTTTTCCTAATATATGTCTTGAAAATTTACCTTGCATCCAAGAGGTCAAGGGTTATTTTTTCACAGGCCTATCCTAACCTGTCCTAATTTAAGAAAAGCAGGATTTATGGCTTCCCTATAATTGAAACTTTTATTATAGATATGAAGTTCAAAGGTAGGAAAAATGTCAGGTGGCTGCAAAGTATGCTGCAAAACTTCATATCCCTATTCTCTAAGCTTAGACACAGTCAGCTGAGAGGTGTGGGGTCATGAAGCATCCCATTCAGCTCATGTGGGACCCAATTTTCCAATTTTTTAAGCTTCCCAATGGCTTTGAGATGACATGACATGGAGTTGAAGAACAATTTTTCAATCAAAATTTTTTATTTTATTTTATTGGTATCCATATTTCCAGATCTAAACAGTTTACACTGCAGTAGTGCTCACTTGAAATACTTTGTTGGTATTATCAGAAGCTCGAGCAACTTTAGGTCCTATTTTAAAATTGAACTTCAAAGTGAGTCTAACTTATTGGATAGACACGATTGTTATCAAAGGCTCAAAAACCACCAATAATAAATTATATCACTATTTACATTGAATCTGCAAAATATTACATTAGTATATAATGTAATAATAGTATTCATTATTCTCTATGATGTGAAAAAAACAAAACAAAGCAAAGGTCTTGTTAGTTACTCAATGAGAACTGTGACCAATGTCTTTTGGCAGCATGCTTTGTTGAGAGTGATCAATTGAAAATTAGATAATGGGGTGATCAATGAATAAGTTACTTCTTTCACTTTTTGTCGGGCAGAGATCACTAAAAAAAGTCTGAATTGAAAAAACAAGCCTGAATGCAGCTGGGGATAAACTCTAGAACTAATTTAGCATGGACTCACATTGTAAATTGAACACCCCACTAAGACCCCGGGTGTGTGTGTGTGTGTGTAAAGAAAACAAATTTTTTTTTCTCAATATAATTAAGAGTAAATGTTTAGATTTTTGTCCCTATACTACCTGTCTGTGCGATGCATAGATAGCCAGCCTGACTAACTTAAAAACTGAAGAAACCATGCTTGATGTTGACGGTTTCAAACATTAAGTAAATTAACACAGAAATATTCAAATATAATGAAGATCATCCAATTCAATCATCCAATCTCAATCAAGGTGATATGAAAAAATAAATGAGTTACCTTCATACCCAAGTCCAACTCTTTGAGAGATGACCGAATCGCTGCGGTGAGCATATTCATTCGTTCACATTCCTGGAAGGCCACAATGACATAAGGCGTACGTGCTTCAGGAGGCACTTTAGCCATCAGTTCTGTCATTATGAATTCTTCAGGTAATCTTTGCATGATATCATCTAAAATTGCCTTTACCTGAAAAAGCAAATCAAATTTGAAGTTGGTATTTTGGAAAATTTGCATAAACTCAAGAAATATATAAAGTGGATCAAATCCAAGATGAATGATATTTTATTTCAAATTCAGCCTTCCAAAAATTGATTAGATCGTTACACTTAACGATGCTTGGTACAAAAAATTTTTTTAATTAATTTTTTAATGATCCAGTGTCCAATATTCAAACGAAATAAGTTATTTACTAAGCTTAGCTTCATCTGGCACTAAGCCATACTCATGGAGGACCAAGTGAAAATCAAACATAATACACTAGTGAATTGGTCTGCTTGAGTAGCTAGTTAACCATTGCACGTGGCACAAAACTAAATTCGGAAAGATGTGTTGTTGTTTTTTTCGTAATGGGAAGAGCCTACCTGCTTTATTTGAAAATCGGTATTTGAAATCTTGGATTTTACCTAGGTTTGATCACTGACCACAGGTGCAAGTAAGAAACATACAACTATCTCAGCCATGAGGCTAACCGATTTTCAACTTGAAAGATATATTTTGCTGCTGTTTACTTATAAATAGATACGGTCCTGGCACTGTAATACATCCCCGTAGGATTTTTCCAATTGACTATTGAAACCAAGAGGAAATTCTAGAGGGGCTTTTAGGGAATGAAGATATCTTCAGTAGACATTCCAGATCATTTGCAAAAAAGATTTCAGTTCCCTTTTTAATGATGGCTGATTTTTGCTGTGGTGTCCAAGTCGGAAAAATTCTCTTTAATGAAATACAGGCATATTGTATATCGTTATACTGGGTGAGTTTACAATAGAAATAATTTCAAGTTATTCAAAATCAAATCTCAATCAGTGGTAATTGTTGATGGATCTGCTCCAACTTATGGAGATATTGTGTGGACAGAGAAGGAAACTTTAGTTATCGTACGGCACGGACATAGGGAGGTAATTGTGCATGGATCCACCCCAAAATTTCAGAATATCTTTTATAGTATATTTGACAAAATTTTATAGAAATCTATTAAGAACTATTGGAGATATTAAATGGAAGGACTGACAAATTTAAAGATATTCTAATTAGATCCACTCCAAAATTTAATCACTTCTTTCCGAATCTATTTCCCACTTTTCCACAAAATGTTATTGAAATTCATTGAAAACTTTCAGGGATAATGTGTAGATAGAACCGTTTGGAATATTTTGTGGTTGTGTAAAGTTAGTGAGGACACAGGGAGTTCATTGAGCATGGATCCGCTTCAAAAATTTCATGCTTTCTTTCGTAGCATATTGCCCACTCTTCCACAAAATTTAATTGAAAGTCATTTGGAATTTTTGGAGATACAGAACAGCCAGGACTGAAAGGAATGCTCCAATCTAAAATTTTGGCACAGTTCTTTCTGTCCACAAGATATCTCCAAATGTTCATAGGACATAGGGGGTGTAATTGTGCATGGATCCACTCCCAAATTTTTAGCCTATGACCCCCCCCCCTCCCCTGGCAAAATTCAATTCCAAACTTTTGGAGATATCATGTGGACAGACAAATGGAAAAGGCAGTATAAAAATTTCAGATTGGAGTATTTATTTAGTCCTTGCTATTCCCCCCCCCCCCAAAAAAAATTAGCTCCATTTTTCATAATGAAAGCCAGAAAATTGTTTTTGGTGTGTGGAGTGGAATTAGAAATAACATTTACTAGTGTAAAATGTTTATAATTCACAATCTTCTGACATGCAATCTAGTCCGGAATTTCCTGGGGAGTCGTCATTTTCCATCAGACATTTGGACTAATATCTTTATTCTTGTTGTTTTTATGACAACATTTTGGCAAATAAATTCTTAGACCTTTCTCAAGTGTACAAGGTCTGTCTGGAATGATGACAATGACTCATCTCAAAATTTAAGACAATACATAAAGTGAAATTGGATATGCGTCAAAATGTCTGACCTTTTCTTCACGACTGACACCTGCTCCAGCACCAGATCCTGTATCCCGTGGCTGCATCTCAAAGACTGTCTTGAAAAGATGCTCGGAGGTATTGGTGAGGAACTCGATCTCAGCATTAGGGTGAAGGCCATAGAGGTAAGGACTTTCAGGAGGAATGAACTCATCAATATAAGCATGGTAACCATTGTAGTCAGAATTTGGAGGAATCGGAAAGCCAGGCGCTAGAAATAATTCAGAGTCCAGCTGAACAAGATAAAAGATAAATTCATGTTCTCAGTTACTTTCAAAGATCAAGAAATGTGGGTAGGATTCTTAGTCTTCAATATATTACCTAAAAATAATTAAATTGTAGATTATTAAATGCTTTCTGATTAAATATCTTTTGAGATGTTCCATGTTTTTCTTGACAATTAGAAAAATATTATTTTCAAAAATGAATCTAAACCCCTAGGAGAATTTACTCTTGAGATCAAGTGATAGTTTCACTTCACAAATACACACATACATTTCACTCTTGCGCATACACTTGCATGTGTGCACCTATAGCACAATGATAAAAGAACATCTATCTTACGCAACAAATATTATTTTCAATATTATTAATTTTTTTACTATTATTTATATTCATCTCAAGTGCTGTTGCTTTTTGTTGATTCTCAACTCGGGCCGTTCCCTTCAGTTAATTTAATTATACACTGCGGAAGGGAAACCAGCCAGAATTTAGTAGCTATAAAAAACACAACAATTAAGATAAATATAGGTAAATAGTAGCAAAGCAAAAATAATAATGACTTACAATACTTCATCTTCTTAATCAATGTATTCAATTCAATAGTGAATATCAATCGCATAGATTGAACATAATAAGGTTGAAATTTTAGATGAAAATTTAGCTAATGACTATGTCAGGCTGCAAACTTATTGATCTACCCTCAATTGTTGGTTGCAAAGTTGGTGCAATGATTGAAAGAAGGCTACGTATAGCTTTATAAAGCAGCATGTTCTTGGCTTTAGACATTTTAAGATTTGAAGTCATTTAACAGCTCAGAGCAGGGGGAAAGCTTTTTTAAATAACAATTTCCTTTGCTTCTCATCATGAGAAGCACGTTAAGCCACAATAAGTAGCTAGAGGCAAACATCTATTACCAGTAACAAAGGATACTCAAGTAAATAACAATATGATGAAGTTATTTTTTCAGCTATAAAACCAGAAAGGACAGGAAAACTTTTGCCCACAGGTAAACAGAGAAGAATTAAGCTTAGGTAAAAGACAATTGTAATGAAGGCATAGGCTGCAATCATCCCATTTTACACAATCATTTATTCAATTTAATTTACAAATTTTACATTAATATTCAATAAAAACAGAGTAGCAAATGTAGAGACAGCAACAAGAATTTAAAATTGTTGGTCAGGAATGATTGTTTTGTCAGAAAAACTAATCTGTAAAATATTTAGTAAGGCTGAGTGTAATAAAGTGTGAGTATGATAACGAAACAAGGTTGAACTTACCATGTCTGGATGCATGTAGACTTCCAAGTATGTGCGGCAGAGTCGTCTGTCCCAATCATCCGTGATGTGACCTCCGTACATGATTTCACCAAACAAGTAGCGGAGGTCCTCCCAAGGGACCTTATTATTTGCCTCAAGATAATTATACAGAACATTAACACTGATTGTCAAATCTCCGACATTGAATGGATATGATCGATTCCAGCCCTGGGGACCAAATTTGCGTCTCTCTTGCACCACCGCATGAAAATAGCAAAGGGCGAAAAGGATGCTCTTGAATTCCAACTCACGGCTGCAAATCTCTAATTTTTCCTGCACAATGGATAACACAGGAGAATCAGTATTGAAATCAATAACTATTCATTCAATTATCGAGTACTGACAATTATTTTTAATTTTTCACAAATATTTCTTTCATCTCATTTTTGTTATTCTTCATTACACTTCTAGATTTAGATGTCTTTTAACTGAAAAAAACTTCCATCTACAATTGTCAGTGAACAAACAGATTTACCACAGCTCAAACAGTGAAATATGACTGCAAATAACTATCTTGAAATAAGCAAGGAAAACATATTCAACTAATTTTCTCAATGAATTTTTGGCTAGCCTTGTCAATTAGTTGCTTTTTTCATCACATCATATTCTAGAAGCTTGTCTTTCATGAACAACACCATAACCAATTCAGCCATAGAAGCCTTTGGCTAGATTGGAAAGAAACCTACAGCCGTATTACCATCTTTCTATTCTAAATCATGACACCGTATTATTTTGGTTTTATTACCTACAAATTTTTTAGATGAATTATTTTCATTATCAGTTTTTGGTTAGTCTTTTCTTCATCTTGTTTTTATCTATCACAACTGACTAGGATGAATAACTTTTGATCCTTAACATTTCAATAAGAAGCAATGATAAGACCAGCCAAAAATTGATAGTGAATGTACTTAATCTAGGAATTCTTGCAATCAAAAGAGAAACTTTAAAATCAGGAATGGTTGATCATGGGTGGAGGCTGAGGGATCACACTAATCTCATTCGAATTAACTCAAAATAATAGACAGGGAACAACAGTGGAGAATAAGGCAGTTGAATGAAGTAGCAAATATCCTATGGCTGTAGGATTTCTTTCCTATCTAGCCAAAGGCTTCCTTGGCTGAATTGGTTAAGGTGTTCTTTATGAAAGACAAACTTTTAGAATATGATCATTTGATCAGCATGCCAAGCATAGGTATATCAAGTGTACATGGGCGCCATAGATTTAAAAAGGACAGACAATGAATTTGAGATTCCAAAAACAACCACAAAAATGTTTAGTGCTGGCAAAATCTGCTTACTTCACAAGTTCAACGTATGGTTCAAGGGAGGACAGTTTTAAGAGGTTGAATGCAGTAGCAGCAGATATGACATGTATAGGAAAGGAAGTGATTGCTCACTCAGAACAATATTTGGCTCTCAATATCCAACTTCAAGAAAGGCTGGAAGATATCAAAAAAACAAACAACAAAGACAAGGAAATTCGCCCAAATGAACCAAACTGCAACGACCTTCATTAAAGCTACAACCTCAAGAATGCAACGTGATATTGAATTGCAAAATTTTGAAAAAAAAAAGAAGGAATGAATGTATAATTGAGGTCTCAGCACTTTTTCTTACCTTACAGAGATGTTTTGTGGGTGATTTATTGACATATAGCTCCTCTTGACCACTTATATTCTGCATTTTTTCTTTTTTTTCTTACAATACAAACACACAGCAAGTTTACATACTAAGTTCACCCCTTACCTACCAGTAAGTAACCATAGTAGAGCTGCACTTACACTACACGTGGAGGATTTTACAGGCCTTGCTATATTAAGTATGTAAGATTTTAGAAGGTTCAAAAAATATCTTTTGTTAGAAGAAAAAGAAATTAGAAAAAAAAGATGGAATATTTAAGAGTAGATCAGGAGTCTCAAAGAAAAAACAAAAGCCAAATTTGGATGGCCAGATAAAAGAAATGAATTTGTTTTGTCATGTAGACGAGAAATTCCTAAAAGTTTACTCATCAATTTTAGGACTTGGGTAATTAATTATTCATCTCATGCAGATCATACTTCCGAATAAGGTTTTTTGGGCATGTCTGGAGATTATTTATTCAAGTAAATATGAAAGCGCTCTCTCACATTCTCTCTCTGTTGCCAGATCTACAGGTATATTTTTTTGATTATTTAAGAAAGAGAAAAAATGTTAAACCAAGGTGAATTATTGCCATGCTCAAATATAATTGCAAGTAGCAAGTGTAAGATGGACAGAGTCACTATTCAAATCAATCAACAAGTAATTGACTGTTCAATACCCTTGCAACATAACATTAGGATCAGTGCATGAAAAAAGTAATACTTGACCTGTAGGATTTCAAGATTCACTTCAGGAAAAAAAAAATTGTTTTAGAAGCTCGGAAAAATTACGGAATTCACACACCTGATCAAAGTTGTTGAGAGCTTTGTGCAGATTAGCCTGCATTCCTGTTGGGGGTTCATTGGTGATTTTGATAGCAGATTCTAAAATGCCTTGGGGAATAATATGGCTTTCTGCAGATGCAGCTGGCTCAGCACTGATAAAAATCCGATACGATTCATGGCTACCACTACTGAATTCTTCCAGTTTCTTCTCCAATATGGCTAGCCATTTAGCTACAAGATGAACATTCTGTAAAAGAAATAAGAATAAGCATGAAATTATGATCTCAGTACTCTCAACTACTTGTCAAGATTTGCGACTTGTAGACAGGGCTGGATTTATAAGGGGGCAAAAGGGGCAATTAAGCTCAGACCGCCTCTAGCCCCAGGCCCACCTTTACACAAAAATATTATGATTAGAAAAAATAGTTTCTTTAATATGAAATAAATTAGTAATCACTGCATGGGATTCATTTCATTATAATGCCTTCTATTGTTTTAAATGAATTAATAGAATAACTGCTTATAATTTGGGTCAACAGGGATATGGGTTATGAAAATAAAGCCATACTGCTAGCTCTGTAGGAAGGACTGTGGCTCTTCTTCAAGACTACATTATTTAGCTTGCACCTTCATTTATTCCTTTATTTTTAATGTTCTCAATTTTATGCAATTTTTACATGTTTGACAGTTATTACATACATTGCTTGTGTCAAGTAAATTTTAAAATCACTGTTCTGTATTGTTAATGGAAGTGGTAATTCATAGTGGTATGGTACTAAACTTTGTAGTTTAGTTTTCTACAAGGTTTCTCTACAAGACATGTATTCCTTTCTACCAGGATGCCAAACCTCTTTGTGTTGAAGAGCACTTTTACAGCTTCCAATAGAGCAGTAGACAACATTTACTTTTCAAATCAAATTAATATTTAGACTTGATGATAAAAACATATGTAAGAATATCTAATTTCTATTTAAAACAAATTACTGCCAAACAGCAAGTTTTTAGAAATTGTTTTTACTATTATGGAAAGAGAACAAAGCAAGTTTACTGTTTGACAATGAATATAGTGACCATTATAACATGTACTCCAATGTAAAAAAATGTGCATAATACACAGACAAAACTAATAAACCCAAAAGAAAACTAATGAAATTCATAAATGGAATAATGCATAAATAGGGCCGTAACAAGGGAAAAATGTTTGGGGGTCCAAGACGTAACCAAATCAAATACAGCTAGTTGTTTGTGGATGCTGGGGTCCAGGAGTTAAGTCCCCTAAAATTTTGAAAATCTTAGCATGTCAAAACTTCTCAATTTGAATTCATTGATACCTATCCACATTTGGTAAATGAGAGAAAGACTTAATAGAGAGAAATCCTTAAAATAAGTTTTGCTTTAAATGAATTTATAGAGCCTATCAGTCTAGCCAGTGCCAAATTTAAAAGGGGGCAAATATGTGAGTGGCTCCTGTGTTCCCTTTGCTACATCTTATGATGAGTTGAGTTTTGCCTCTACTGCATATGCTTCATTTGGCCCCTTGAGAGCATGCAACAGACATAAAAAAAACCCTCCTCTTGCTCACAAAGCCATGATTATGATGATCTGTTTCTATTTCAAAATCAGCAGAAATCTAATGATTTTGTGAAATAGATTAAGCCAAACAAGCATTTATAATATATTTCTGTTTATAGAGAATTTGATAAAATCTTCATCCAAATCAAATGCAAGCAAAACAAAAAGGGATGATTCATTCTTAGGAAATAAAGTTGCTGAATCAAACCTTATATACCTGTTTCTTTCGTTAATACAAAATCCTTTTAGAGTCAATTGAAAGCTGACAGGACATTATCCCCATGTATATTCTATCTCTTACAACATTAATTACATTTTCAGCTATTAGGTCTTTCTATCTCTTGACACCAAGGATTCTTCTGGGTCACGAGCAATACCGTTTTCCATCAGCTTTTCCCATACCTAGTTTGTTGACTGGAATGACCTATTGTTGTTGATTCAACATTACATAGAATTTTTTACAGAGTGGAGTTGCTGACCAGATACCCCAACTCTCTTTCTTCAACCTGGTTTTGAAAAGTCTTTGGTGCAGTGATTATGTCAGTTAAAACCATTGCTCTGCATTTACTGCTATTCTAATATCTAATTAAGTAGAAAGAGTGATGATCATTAGTTATCTGAGGTCTCTGTAGTAAATTAATGAGATGAGAATACATGAAGCAAATAGATTATTCTTCATATAATTCAAGAAAATATATGGTTTACCTGAAGGATGACCCAATGGCCTTTCGATGCCGCTAAGTCCATTGCTTTTTCAGCCACAACTTCTTGACCTTGACCCAAGGAAATGTTCCAAAAATTGTTTTTGTCACCAGAGAAACCAAGTTTTTTGCCCAGAGCCTCAACATCTTTGAGGGGGTCCACACCAGGTGACAAGATGAAAAAAATGGGAGTTGCAGGACTTGACTCATCATAAGATGTAGCAAAGGGAACACTGGAGCCACTCACATATTGGGCACCCATTTTTTCTTCAGCAAAATGCCTACAAAAAGAACAAAACAGATCTGGTTAATCACTGAATAAAAACTGTCATGTCACCAATGTATTTTGGCAGCATGCTGGGGGTGATCAATTGAAAATTTGAAAAAGTGGTGATCAATGGATAAGTTACTTCTCTTGCCTTCTGTTGGGTGGTGATCAAGTCTGAACTTACAAAAAATAAGTGAGAATGCTGCCTCACACTAACTAAAGGACCAATATTACACAAACCTACATTGTAAATTGAACCCCCCATTATTGAGGGGAAATTTTAAAAAAACATCATTCAAGATATAATAAGAAGTAAGTTTCAGCCCCCTAGCTCAATTGGTGCAGCCTGTATGCATGATACATATATTGGTAGCAAGCCAGTCAGCCAGCCAGCCAGACCAACTTGAAAATCTTGATGGTTCTGGAGATAGTTTTGACTGATGGTTTCTAATACTTCATAAGAATGGAATGACAGGTAAAGGAATGAGAACAACATATTAAACATGAAGGGCTCTGTTCTTAAAGTGTTACAGAAAAGCACCTGAGGAAGCGCAGGAGGTACAGTGACTAAAAAGTTGTGATAAAAACGACAAAGATAGAAGAACTGATCTAGAAAAAACATTGTATAAAACAATCTCTTCATCTCAGAAATTTAAACTGATTGGAAGCTGGAGGGTACAATGGTTGAAACATTGTAATGAAGACAACAAAGAATCAACGCAGTTATTTAACTTCCTCTCCACAAGGGCGGAATATGACATAAGGTTGGTTTTAAAGTGGGGGCCCATACATGTATGTGTGAGCAGCACATGCTTGCCATACTTGATGTACCCAAGTGATCACCCATCTAAGAAATAGATTGTAGTAGTTACCTAATTAAGTTAATTAGATTATTAGTATCTGACTACTCCATTTAAATACTTGACTAACTATTTGACCAACTACTATTGAATTGTGATCTTACTATTCAGTATGAAAACTAAAATCAGTAGTATCTATCTCGCAAAAGTCAATTCTTCAACAAAGATAACAAATTCCATATCATAACAAGGAATAGTGTTATAATAGATTAATAAAAAGATTACAGAATAATAAAGGGGTATGTGCTTTTTGTATGATAGTGAAATCTAAAAGTCCAAGTATTTTGGGTAGTGGGTTATTGATAATGAAAGAGTCAATAGAGTTATGTGATGGTGGGAGAAAGATCTTTCGGTTGAAAGGTTCGATTTTCCCTGGGTGATTCTTGAAAGGAAAAGTCTAATTGCGTCTGTTGTCCCAGGGATTGCGCTATGCAGTAAATGTTATATTTGGTAGCTGGAAAATATTTTACCATGGATCTGATGGGAAACTATGTGGAGAAGTGGCTGTGTCTTTTGAGTCTTACTTGTAGTTACATACCTTCTCCTAGACTGGTTGCCTTTCTAAGAGAGCCCACTTTT
Source organism: Thysanoteuthis rhombus (assembly GCA_963457665.1). Taxonomy (NCBI): domain Eukaryota; kingdom Metazoa; phylum Mollusca; class Cephalopoda; order Oegopsida; family Thysanoteuthidae; genus Thysanoteuthis; species Thysanoteuthis major. Next base: position 13,941,663 of record OY735203.1, read on the forward strand.
CCCATCTATTTTTAATCATAGCTGGGGAAAGAAGAGATGGATCCATGCCTTTCCAAAGAGCATTAGTGTAAAGTAAACATTAACGCAATTCTCAAATCAAATGTTAAGTGAATTTCTTTGAAAGGAAAGGTCTGCAAGAATTCCCAGCTAGTTGGCTCTTGGACATAAGTAAGGAGATAGCATATATTTGGGAATGTTTTTCCTGACTAATGTGTTTTGGTAGAAATCAGCCGATGAATGTATTCTTAGCAACCCGGTTCTTGGATTGGCCCCAAAAAGTAACAGTTGTTAGTGGAAGGGACATAGTTAGTCAGGTTGGCTTAAGCCAGGATAGAGAGAGAGGAAGACAGGAAGAGCAAAGAATGATAACCAAAGGGAGTGAGAGAGAGACAATTAGAAAAAGAAGAGGTGAAAAAAATGTTCATGATTGTAGCAGTGAATAAAGATGGGTTGCAAGTTTTTCACTTCTTTGAAATGCAGTTAATAGTTTTATCTACGGTGAAGGTACGTATTTTTGTATGTTCCTTGTAAACCATCTTGCATCTTTATGAACTGAGGGTCCTCAGATATGCCAACGCAGTGAGAAATATGATAAACCATCATATTATTTATCATACACAAGGATTTTGTGGCGTTAGTCCAGAAAGGGGTTTCATTGGTCAGTATGCAATCTCTCTCTATACAGTTCCACTGCATGTTTGGAAACTTCAACTAGCAGATGCAGAACAACCAACGATATTTCATTTCTCTTCCAATTCTTTCCCCCAATAATTTTCGTGCTTCATCCACTATATTCCAGATTTTGTTTGCTGTCACCAAACCAACAATGGAGAAATGCTACTTTTGGAGAGATGCAATGCAATACTTCTCTTATACCAATAAAACTTGTTGATTTATTTGTTTTCTTATGTTCGTGAGTTTCATTACTCCTTTTACCATCTGATTTTTCACTACTTACAAAATGGGTAAAGAAGACAAGGACTTAATTGCTGTTCACAAGAAATAAAGCATAGTATCTTAGAACAATGAAATTTAAATTCCTCTTATATCTTTCTTCTTCTCCCTTCTACCCCCCACCCATCCTTACAATGTAATGAACAATGGTAAGAATAGAAGAGGGTGCTCATACTTGAACAGGAGCAACAGGGATCCCTCCAAAATCATACGCCTATGAGTAAACTCATCTATCTTGTTTTTATCATAACATTTTCACCAGTTTGTTCTTCAGCCTTCCTCAGGGCTATGTCACATTAAGTAAACCCTAAGCGCCATGGCATTTTTTTTTACCACTTCAGAACCATAGACAATATTTATAACTAGATATTTGTAAGCCATGATATCAAGGGTAGGACTTGAGTAGATATTTCAAAAAGTCTGAGGTGATGTCTAATTGTTTCTTAAAAATCATATAGCTTTTACCTAATTGCATAGGTCATTCTGTCTGGTCGTAACACCCTCATCATGCATAATTTCTGAAGTGAACTTTTGTTCTTCCATTCTTGTGGCATCTGTTCTTTCTCAGGGCATTCACTTTCAACATATCTCCGCCATCTTTTCTGAGAACCCTCAATGTCTTTATCGAGATTCTGAAATGCCTCTTTCTCTGACAACAGCTAAAAAATTACAAAAGATTTTAAAAGGGAAAAATATGAGAGGACTGAGGAGGCTAGGAGAAAAAAATTTAACTTGAGATTTTGAAATTACTAACATTGCTCTCTCTCGCTCCTTACATCTATAAATTTACATATATATATATATATATATATATATGTATAAATACATATATACATATTAATGACGTGCATTCAGGGCATGCACATCATGGCCATTGATTTATTTTAGAAATGTCTAATGCCAAATAATGATAAATAAAGTATTTTAAAACATCAAAAACCTATAATAGTTTAAATATTATCAAGAGGCATGCGATTTAGAAATAGCATGACGTGACCTGCTGCTTAGTACAAATCATCTCCTTTGACTTTTGCTCTTCACAAGTCAGCTGCCAAACTTCCGGTTTCATATATGAAAAGTTGTGGGATTTATTGATTAACAAAAAAACACAAATCCTGTTTTCTCAAAAGTCTGTGGATGTTCCCCCCAAAATTGATTCATCTAAGTAATTAAATTTACAAGTAGTCAACAATCATTGAAAATTGCACTAATTGATTTGTTTGAAAAAACTGAAGAAAAATTATTCTTTTTATGCTACAAAGGAATGTTTTTCTCACATCTTAGATAATTAAGAAAGCTGAGCCTAATGTCATTTACGTTGTTAAGTATTACCAAGAGACATGCAACTCGGAAAACGCTTTCCCTGAATGCATCAACAGAAGTCAAGGGAGATAATAGATTTGTACTGAGCTAATGGAAATGAATTAAAGGAATGAATAAAAGAGTTAGCTGCCCTACTTTTGATCATTACGTGAATATCTTTCGCCCTTCCTTTTATAAATAATTTACAAAACAAAACTTTTAATTTAACTTTAAATCTTATTTTTTAAACAATATGAAACTTGAGATAATCAAGTGTGGATTTTTTTTACATTCACAACCCAATATTCTGAAAGAATTTGCATTGAGAAATTCAAGTGAGCCCGATTTTCATACATATTTTAAAATTCCACCATAAATATACTGTAGTGCCCACCTTTTCCAGCTAAACAAAATCATTCATATACGGAGTTATCTGCCCTTTCGCAGGGATTTACTTGTTAACCCCTACATCTCTGTAGAAATGGTAAATTCTTTGGCACTTCTTCTTTGACGTCATACAGAGCTACCAATCAGATAGCTAATTGTTATCTTTACAATATTTAAACTGTGGCGGGAAATCTCTCTCTCTTTTTTTGTGTTCTGACGGCCTCAAGGTAAGCTTGTCTCTTTCTCTCTCTCTTTTGTTGGGATTGTTAGTATAGTTTTTATACACACTTTCTTTTTAAACACGCATCATTACATATTCATTTCAAATGCACATCCTATCTAAGTTAAGCACTCTCATCATAGTTAGGTTGGACTTCTTGAGATGACTTCATAGTGGCTACAACTAGGATGACCGAACTGACGAACATTCTTTAGACTCTATCTCACATTTACTTAGTGACATTCCTTTCCCTTCATTCTTATCTCTACATCTTATCTTGGTAGAGCCCTCCACTTATCCGTGTTGGCAGAAACTGTGGTCCTCATTTATTTCAATTCACTCATGAAACCTGGCACTGTTGTTAAGCTCTTTGTTTTGTCCTTATTTTCCACGTTTTGTACTAACCTTGTTTTTGTGCTTAAGCAGTGAACACGCTACTCACCAGGATTTATCTCCTTAGATCAATTCTGGTAATTTATATTTTAGGTGGCTAATATAATTAGCAGCCCTAAAATGCTTATAGGCTGATTTCAATGAAAATTCAGGAATACATTCAATTTTGAATTAATATTTCAATGAGAAGAGCATTTTGTAAAAAAATATCATAGAAATATTTTTTTCTCAAGGTGACCACCCCCACTTTTAATTAAAAAAAAAGTCAATGAAATATTCCAGTCAACCCATCCATATCATAACTATATGAAGATAATACCTTAGAGAAACTAAATCCATTGGAATTTCATTTGCTCGTAGTACGATTTTTAAAAAATCAGCCCTGAATCTGTCAAAATAAATGCCAAGAAAATGAAATATTTTCAGTTTAGAAAGTTTACTTTTTTTAAATCAAAATAATAATCAGCAAGCAGGATCTTGATTAATAAGAAAAATGAAAAAAATTTTTAAAAGCCCACTCAAAGTTTGTAAAACTAATCCTCACTGCAGCCTAAACAATAATAATTTGACAAAAGACCATGATAAAAACAAAGAGTGTAGACTGTATTTTGTTGAAAGAAAACAAAAAAAAACTTTCTTTCTTATTTTTTTTTGCATTTATTTTTCCCTATCCAGAGCTGATTCATAAAAAGAACAGTCTGCAGGATTGATAAAATACCAACAGATTTAGTCTCTCAAGGGTATCATTTTCATATAAATGTAATATGACAAATTTCTTTGAGTTATTAGAACATTGAAATGGAGTTGCAGGGGGTAGGTCAGACTTGAAAAAGAAAAATTCCATAGGACTTTCTAACAAAATCAAACTGAAATTTCCCAATGCTATTTTTACCAATATATAGGGTTGCACATGCTAAGAAGTTTTCAAAACTGGTTATCTCCACTTGAAGTGTTGTCAAACCTTGCAAACTTTTAATGAATTCCAAGCACTAATTACTTGTTTATTCCAAAAAGTTTGAAAGTTTCACAATGAAATCGAATTCTGTTGTTTGAGGCAGTTCACTAAACTAGAACAAGTTTAATTTTGAATTGATGAATAAATCACTTTGAAGCATTAAAGAGCCACAAGAAAATAACCAAACAGCTTAGACTTGTTCTCGATTGAGTTGTGCAGAACAAACACTTGCAAGTAGCTTGGGAAAAGGATGCTAGTGGTGCCAAACTGCTGTCGTATCTTAGTCATATATTCTCCACATGCTCAGTATGTACATCAGAATCACCTGGATTAACAAAATTTTTCCAGTGTATTATTATTTAATGAGTGTACACACCATTGGACCATTGTTCAATGTTATTATAAGATCTCCAGTCATTGCTCACAATATACATGGCTAAATAATATATGCTCTTCAAGCTCGAAAAAGAGTAAGACAAGGCGACACCAGCTCACCCAAACTCTTCACAGCCTGCCTCAAGATGATCTAAACGGGGCAATAAAAGGAACGAAATGGTTGGCGAATACTTAAGTAACCTAAGTTTTGCTGATGGCATCATCCTTGTTCAAATGCTTTGGATGTAGTGCTTTCAGCCATACACTTGGCCATTATCAAGATCAGGAGCCTTGAAATTTATGGACAAAAAAAGTATAGATGTAAGTCATTTTTTAAAATTTTGCATTGTAGCATATGTGCATTATGATGGCATAACATACAAATAGAATTCCTCACTGGGTGGAATTTATTTTCAAGTTATTGAATATAATAAAAAACCCAGGGCCCAAACTGAAAGAGACCTTAGCTTTAGTTCTTTTTATTTTGTTTGAGCTTTTCTTTTTTGCAAATAATGTTGTATGGTATGCATGCATTACTAATTAGTATATCATTCTTTGACAAAACAAATAGCAAGTAAATCTACAAGAAAGTCTTACGATGACTAACCCATACACACCAACAAGGTGTTGAACACAAGTCATTCAGAACATATGCAAAAATGGCACTGCAATGATTAGACAGCATAAAGATACAAATAAGATAAAGATAGCAGAAAGATTAAGACAAGGGGATATAATATAACCTAAACTATTTATAGCGAGTCTTGAAAGTATCTCTTGGAAAACTGACTGTGAGGGAATAGGAATAAACACAGATGGAGAATATCTATACCACTTGATATTCGCCAATGACATTTCCATGACATTTGAAGCATCAAATGAATTACAAAATATGTTGACTGATCTAAATAGAGGAGGTAAAAAAAGTGGGCTTAAAGATGAACAGAACAAAGACAATAATGATGTTCATTGATGAAGTCCCCCAAAAAACCATAAGAATAGAAGGTGAGGCTCTAGAAGAGATTGAAAAATGTATTTATCTAGGAGAGATAATTAAGGTAGAGAAATCCCATGAGAGTGAGACCAAGTGATGCATAACTGTCACCTGGAAATCATTTGGTATGAAAAGGGACATATTGAAGAGTACCTTTCTAATATGCTTGAAGCCTAAAATATACAATGATGCATGATACCAGCTACGACTGATGGAAGAGAAAAATTGAAATTGACTTTGCAAACTAAGAACCAACTTAGAATTGCACAGAAAGCCATGGGAAGAGTAATGCATGGGATATCTGTAAGGGATAGAAAAAGATCAACGCGGAGAAGAGGAAGGACTAGAGTAAAGGATATTATGCAAATAATTAAGCAACAAAAATGGGGATGGGCTAGATGCTTAGCAAGGAGAGATGACAACAGATAGAGCAAAAAGCTAACTAACTGGTGCACATGAGACAGTAAATGCAGCAGGAGAAGACCAAACAAATAATGGAGAGATAAGAAAGAGAGAATTGCAGGCAAAATATGACCATGCTTAGTGCAGTTGGGGCCCTCTTGGAAAGAGATGGGAAAGCCTTTGTCCAGCTGTGGACTAGAACTCAAAAACTTTCAGAAGAGCTAGGATCAGCAAAATATACCATATAGAGAGCATTACTTAAGCTTTAAAAACTCAAAATGTTTAAAAAATGGAAATGCTTTCAATTTAAAAGAAAAAAAAGATACCTTGATTCCACCCCAACCCATATTGGTGATAAAATCCACAGGACTGACAAGGTTAGGAATGAAAGGATATCTCAATAAGAAGTCCAGTTCAATAGGATTGAGTTCTTCTTTCAATAACAGGATCTAAAATTAAAGGAGAAAAAAAAAATAATTCGAAGCATTTAAATTTCTTGATACTTTAATATTACAATAAATACAATTTCAGGTAGTCATATCATTATTTGAATCTAAAAAGCATGTAGCCTTAATATTGTTCAAATATCTTAGATGAAGCCTTGTCAGTTATCATTATTTTTCACTAATATTTTTTCATCTTATTTTGAGATTTGAACTCATATCCCTTCTCCTATGGACCCTACTTTTTTTAATAATATCAATGATATAACTACTACTACTAATGTGAACTATAAATATAAATAGTGACGTATTCAAAGGAAATAAAGAAAAGCTAGATGGCTAAATTCAAATAACTGCCTTTGTAGCATAATCATTGCAGTAACCACCCCAAATAAGGATTGTAAGCTACTTTCCTGCCGATCATTCTGAACCTAATATAAGTTTGACAAACAATAGTGGATCAATAAATCTGTAGCCTGACATGTAGTCATTAGCAGAATTTTTCTAAGTGATTTTCACTGTATAATGATCAATCTATGTTATTAATATTCACCAGAAGAAAAGAGATTACTCAGAAAAATAAATATTTGTCATCTAAAATAAATGTTTTTTCCTCATTAGGCTGCAGACTTAGTGATGCACTTACATATGCTTACAGTAAAATTGTGAAAGAACTTTTTATCGTTTTGAATTCCTGCTCAAAATTTCATGTTGTTTATTAAATGAATTCTTTAGTAATGTTGTGACAATTGGTTCATCTCCAGTTTTTGTTTTTCAGCAGATTTGTTTGTTTACAATATTTTGAAATATGGAAAGTTTAAGCAGACCCCTGTACATAGATTGATGACTCCGCAGATGTTATTTCTGGAAGTGGGGGTTATGGGGTCTCTTTGTGTTTTAAATATTAAGTTTAGCTTAGTTTGACAACGAGCCAAGGTAGTGGAGCATCACTGAAATGAAAATTAACAAATTAATCAAATATAAATCAAATACCTGGAAAGTCATTTGAGACAAGAAAATAAGTTTATCCTTTTCAAAGAGTCCACGGGTGGTGTAAATATGTGTAGAATAAGTGATGCTTTCTGTGAGATTAATTACTCTTTGGTTTACATCTTCATTTGTCTCTGCTCGTTCGATGGCTTTGTCAAAAACTACATGAAAAGCCTGCGAAAAGAATAATTGAAAGAGTGGAAAATAATTGTCAATACAAAAATTGGAATTCCAATGGGTTCACCAAGTAGAATTCTAATTTCAGGGAATGATTACATAAGGGAAAAAAGAGAGAATGATGGAATAAATTGGTGATAAGTTTTTAGTGAAAAAGCATTAAAAATATTCGTTCCTTGCATTAATAGATCACAATAGCTTGCACGGGTACATGAACTAATTATCTAAAAAATAATATAAAATTATCCAAAAAATAGATCTCTTATCTAAAGTTATCTAAAAAAAAAAAATAATACCAGCACAAGATTTAGGTATTGCTGACCCAAAATGACCATAGAGACCAAAAAAAAACACATAAAAACATTTTAGATGGTGCTTAGTGTTGTACTCATGCAAATTCTCAAGGTTGTGACTGGAAGCAAACTGGACTCACACATACATAGACACAGACACTCAAAGATTGAAGAATCTGTAGCCCTTCTGGCTGGTTGGTCAGGCCATTTATGGGGCCACAGGGACTCAATCCAGTACAAAGTGGGGAATTTAAACAGTACCTGTGAACTGAATGTAGTACAGACTTTTGCTTCCGGACTTAGTGAGCCAGTGTGAAAACAGCAGACAAAGAACTTCATTGAAAAAGACAGTAGCATCTTGTATATTGTTTGATATAGTATAGATTAACATTTGATTTTAGGCTATGAAAATCAGTATAATATATATTTTGTGCACATGTTGATCTTAGTTTTTGATGTTAATGATACAAAAAATCAGGCCAACAATGCCCAAATCTTTTTTGACTCATTAAATATTTGATAAATAAGTATTTTAAGAAAAATTATTCAGAAAAAAGAAAAAAAGGCTTAGCAAACTCAATTTTTCTTTTCATGTAAACTAATGGGCTTTGGCTACTGAAGGTAATGCACATCTTATCATTACTAAATTCTGCATATCATGTTTCCATCATTTACTGATAGTAAGTGATGAATAATATCCTGGTTTGAAGTTGAGAGTAGCTCCAAGACCTTCCTATAAGTGCACGGATTTCAATCTCATATAAGTATTAACCGTGTATAGGTCAACTCCCAATTTTTTGGTATGAAATTTGGTTTTAAAATCTCAACGTATACACAAGTACAGTGGTTGGCAAACTGTGACCCCCCCCAAAAATCTTACTGAGCCAAGGAGAATATTTTGATTTCTTCTTGAAAATTTGAAACCAAAACTAAAATATAGCACTATTAAATTTTTAATACAGAAATATATTGATACCATAGAGATGGACTAAAAGATAAATGTACAGATGTACTGAATGTTACCAGTGATGAATTGTTGCACCTGAACTAACATTTTGCAATCTTGTAATTCATATAATCAAGAAATGTACTATCTATATACTGTTGCTTTTAATACAACATCTAATGGAAATGACATACAATTCTTAAACTTCATGAAGAATGGATGTTTTTGTTGTAAGCTAGTTCTATTTGAGGGTTTCAACATAGCATCTACTGGAAATAAGACACAGTTCATAAACTCTATGAAGAATGGACAAGTTTTTGTTGTAATCCAATTCTATTTGAGGGTGACCAAAGTAAAAAAAACAAACATTTGATATATTTTCCTTCGATAAAAACTCATGAAGAGATTCAAGATACATAAGTAGATATGCTCATAACTTACATTGAAGTCATTAAATTGAATTTGAAACCAGATTTTATCATGGTCCTATGTTCAACCTTATAATAAACCCAGATGAAATGAATGAAAATGTGTTAGAACATTAATATTCTAATTTCCTTGGAATTGGAAATTTGGATAGAGAGTTAATTGACTTCAGAAATTCAGCACAATGGAGAGATAAATTCAAAGCCATAAGAATATAACTGATGAGAATCATTCAAGCATGATAGCCACATGCTGGGCCTCACTCCCCTCCAAGTTCTCTTGATTAAGAAAATAAGTTTTGCCTTATTATGGGTCTAGCTATATTTTTGAACAAGTGTTTTTCCAGATTATTCTCAATGCATCTCAAAACAGGCTAATAACCATAAGTTCAGCCATTTGTTCTCCTAAAAATGATGAAATATCAATTGAATACCTCATAGCTTCCAAAGGAATGAAGCAACACCATAGAAGTCATCAATGAAAGTCCAAAAATATTTTTTTAAAAGGGTGAACATGGATACTGCTTAAAAACAAAACAGTAAAAAAAAAGTAAATTATTCGCTTTTAAGCATATTCTAAGATTTGTATGTAATCAATTTTTTTAGTCCTTGAGAAAAAAAAAAAATTTTCTTCCCCAGTTTTTTTTAATAGTGTACTTAGTTTTTCAAGAGCTAGTTTGTTGAATCTTCAACTTAATATTTCGTATTTCTCTTGAAAATCTTCCAATTTTGCTGTAAAATACCCTATACATGGGTTTGCATATTATAATGTATTCAATATTAAACTCTGACCCACTGACAAAGTTTTTAAAAAAATGATCCACAGGTAAAAAAGACTGGCAACCACTGCACTAGTATAATTGGTAGCTTCTATACTTTCTTAATAACTGCAGAATTTTCATGAATGCAACTACTGCCTATGCCGTACTAAAAGACAATTGGTTTACAAGGGTATTTTGAGGCCTACCAATCACTGCAACTCATCCAAATCTCATAGCTGTCCTTATCAAGCTTCGGCAGATGACAATACCTGCACATAGGATGCAGCGTAATATTCACTTATTTTGTCAGTCTTATATACCAGTATGAACAGTAGTTATTAATTCTTTTGATTCCTACTATTTTATCTTGTGTTCAATTTCTTTAAAGTAGAGGGAAACAACGATTAAAATAAAGATAATTTTACTATCAATGGTGTGTGTGCTAAATACACCAAATTTTTTTATTGTTAGCATCTTTTGAATCATGAAGAGAGGAAAAGTTAATTGTTTTTTTATCCTACTTTCCACTGACTGGTCTATGTCATTTCACACAAATATTACATTACATTAAATCAAGTGCAGTATGAATAAAATCTCATTTGAATATGACAATATTTCACAAAAAAATAGGTAATTACTTATCATCTTCATCATTTGCTGGTAGTAGCTGAAGTATCTTTCATGTTTAAAGCTGAGACTTGCTCATAGCCTTTTCCATTGAAAAATTTTAACCTAATAAAACTATCACCTTTGCCATAGATTGACCCAAAACTTTTTTCTCCAAACTTTGGTCCTAAAATCTTAACCTATATATGATTATTCATGTTAATTATTGATAAGGAAAACTAAATCTCGTTAAAAGAATGGTTTTTAAGAAGACAAGATTATAGTCTATTTTGATAAATTCTTGATTCACTGAGAAAAAGTTTAATTATTAACATATTTTAACTTATAATGAAGAAAAGCATGAAATGGAATTCAAAATCCAAGGAGAAATTTATGGAAAAAAACACAATTCTACCTTCAAAGAAAACTGGTACATGGGGTTAATTTTATGAAGGTCATTTAATAAGAAATAAAGTAATGAAGCTCTTCTTGCAGTTGGTCGATAATATTCACGAGCTTCATTGATCTTCTCCTCAGTTTTCTTTGCTTCAATGACTTTTTTCTCAATTTCTGCTGCTGTTGCCTTTGTGGTTTCTAGATTTTCCACAAGAGCATAATCCCCGAGGAAATTACCCCCAGCAGCTGATAGACGGGCCAACAAGGAGTCTTCTAATCCCTACAATGATCAATAGAGAGTTAATCAATTATCTAGTTACAATTAGCTATGATAACACGCGGAGGATTTTTTACAGAATTATGTTAAAACCTTTAGAATTTGCTCAGTCACAGCAAATTCTAAAATCATTCATAGAAATGCATGCCGAATTTATTTACTGTAGAGATTCATTAGAATCATTTATTAAACAAATATATCAGAACATTCATTCACTTTAATGATTATATATATAGTGACAAAGCAAATACTAAAAGCATTTATAGAAATTCATTAGGAATTATTCCACTATAAAAATTCAATGGAAATTATTTACTGCAGAAATGCATTGCAATTATTTGATGAACAAATAAGTCAAAACTTTCCCTACTCTTCACATCTTGTTCATTCACAGTCCATGTCAGCACTGTTACAATCTTCACCGTGCAAAAATGTACACATGCTAAATATCAGCACCTTTGATGCAAAATAGCGGCCTAAGGCTCTGAAAATTGGTTAGGTCCACCTCACATGGCCTATATGGTATGTTGACTTCTTCTTAGTCTACTTGCAGAATATTAGGACGGATAGTTTCAGCAGAGAAGAGGCATGAATAAAGCACATATATTCAATGTACAAGTGTATAAAAAAGTGATTGTCTGCAGCCTAATTCATACTTTTAGCATTTGAAGGATGAAAAGTAAAGACTAAACAATTTGTCAGGCAGACAATACCTTCAACTCATAAATTTATACTTAAAAAATTTGAATGCTATTATAAAGGGGAATAACTACCAATCAAAACCATTTCCTTTGCACATTTAGGTAAAAAGATTATCTCTGTTCTATTTACTAATCAGAAGACAAGTTTATATATACTGGACCTTTAGAGTAATCTTGAATTCATTCTGTTGGTGAGTCAGTTCTGATTTCAGTTTTTCTAAGTCAGGACGTTCTTTACAAACGACAGCTGCCAATAGCTGTTCTTCAAGTCCATCTCGGGTTACAGTGAAATTAATTAGTGTTGTCTGAGCTTGCATTTCTGGTTTGTAATGAGGGTTTGCCAGTTTTGTGTGCAGAATCAAAAAGAATTTCTGATTATATTCAATTTCCTTGTCACCAATTTTTATTGCTTTGCCCTGCAGAAACAAAATATTTTCACAGTTCATGTTATTATACACAAGGTTTACTTGCTTCATATATGAATTTAAATCCCAAAACAAGAGGAATTTTATACTTTGAATTTTATGTCAAGATATACATAGAAGTCAACTGGATGCACTGCTTTAACTAACTCTGAGTTAGATACATAAAAATCAAACTAAATGTATATTTTGAATCAGCATCATCCAGCATGTTTTTTTTCCATTTATTTGAAGCTACTCACATGTAAGGGAGGGGGGGCAATGCTTTTTAAAAATATTTTTTTTTAGCAGTAATTCAGTAATTCTTAGTCCATAAGACAGAGGGGTACAATGGACAAGTGGTTAGAGCCTCTGAAAATGGACTAAGTTCAATCTCTGTCGATGTCTATGGAGACCGGGTTCAGTGTGTTGCCAAACTACAAAGTTGCAACTTGGGGGCCATTCTTTGACGCTGGAGAACACATGACGGCCAAACCATGTGAGGTGGAGAATGTATGGAATTTAATGCATGAGTGTTTCCTGAAGTAGAGAGAATTAAGAGACAGATCATCGTGACTATCGGGTAGTAAAAAGCATTGCCATTTCATTCATGAGAGATAAAGGTGTATACACATTTGGAGCATGTGATGAGGATACAGTTGAGTAGCTGTGTAGCTGAGCGTATGTGAGATGCCTCAACATCAGTGAACTGAAATGGGCAAAGTTAGTAGAGAGATTGGTCACAGTGGAAAAATGGTCAAGATCGGATCAGCCGGGAGACCAGCAAAATGATACCGATCTCAGAGAGGATATAAGAGGGAGAAAGAGTAGCCGATAAGTTCCACAGCCAATGCATAATCAGCTAAAAAGTGCCAGCGCCAATAAGCAATTGACCACGTGTGTTCAAGGTTTTTATATGGAGTTGTTTTAGGAAGTGACGTATTTAATATTTAGATGAAAGAAGGGGTTCATATTCTAATCTCAACTAAAAGTATAGGGGGTGCTACAGGCTCTTCAGCCTTGGTTGGCGATCAGTCTAGGGTACAAACAATTTTGAATTCAAATCGGGAAAGTCTAGTATTGTGAGAGACATGTAATGGACATAAAAGGGAATGTATTCCCAAAATGTATGTTCATTGTGGCCCTGGTGAAGCTTTGATGCGTTCAGCAATCTAGAAATGGATTGTGATAAATTACAGGTGTAAAATAAAGGAGAATAAAAAAAAAACAGATGAACAAAATAATGCAACCACTATCTCCACCTCCTTGAGAACAAGTGGCAAACTTTAAAAAAATGAAAATAGGTTGATCCTTACAAGGATTTCCAAACTCACAGCTTTGTGTTATGCTCATTGAATATCAATTATATTCCAACTAGTCACTTACCTTTTTAATTGTATTTCTTCCTAAAACATGATCCAAGACAGGATCCATTGTTTCTTCTAGATTCTCTATGAGAACTGTGTCTCCTTCAGAGATAGCTCTTTCTATAACATCCAAATAACCCTTTTGGCCTAGGCGGACAATCTATAACAAGAAAATAATATCATTGATGATAAAAGATAGTACAACACAGTTTGAGAGATCCCTCAAAAAGTGCATTTACCCCCCCCCCAATGTTGGGTCTTCAGTTCTCTGTACCTTCCAAAACAGGGTGGCTACAACCACTTTGTGGGCGTACACTTTGTAACCAGCCAGCCTTTTTTGGTGATTAGCCACCATATTCTGTCACCTTATTTCATGAAAAAAAGAAGGGGCTTTCTCATTCCTTACAGATTATACATTTGAAGAAAGGCGTAGAGATGATCATCCAAAATGTGGTAATAACATCAACAACATAAAAGAAGGGTTCAATTGTCCGAATAGAGCTTGAATAAAGGTGCTATGAAATTTATTAGAATAAAAGATTTTATCCCCCCAAATTCTGGAAACTTTTGCAAAAACACAATTAAGCTGAGAGGTAGTGTATAGCCATGAGAAATCTACAGAAATTACTCAATATGAAAATTCTGTGAATTTATATGAATGAAATATTGTTACAAAATCCTGGAAACTTTTGCATCAAAGTAATAATTTGTGTTAAATACCAGCTATTTGAAAAAAAACAAAAAGGAAAAAACACAAAATGAAGACAATCAAATAGTGCTACTTACCCGGAGATTTTCACTGTATCTAGTCTTTATCCATTTGATTCCTTGGAGTTGCGGGTCAATGATAAGTGGCCATCGTTCACAGTTGGTCAGTATGGTAGCATTTTCAATTGACATTGGATCGTTTGGCAGGCCTTCATTATTCCATCCAGCTATAGCTGCATCGTCAGTCAGCATACTTAAAGGCTCAAGACCCTCGGAGGTTGGAATTTCACCTTTTTTTGACAGCAAATAATTTGTCCAGCTTTTGGCAACAAGGTCAATTCGGTATGATTTAGTGAAACATCCAAGGTAAGATACAAATGAAGATACCAGTAGAGTGTCACCAGGTAACATACTTTTCTTTTCATTCAGTTCTTTAATGGATTCTGCCCATCTCACATTTTCAGATGCCAGACCATTAACCAATCGATTAGCAAGCTCAATGGTCTTATTGGTAGCATCTGCTTCGGCCTGACATTTCAATTTGGCTTCAGTGGCTTCCTGAAACTTAGCGGTTAATTTACCCAGGGATCTCTCCAGCTCTGTAATCTTTGCTTGAATTCCAGCAAGTTTTTCTTGAGCAGCAGCTAACTCAGCATTTGCATCTTCAAGGGCAAGTCTTTTTGGTTCTACTTCCTTAAAGACTTCATAAAACTTCATAATGTTTATGACCCAGGCACACAGACCAGCAGCAGCTGTCGACTTGGCTTGAATAAATTCTGGGTTGAATTCAGGGTTTGCAAGATAAGGTTGGATGGCTTTACGACAATTTTCATGAATATTTTCTTTGTCATATTCTTTGAGATTAGCCAAAAATGAATCAGCCTGAAAAAGACAAGCATTAAACATATTGGAACTCGGATTCAAACAAAGATATCTATCTATATGATAATCAATGAGACAATTTCTATTTATTTCTTCATTTCTCTTTCCTTAATACATAATAAATGTAAGATAAAATTTACATTTAGCAGACAAAAATATTTCCTACCCACTATTTGAAACAATGGTCTCTTCCACTGAAATGAGTTCGGTCACTTTTTGATAAACCCACAGATGAAATTGATAAGTAAACATTTATTTACATTATTAACCAATAAAACATAGAATTAAACTTTATAGAAATATGGAAAATATAACAGATTTCACAATTAAGATGTTTTCAGTAGAATATTGGTTCACTGAATGCTAAAGTTAAATGATAATCTCATAATAAAAGAGATTTTACTTGATATGTATCATTTACTATCATCAATTGGTCATCTTTGATGGAAAATTAACTCCTGAATTCATACAAAAAATCCAAATCCTAAATCAAGACGAAAAACTTCTGATTGAAGTGACTTCCCAGCACATATAGATAATTTCAAAAACATTTTTAAAAGCATTTCACAAAAGAATTCCATTTTTTGAAATTCTATTCATTGAATAATTCCATTGCTTAGGAGTAGTTCTAAGCAGCTCATGGATTTAAGGAAATACTGGCTCCACTATGCTAATGATAGGGAGGTCTGGTGAATCTTGGCATGGTCTAGGTCCAATGATGGAAACTAAATGGCTGATGATGAAGAAACATAGACAGAAAGACCTAAAATTGACTGGGGATGGCTTTGTAGAACTCTTGACAACTAGCTGGAGACAGAGAGGCATGGAGGACAATGGTAGTCAAGATATGTCAGTTATGTCAGTATTATTACAGGGTCAAATATATATGATGTGGGTGAGAACATTTTGGAATGACTGTCAGTCTATCTTTTGGGTTATCTAGTTGATGTCTCTTGGTATACCTATTTGTATAACTTCAACAAGTTCTTGAGTTGAAATTATAAGTCTTTCAGGGTATCCACTTGATATCTCTCTTAGTATATCTATTGATATAGCTTCACCAAAGATAGAATCCTCAGGGGGTCAGGATATTTGTGAAGACAAGGAACATGGAATTCTATGCAGCCCCCCCATGGCTTCTCTGCATCCACTCTGCTGCTACTGAATATACTTATATAATAGTTGGCTCCCTTTGGGTGTGGGGCCGACAGCTGAAGGGTTTATGATTGATTTTTCCCTTCTCAGCAGGTAAATATTGAAATCATGCTAACCTAAGCAAACTTCATACCGCTCTCTCCAAATTTGGGAATCCATATTTTTCTTTTTGTGTAGGTGAGAGGTAGTGCCAGATCCTCTGGCAATTAATTTAACTGCCCGGAATCTAGAGGTATTTTCTTAACTCAGGGATTTTCAAACCTCTAAAATTAAATACATCTGGGTTCTCTCTGAAATCCCATAGGTAAACTTGCAAGGTTATCTAATTTTCACTTTCAGATTTTCCTAATCAACCCTTTATTTCAATAGTGTAACCTACATATATACATATACATACTTGCTGGAAACCACCTGATTGAGCAGGTTTTCAGCAAACCTTAGAGTTTCCCAATAGGGCGGTGTTCAGCCAGTATTTATGTATAACTGTACGATACTTGTGCCATGAACTAGACTAGGCTACATTTAATAAATGATTGCTATGGGATAATGGTTATCAAGCTAGTCTAGCACAACCATTCCAACTGTGTAGCGAGTTTAATTCTCCCTGGATGTCCAATGTTTGTGGCTTTGTGCTAGAATGATCTGAACTCGGAAAAATCAACAGTACCCAACTTTAGTGAGATGATTAGAATGCTATTCTCGCAGACTATTGTTACTGTATTAAATTCAGTTTTCACTGAATGACCTAGTGACAGACTTAGCTTAACAAATGTCAAGGAGCAATGATTAGTAACCAATTCGCAAAGACCATGACTACTGTAGTGAATTTGATCCTCACTATACATGATCTGGTACTTTACAAAGCTAAGCTTAGTAATATCAGTACCCTTAAGGTGCCTCACCAAGGAGCAGTGATTAGTGAGCTACTGTTGTGAATTCGATTCTCACTGCTGGCTCCACACTTGTGGCCTTGTACCAGACTAAGTTGATCTTAACAAATACCAATATAAATGTACATTTGATAGTATTAGATACCTTACCTTGCTCATTATAGTTGCTTTGGCTGCTTTCCAGCTTCGGTCTTTTGGTATAACGCCCTTGGGAGCTAACAAGACCATCACAGCAGAAGCCACATTCGTAACAGCAGTAGGGGGAGAACCAAAAGATTTCATTTCAGTCAGATTGTTCTAAAAAAATCCACAAATAGAGAAAAACAAAATTAAAAATGTCCCAATTTTGTAATTTCTAAGAAAATTACACTTTATAAATTGAAAGAGAAAAAAAAAAGAAACAAGAACCATAAATTCAATGATATGTCCACCATTATCATGTCCACATCTGTCGATGAGGTTGCCTCAATTACTAGCAACAAATTTTCATGAATGAGGTCATTGTCTTTCCTGCTAAGGAAGCTGCAGAGCGAGAGGGAGAGAGAATTGAGCCTTTAAATCATCAAGTCCTACATCCTTGACCATCAACTCTCCTCAGCAACTGAGGAGGAGGAGGAGGAGGGAGAAGAATAGTATACCTGATTGACCCCAAGATCTGACCTACATTTCAAATCAATCAAACAATCTAAAAACTCTGTGAGAAAAGAGGAGGAGGAGGAGGAAATGAGGCTGGCTTCCAAAGTGAAAAAATAGAAGAGGAGGAGTAGCTTTGTTTGATTAAGTTTCCCAATAAAAAAATGATTTCCAATTTCAAAGTAGTAGTGGCGGGGTCTATTGGCTAATCAGTCTCCCTTACTAAAAGTTTTGACATTTCTAGCCAATCAGCATACAGCTTAGAAGTAGCACTCTCTTCTCATTGGTTAACTCTTCAAACTAAGACATCTGAACAACAGAAATCAGTCCAAATAAACTAATATACAATGGTCTTTCAAATTAAGTGTATAATGCAAGCATTCCAATTTACACCCATTGAATTCAAGGGAAATCATTCCTTCATATATATATATATATATATATATATATATATATATATATATATATATATATATATATATATATATATATATATAAAATAATTTAATAGATCATCAATACTCGTATGTATATTTGAAGTTGATACTTATTTATTTGAAGAGGTTCTGATACCGGATCAGAGACAATATTGAATATTTATGTAACAAGATAAGTAGAAAGGAAAATATGTTCAATTTTGATGTATCCTTTGAAGTTCAGAACCAGTCTGAATGAGTGTTCAACACAAAAAAGATTTAAATTTGTAACTGGATATATTCATGTTTTATTATCATATATAAAAATATATATGAGGTCTGGAAAGTATAGAGCCATTTTGAATATCTCAAGAACTGGTTGCACAATCTTAATGTTATTTGTCTACGCATCCGAAAGAACCATACTATGCATGCATAAACAGACACACTCACATGGGTTAACTCTGTTGGCAATGATGCATCATTGAATAAGCATGTGTACTGTGTGATCATCACATTCACGATGACCAAGCTTGACATTCTTAATGTCTTGTGGATGGGATTTTTGGCAAAACATAAAATCACATCACACAGGTCTGCCAGCCCTCCTTCATCTACAATCTAGATATAAGTTTCTGGGGTTTTGTCATTTCAGACTGTTGACGAAGTTAAGGAGTATGCATCAAGGCAACGTAGTAGTTCTGAAAGAGGACTTTGAAGACTGTTTTGAAAAGTGGAAGGGACACTGTGACAAATGTATGAAGTCTCAAAAGGTAGAACTCTGAAAGGAACTAAGGTATCAGTGCCCTAGGTAGGGTTTTTTTTATTAATATTGAATGACTGGATAGTTTCCACACAGACCTCATGTTCATGTATCTCTCTCTCTCTCTCTCTCTCTCTCTCTATATATATATATATATATATATATATATATATATATATATATATATACACAGTGTGTATGACACATTTCATTTGAATTTTTGAAAGTTGAAAAATCTTACACACTTCTGTAGATCAGATCTCTCTTTATTCAGATGCAAAATAGAGAAAGAAAGAGAGTCTAGACAAGAGAAGAGGTTTCCTTATTCAAGATTTCTTTGGTTGAAGAAGAGACAAGGTTTCCTTACTTCAAATTTTCAACAGTGTGAGGTACACAATTCTTTACATTGACACAGTGGGTGCTCAAAAGACATGGATGAAAAGCTCCCGCCTGAATGCTTCATAGCAAAACATGTTTTTTAATACTTTAAAAGTTGCATCTATTCCTGGTCAAATCTACATCAGGACATGTGTACCTAGTTGGTCACACGATAACATAACATCTAATTGGACATTTGTTTCCTATAATCATATCATATTATCAAATGAAAAACGTGTCTTTTGATCATGCCAGCCATAACTTTCATTGGATAAGCCACATTGCTGAATATATTATATTTGCCTGTTGAGGCCATTTGCCTAGCAATACATTCATTGCATACTTGTAATTGCTAAAATAAACATTACAAGTACAGCGCAAATTTGCATCATTCAGCTCAACGCATTGTTCCAATCAGATTTGGGGAAGTCAGCAAACAAAAATCAATAAAAAGAATAGTAATAAAATGACATGTATTTACCTGATCAAATGATTAGTTATGAATGGTGTTGATATTCAATCACGTCATGTTACTGAATATGATAAACAATTTGATCATGCCAGCCATGGTCCTATTTGTTTGGGCCACGTTGCTGAATACATTACACTTTGGTATGATTTGAGAAATGCTGATCACATCGTGACTCACAACATAGATCCCCAGAGATCCCATGAAAAACCAAGACCAACAGAATAAAAAATGGAGAAATAAACTAGACAAATTTAGAAAACACTAGCTCCGCAAAGTCCATGAAATGTGGCGGATCCTGGTTTAGGTCTATGTCCAACAAAAGACGTTAAAAGACTGATGATGATGATGATGCAAAAATCCAACCTTGTTTAAAGTGTCCAATGCATCTCTGGCAGCAAGGAGGGCTGGCTCAGCCTTGGCCAAATCTTCTTCACAGTCTCGTGCTTTCTTTGAGACTTCTTCATTTATCACTTGTACTTTTTTCTCTTCTTCATCAGCAATGGCTTTTTCTTTGCTTACTTTCTCAGCCTCTGTCCCAACAACTTGGATGAGTTCATTAGCAGCTTCATTCTTCTGGGCTAGTTCCACTTCCTGTTCTGCCAATTTGGCTTTCAAGTCATCCACCTAATTTAGAAAAAAATGTTTTCTTGATAACCTGCAATTAACATATTTGCCTGTTGAGGATGATCTAGCCTCAAGGGCGCACCCTATTTTGATTTGCAAAATTTGGAAAAATAACTGAAAAATAAGGTATCAGGACTTTCACCAGCCTTACGAAAATATCTTATGGGTGGTTTACTGACATGTGCAACCTTTTGATCACTTATAGTATATTTTTTCTCTTTTTCTCATACGATACAGAGACACAGAAAATTTACATCCAAAGTTTACTCCTAGTTTACCAGTAATTACCCATAGAAGAGACACACCTACAATATGATACTCCAGTTCCAAAGAACTGTTTTAACATATTGCAGTTTTACTTCTTTTGTCACTTAATACTGTTCCCTTAAAATCAAAGTTGTTTGAGGGGAGTGAAAATACTGGTAATATTGATATACATCTAAATTACTACTAGTCCTCTAGCTCATCTACTGTGGTAAACTGAAATGGAAATGTATCTTGTGATTACATATATATTTTTTCATCAATTATGATGCATTTGTTTATTTACTATTCTATAAAAAGCGTAGTTTATACAAGGTTTCCTCACTTTAACTTGTCTCACCCTTCAGTGGCTATATACGGTAGTTCAGGTTGCTGTCTGGCATAGATTATCTTCTTTTTCTAACGATGATTTATCAATTGATTTTTTATTCCTTGACCTCACTGTCGTTGGAAAGTAGTTCTAAAAGGCAAGCGATTCTGTCCATGCAATTAATATAGAAATCTTCTTATGTGAACTGAACCACCTCAGAATGGTTTCAGAAGAATCAGGTAAGGGTAATGGAATGGCCTTCAGGAGCACCTGACCTAAATCGAATCGAACATTTGTTGTATGAATTGAAAATTGCTCTTTATAGATGGCAGCCATTGAATCCAAACTATCTACATAGAAAAATGGTTGAAAATACCAGTCGAGAGATACAGAAGCCTTATTAAAGGCCACATAGAACATCTATTAGAAGTGATCAGTGCCAAAGGAGCCAGAACTAGGTATTAATTAAGGGGGAAAAGTCATCATGATAAAGTAAACAATAATATTGATTCTCTCTTATTCATAATCAATTCATGTAGTAAAATATTTACGAATGCTAATTGAGTAGGTAAATATCATCTTTGAATACTCTTGCGGAGAACTGTACAGTAGTCCCTCTAATTTTGCATACTTGAAATTATGGACTTCAAGTGTTTTCTTTTCAATGAAGAGAAGCCACTCTTATGAACTTCGGAAAAAAAAAGTTTTGTTTTTGCTAGAAAGAAAAAAGGTCTAAATATTTGTTTAAAAAAAAAAGAAAAAACATTTCCATTAATAATAATGTAGAATCAGTTGTTTCAATTCAGTGCCAGGTTTTTTTTGTCATTTTGCAATGATGATGACAGCTTATTGACGAGCTTTGAAAAAATGGCGGTCAAAAGTGCAATTGAAAATTGACTTAAAATAAATTTAAACTTCAACCGAAAAGTCTTAATCCAATAGTTTGTTTTTGTTGGTCCTTGTGCTGGATTGTCAGTGTGGAATTGACATGCGTGGAAATATTAGCAAACATAAATACCTGATCAGACGTGTTTCTCAGTTTCTCTAAGCCATTTTCAAGCCTCACAATTTGTGCCAGTAAATTCTCATTGCCTATCTTTAAAAGGTGCTGGTAGAGTACAATCTGCTCCAAAAAGCTTTTTGGTGTAGTGTAATTATATCTTTTTTCATTCATGAGATATGCAATACTCATTTCATTCACTGAGTTATGTGCATAAGCCAAAAACTTGGGAATGGATTCTTTCATTTGGGGCTGTTGAAAAAAAGAATTTTAGATAAAACAAAATTCAGACAAGAATGCAAAATCTATCAAACTTAACCTTCACACGATTACATATGTACCTTTCTGATAAGTTTCATTTAAACTATGTATATCCACACAAAGCAACAATGTAAAAATAAGGAATTTAGTTAAAGAAAATAGTTTCCTTCTCCCTAAATAGACAATAGCTTCATGAAAAGATTTTTCGTCCACATTTGAAAAGAGAATCAAAAACAAAAATTTAGAGGGAATAATTCTCATAGTGGTTATTGGCAAGGTATATATCATACCCCCAGTATAAGAAAACATATGATAGCCATGGTGGCAGCTTTCTGTGCATTAACACTCAATTCATAACCCTGTGCCTAAACATACTTTTGAAAACTATACATAGAACAGAATAAAGCATCCAACTTCCAAGTCATGCTTCTCTCATATTATTAGTCCTTCCTCTTTAATCTTTCTTGGAATATAACTGAGACTATGTTTTTCAGAAAAGTTGTTAAAATTAGGATCTCTACAAATGATATCTATTACTGACAGTGACTATACATTACATGAGATGAACTTCTATTTTCAAAGAAGATGTAACACAAAAGTTTCCTCAGTACATAACCTTAAGAATGAATACCATGTTTACATGATTATATTGGACAGAAAATTCATTACAAAATGCAATAAGTGTGAGTATGAGGCATAGGATAACCTTTATATTATCATTTATACATATAGACCTACAGATCCATCAACGGATCCATTGCACTGTTCGTGTTTGATGAGCTCTTGCAAGCTCAATTTTCAAGCTAGAGTAGAGCATCCAGTATTAGAAGTCCATATCATTCTAGCCGTAAGAATTGAAGACATAGTTGTTGCAGAGGCCCACTACCATGATTCATGCTATGAAGATTATACCAGAATCAAGAAAAAGGAACCCGAGTACAAAGAGCGTGTTTGAGAAACAAATGGCAATGGAATTGAAAGGGTTGAATGGGAAGCCTATAAAGAACTTTTCAAATATATCAGAACTAATATCATATGCATAATATGATTGTACAAGTCTTTTTTTGGTTATGGAACTTGAATCTTTCATGCTATCAGGTGGAGTAACATTCTGGCAATATTCTACAATATTCATAGGAAACTTGAATCTGAGCTTGGTAATTCAGTAGAAATATTTCCAGATGACAAGGGAAAATTGTTGATGGGTCTTGAATGGGTATCATTATGAAGTATTGTCTAGGAGAATCAAACTCTATAGAGGGAAATTTTGAAAGGCAGAGTCAACCAATTCCAACAAGATTTCATCACATATCAGATAAATGATAAGGCAAATGACTTGGACTCCCTAGCCATTCCATCCATCTGTTTTGCTTATATCACCAAACAATATCAACTGGAACAGCTTTCGTATTGTTAGATTGTTCACAGGAAGCTACAGCAGCTAAAAATCCAGAAAGATGAGGAAGCATTTTCAGCAGTCATCATCATCATCATCATCAGTCTTTTAGCGTCCGTCGTTGGACATAGACCTTCCCCAGGATTTGCCACACTTCTCTATCATGGGCATCACGGAGCCAGTACTTCCCGAACTTGTCTAGCTCGTCTCTCCATCTAACATTTTGCCAGCCTCGGTTGCGCATGTGGTCTTGGGGAATCCATGCTGTGAGTCGTGATGTCCATCGATTGTCTGCCATTCTTGCAACATGGCCAGCCCACCGCCATTTGAGATTTTTTATTGATTCTATGATGTCTCTAACTCTTGTCTTTTTTCGGATGTACTGTGCTGTTTTGTGGTCTCTCCATGTGAGGCCCAGCATTATTCTTTCATGTGCACGTTGCATGGTTCTCAGCTTACGGGTCTGTTTCTTGGTTAAGTTCCATGTTTCAGCTCCATAAGTGACTATTGGGAGGATGCATTGGTTATACACCCTTCTCTTTAGGATTAATGGGATCTTATTATTTTTGAAGGTTGAGCTAGCTCTGCCAAAGGCTTGCCATCCTAGTGTGATTCTTTACTTGATTTCTTCTTCTTTTGAGGGTCTCATGGAGATTCATCCAGTATATGTTGAAGTGTTGAAACATATATACAATCATGGCAGCTCATTTATCAGGCTACATAAAGACTCGGACCCCTTCCAGCTCCAGAAAGGAGTAAGACAAGGTGATACCAGCTCACCTAAACTCTTCACAGCCTGCCTCGAGATGATCTTCAGAAGGCTAGACTGGGAGAGTAAAGGAATCAAAATAGACAGCGAGTATCTGAGCAACCTCAGATTTGCAGACGACATAGCCCTTTTTGCAGAGAACCTACATGACCTCCAACTAATGATAGATGAACTAAATGAAGAGAGCAAGAAAGTCGGCCTACACATGAACTTCTGCAAGACGAAGATCATGTGCAACAACCACATTGGAGATAAAAACACTAAGATTGAAATCAAGGACACAGAACTCGAGAAAGTAGACCACTACATTTTCAGCAGTAGTCAGCCTCATATATGGGTGGGTCAACCCATTTTTAGAGAAGTGGGACTTCATTATCATCTTTATAGCAAAACAGCCAAGGGACATGGTCTCCAACCTGATGAAGGCATATAAGATTGGTGAACAATGCTATGCAACTTTTAAGAATGAGAAAACTAGAGAAAGACCCACCAGCAAAAAGATTCCTTGACCAATAAAAACCAACAAGCTGAAAACATTCAGTGATATGTATAACAGGAGATATCATGTAGGAGGGCAATGATCTTGAGAGCAGACAGGTCTTAACTTGGACACATCATAATGATGGTACAAGGGTGCAGTCAATATATGGAGAATATCCTCTCTAACCCCCTAGGGCCATTGCCCTGGTCCCAGTCAACATCAGGCAGATAACTGAGAAGGACAAATAAAATTACTATTTAGCAGTAGAAGAGCAACACCTAAGAAACTTTACTACAGTGGATGACGGAATTGGCTCAAAGAGTAAAAGGGGGTCAAGTTACTTTCAGAGATCTTGTACAACAAGAAAAGCTTTTGACAATTGATGGTACTCCCAACTCTGACTCCTTGGCACATTTTTAACAACCTGATTACAACTCCAGTAACCAAGTAATTGCTTCCGACTTCGAACACAGCCCAGCTCAAAACACTATGAAAGACTCAGGAATAAAGAAGTGACTTCTTTAACCCTTCTGCCACTGTATTATGATGTTGAAGAACTATAAGGAAGAGGCCAGTGGCAGAAGGATAAAATGTGATGACTTCTTTGACCAGAGTTGCATAGGCATTTCTATACAACATAGTAAACACCTCTTGGGAGGGATGTAAGTCTTGTCTTATTTTTCTTTTTTATAATTTCCTGCCATTGAATTTAATGTTCAAGGAATAGAACAGCTCAAAATGGGATCAAAAAGCAACAAAAGCATGTAGAAAGTAGTTAAAAACGAATATCTAAGTAAACATATAATTAACTCTTGTGATACTATAGATAGATGAAAAAGGGAATATTCAAATTTCTGAAATGAGGGCATTGTTACTGTTTCACATTTTTTGAGATGAGAGACCATTACTCTGATACATTAATTGATTCAGACCAATTCCCTTGTCTTTGTTATCTTTATGACAATGTTTCTACCAATCTTCCAATCTTCCTCTGACATCTGTTACGTATGATAATCTTCCAAAATGCAATCCTTTATTTGATCTACTGGAAGAGGCTCTACTCATTCCGATGCCTCACACTTCTAAGGGAATTTCAGAATTCATAACTGTCAATATTTATTTGTGATCCCAGCCTCCTCTCAATTGAGCAGGTGCATATTCCTATACTATCTAAACTAAGGATTGAACTGATGTTATGTTTTCATCCTGTACAGGCTCAATTCTGGTGAAGTATTCGTTTCAAAGCTGATCTGCCATGCCTGTTTTTTAGGTGCGTACAGCAATTACAGCTTTCCAATGTTTCTAAAGGTTTATTTTTAGGGAGAAGCTGGTCTCGCTTTTATGTTTTCTGTCACAACTGTATGGAATGTTATAAACGCAGTTCTTGTTTTCTCCTAAAGGATGTTTAACTCTAGTGAAATATCTGCATCATATCTGATATCATATGCAGAGTAAATCCCCTGGATATTCACCACGATGACTCTAATGTGAGGGAAAGTCACTGTAGTTGATTTGAGATTGTCTTCCAAACCATTGCACTAGCTAGTGGTCATTAATCTCTTCCTCACAGGGTGGTTATTTCTTTAGAGGATGTTCTCAGTTCTGAACTTCTCACACTGATAAGTGTCTGGGTTGCTTCTACTTTGTTTGCACAGTACGCATTACAATAGAAAAGCAATATTAAATTATCATATTTCATGGTATATAAAACCCTCAGGCAATAGAAGAACCCCTCATTTCAGCAGTGAATATTGAAAATATTTAGTGCATTCACAGGTAAACATTTAGTGTTATTGAAATATGTAGCTACAGCATAGCAGAAAAAAATGGACAAAGCATACAACTAGGACAGCAGAAAAAAACCTTTAAAAATAAGCAACCAGTATAGATGTAAGTGCTGGTAAGACATTAATCTACAAGATACTTTGCATATTAAGCCTTGGGGATATTTTTGAGCCATACTTTTTGAAAAAAAAGTACGTCTTACATACCATCAAATTAGATAATTGAAAAATACTTCAGATGAATAACTGTTAACAGTTTAATAAAGCATTACTCACGGTAAGTAATTCATTCTCTTGTAACAGTCTAGTACTGACAGCAATCAGGGCCTCCTCAGGCCATTCATGAAACCAATCTATATTAGTGCAGTTAATGATGGCTGGAAATTTACGACTTCGTATTCTCAGGGTTGGCCCAACAGGAGAGAAGCAAAGCACAACCTGAGGAGAAAGAAGTTGTTTTGTTGATGTATGTTGACAAATAATGCATTGAAGTAAGTTGACACATCAAGTAACAAGTGATATAAAAGGAGGTCTGTTCCAGAAGTATCCACACACTTTGAATATCTCTTGATGTAACTTGATGCACAGTTGACCATCGCTTCCACAATGACCATGCATATTATTCTTCATGTCTAGCACAGGTTTTCTTTTGTAAAACATCACACCACTCAGCTCTGTCAGTCCAGATGTATGCATACCAAAACAGGACTTTGCAGACTATTTTGAAAAGTGCAAGGAATGCTGGGATAAGTGTGTGACGTCCTAAGGTAGATACTTTGAAGGGACTAAGGCATCATTGTCTTGGGTGAGCTATTTTTTGTTACTACTAAATGGCTGGATATTTTCCAAGCAGACCTTGTAGAAAAAATTTAAACTCATGAGTTATCTAGCAAGGTCTTTATCAGAACAGTTTAAATAAGATTTCACATATTCAATAAAAAATATATTAATCACTTATACAATCTATGAAATCTATAAAAAAAAAGTATATGAAAATATAATCTCTACATACAAGAGTGAATGTATGTCTGTTCCAAGTTGTAAGCTACAGTTTTACATCTAGGAAACTGAAATCTGACATTGTACCTAGGGGGGGAAAGGGGTTTTACTGACATCGAATGTTTAAAAATATCTAGAGACTTCTAGGATCATAACCTGACTGCACAAGCTGGTCAACTAGCTACTGGAAATTTGTAGAAAGTGGAAATTAATAAATAGCCATCACAGTAAAAGTTCTGCTTTCCACACTACACTTTAATTAAAGGTATTCTGTTTTGAAAGTCAAACCAATATGCATTCAAGTTATTTGGTGGTTTAAATGTTAGGTGGTTCCTGCCAGAATAATAACCAGTCTAATATTTGTGCAAATCATTGTTTTTGTTTTTATGAAAAATGGTTTATTTTCATATAAGAAACAGGTCTGGTTAGTCACTCAAATGTCACCATCATCTATTGGTGGCATGTAGTAGTAGAGTGAACAATGAAAAAAAGGGTCATTAATGAATAAGATACTTGTTATGCCTATTTTGGGGCAGCGATCACTAAACATGTAGATGTTCCAGATACATACATAGGGAGAATGGAGTGAAAACTGAAGCAACCAATTTTGACAATTTTGGTGAGAGTTTCTGATAAAATTCCTGGAGGCGTAAAACTCATTTCACTTTATAACTAGGCCAGACACTAATCTTCTTAGTTATTGATTATAGATTGAGATTTCCAATCAGCAAATATGATACAAAATTAACAGAAGTTGAACTAAAAATAATTTTCCACAAGAAGGTGTGATTGCCATTCTAATCACATAACTAACTCTGAACATGAATATCCAAAGTTTAAGAATATTTTAGTATCCATTGTATTGGCATCGCATCTATTTTGATTAAATTTCCTGAAGTGAACACGGTTTTTGCTTTCTAGTGATTTTCTGAGTAAATGCTGCGGACCCAGCTCAAAAGTCTTGCAATGTACTGTATCATACTGCACTTAGTTGTCAGTCCCTGGCAATAAAACCCATATGTAGCATGGAACTACCATCTTTACACTGGAACTATTCTTCAAGCAGCCTTTAACATATACACATGAAAAAGTCTTGTTCACTGACACAGACTGGCTGTGGGTATTGTTGTCAATGATGATTGTCATAGCAGTCCTTTCTAGGTGCAGAAATATGTTTTCTGCAGGGGGTAGCATCTTTAGGAAGGTTGATCTATTGTTCACAAACTTGTATGCTTTCAGTTGGGATAAATAAGAATCCACAAAGTGATCAGCTATAGTTGTGTACACAGCTATGGTGAGATCTCTAAATGGGTAAACTAACGGTATCTCTACCACTCACAGTGGACACAGGGCATGGCACAATACTGTGAAGATCCCATGCACATTCTGAGAAGTTCTTATCTGTTGGGGAGAA
The DNA here is from genome assembly GCA_963457665.1 of Thysanoteuthis rhombus. NCBI lineage: Eukaryota > Metazoa > Mollusca > Cephalopoda > Oegopsida > Thysanoteuthidae > Thysanoteuthis > Thysanoteuthis major. Next base: position 13,971,027 of record OY735203.1, read on the forward strand.
CTTTTAAAACAGTTTTCAACTCTACATCCGCCAAAGAGAATACTAAATCTGAAAAAAATTCCCCATTGATGGAGGAATATCACATCGAAAAAGTGTGTGATGTGATTTGTGGAAATTGTAGTCTAACTGTATGTGAAGTTTCTGAGGAGATTGGGATCTAAAAATTGTGCAACTTGATCTTAAAAGAAAAATTGATGACGAATCAGGTTGCTGCAAATTTTGCTAACAGATGAATAAAATGCAACACGATGCATCGTCAGTCTTTCTTTTAAAATCATGTTGCACGTACTTTCATAGATTCTTACTTCTTGAGAAAATTCATGAACCATCAGGAAAATAAAGGCCAAGCACAATATTAGTCAGAGCACTCTAAAATGTCTCATGGGAGTGCTGTTTCAAAATTTTGGTTTCTTTATGGACAGACCTCACATGTATAAATAAGCTTTTACTATTAAATGTAATATTGATTTTTTTGTTTAGATATATAAAATAAATGAATAACAAGCCAATGAATAAAATACTACGTGTATTAATAAAAAGAAACATATATACTACTTCTGTATAAGTTATCAAGAGCCAAAGACAATGATGATTTCATTCCACAGTGATGCTGGACGCATTTCAAGTTCTGTAATGATTGTCCTGTTTTAGGACTATCCACTGTTGATGGGCCAGGGTGGGGATCATGCACTTTCCTAAAATATTATAGGTATGATGGGTCCTATATTATATGAGGCAGAGTAGTAATGGTAGTTGGTTTTATGTAGTGACAAGATGGTTACGGTTGCTGGGGACAAATTTGTCTTAATGTGTCTTGTTTTTATTTAACAACCTCGTACTTATGTCATTATAAGTGTTCATGAAGGAAGGTAGTCGATAATTGTCATGACAGAAGGGAGAATTTGGACACCCCAAGTAGACGTGCCGATTTTTGTAATCTTAATAAGGACACATACATTTTGTAATCATAATAAAGCCTCATAGAAATGTTTAGACGGATAGAACGTACTTCTAATAAGGTAAGAGCTCTGTGGAAAGTTGTTACAGTAGCTGTGCATCAATGAAGCAGAGGTAACTGAAATGCTTTGAATCTATAAGGCTTGATATTTTGAAGACCAAGGAATGGTTATAGAGTCCAGATATTGCTGATATGTCCAAGTGCCAAGTTAGGGATGATGTATGACACCAGAATTTGTGATTGTCTATGAGCAATTTGGGGGCCATTCTCAGATGCCGAAAAACACATGGCTGAAAGACTATTCAAGTCACAAAAAACATGGGGTTCAACCCATGTGCTCTTCCTGAAGAAGAATTAGAATGCAGAAAATCATGACTGTTGTGTAGCAAATGCATGATTTTATTCATGAGAGTTGAAGATGTGAATACGTGTTTTCGAGCCAGAGAAGAGGCCATGATTGAATAGCTGAGCATATGGGAGATAACTCAACATCTGTGAAATGAAATAGGCAATATTTAGAACATAGATTTGTCACAGTAGAAAAACATGCCCTCAGAGCTTTTATAGACAGTAGATAAAGGAAGAAACATTTTGCATATGGGTTTATTATCAATTATTAATACTTATCTATTTTTGGATTTATTTTAACTCAAGATGAAGGAGTCAACACAATATGAATCCAATGTTGTTTGAAATGTTAAATAACTGTCAGTAATCTTTTACAATCATATCAGGGTTTTCGTCTAAAATGTTGACCATTTTTTAAAGGATTCCTGAAGTTAGCATGCCTTGAAAGTTGCTACTTTGCCCTGGTCCAACAACTGCAAAACAGATGTTTTCTTAGGAAACATGTAAGCAATGTTTACTTTAAGCCTGGTTTAAACTTCATCAAGATTTGAAGGATATCCAGGAACTTTATCTAAGAAGAATAGCTTTGGGTAGCAAATCATTTTCAATGCAAAAATGGTTTGTAAACCAGTCCAAGAACAATTCCTGTTTAACTCATGCCTTCTTATTGACTTCCAATAAAAAAGCAATTCTAACTTATTTAACAATTTTAATGGACAGGGTGTTTCCAAGTGGTAGATCAACTAGTTTTAATTTCAGAATTCCTCAAATATCACCACCATGTAGGAGTGTTAGTCTATCCTTGGCAGCTTTATATCCTAGTGTTGACTTTTCTTCAATAGCAATCAAAGTCCTTGAAAACATTTTCTTCCCAACATAACTCTGTCTCATCTATATTGAAAATAATATTCTCAAGATATTTACCACTCTGTACAATGGCTTAGAATTCTGTATGGAATGCTTTAGCTACTTTGATATCTGCACGTGTTGCTTTACCAGTTATCTTAACACTATGACACAGTGTAAATCTTCATTCTCTTTTTCTTTCATTTCAACTTGCATTCTATCATTCAATTATGCACATGATAAAAAATGTTTTGTTCTACCTTCAGTGTCCTTCGTACTTTGTCAATAAAGTATCGCCAACAATTCTCATTACTTGTATCAATTCCCAGGCTTTTCACCTCGCCCCTGGCAATATTGATGATATTTGCATATTCATCTTCAGAAAACAAACCAGGAATTTCTCCTGACACCAAGAGGTCATTAATGACAACTAAGAATTTCTCATCAGTCACTTGGGCATCAGTCATTAAAAACATCATTGCAATGTTCTTAACACCAGTCTTTTGGTATAGCAAATTCAAATCAGCTGTAAAGAAGAAAAAATAATGTTAAAATAGATATGAAAAATGATGAGAATAGTATGAGTTCAACAAATTTGTTGATTCGAACAATATAGACTAACAAAAATTATTGATGTGAATGCGAATGACCTTATCCTAAATTTAAGCTGATATAAAGAAATACAGGAAGGATTTTACAAACATCGTTTTTTTGTATAAAATATGAAAGATTTTTTTTAAAAAAGAAAAGAATGGCATTGCTGACGTTGAGAAAAACAAGAAAAAGAAAATGAAAAAAAATAAACAAGGGATTTTACTAACAAAAAAGAAAGAAAAGAAAAGGTTATGCCCGGTATAAACTAAACAGGATGATTCACAAGTATTGGAGATTGTATCTTGATGTCAAATAGATAGTATTTCACAGGTTATTTATACTGCTAAATGCAGGAATGAAAATTTGAGGCATTTCCTCTCGGGGTTAATTAGATATGCAAATGAATAGTACTCAATTTGCATCGCCAAGTATGGAAATTAACAGACAGGATTCAGGGAAAAAAACCTGCATTTAGTTCTAATAAATATAGATTTTGGGGAAGTCATTTGAATGTCACTTTTTGGATTCGGTCACTGAGCTGAACAGCAAATGGACATATGGGACATTTGTCCTTCTGTGTATCTCTGTCAGAAATTGGAAATATTTTGTCAATAACATTATAAGAAAGAAAAACAAAGCTCTCTATAGGATGAAAAAAAACAGAAAAAGAATATTGAGATAGACAGACATAAAGAGCAAATAAAGGAGAAGAAAAAATTCCCCTACGCTTTTGATTCAAGACATAATGAAAGAAGAAAATAGACCTGAAAAAACTTTTCGGAACAGACAAAAGAAACAATAAAAATCATAAAGACAGACTGAAAGGAGGAAAATGGAAGAAAAAACTAAAGACTAATATTCAAAACCTGAGAGTCACTAGAAGTAAAAGTTAAATAATGGTATAATGCAGGGCCTCTACACATAAAGTAGGCAAATGAATTTTATACTAATCTTGTTTTGAAAAAAGCCTGTCTTGAATTAGTATTAGCCTCTGTGAAGGTTGGCAATGAGGATTTGCTGCTCCTGCCAGTGTTGTAGCTGCACTATCACACTATTGAGTTAGCTGAATCAACCAGTGTTGAATTGAATGCTGCTATCGCTTTCAGGAGGATCAACAGAATCAAGTCTTTAGAAAGTAACTTTTAGTGGTACAGGCACAGCTGAGTAAAAGGGCTGTGGATGAGAGAATGCATGTTATGATTCTGTAGATGTAACTTGTCTTATACCTACACAAACAACAAGGCCAACACAATGAATAGAAAAATATCTCTTATTCATTGTTTGTGTTGACCAAGAAAGACCATTCGTTTTTAAAACACCAGCCGGTACTGGGATAAATAGTAAGAAGATGCATGGATCACAAAGCATTCTCTAGATGTAGCTCAGAAGCTTTCCATCTTCCCTCTTATTGCCTAAATAGAAAACATTCCCTTTTCTTTCTACTGTCAGTCTTGATTTGGTCTCACATTGATCAGAGGTCATGACAAGAAGACAGTTTTAGCATTCCATTCAACACTTCATCCTGTAACACCCAGGTAATTAAAGAGATATTTTAATATCTAGTGATGAGAAAGAGAACAAGGATACATTGATTCATATCTTTTCCAAAGGCAAAGTAAATATAAGCAGCCTCAGCTAAAATCCAAACTTGATTTGCCATTCCACTTTTCAAAGGATGTCCTACAAGCTGTCATACACATTGTACCATATTTGATGGTACATAGGACCCTCCCCATCCTTAATATTGAGAAAAGACATTTCCCTCAATTTTTCTCATTATATCACTCAGTTTTTAATTCCCCCCTCAAGTTCTGGCCAAATTGGGCAATGGACAACAAAGGTTATGTTTACCTTTTGAGCCATTTTTTTGGGGAAAAAAGAAGGGTCATATGCCATCAATTATGGTAAGTTTATTATGTCAGAAAGATTACCTTTCAAATCTGCAATCGCGTAACCTTTTCTCAAAGTTATCTGGGACACTTCCATGCTGCTGATGAAGGCAGCTAATCTGGATAAACTCTGTTTACCGCTTCCACCCACTCCAATCAATAGTGCATTACCCATGGGCGTTTCCAAAATGCGGTTAATTCTGCAGACATGAGTGATAGCATCTTCAAAGAGCACCAAGTTCATAGCAGTGTACATATCATTATAATTGTCCAGTGCATCTGTAAGGATCTTAGTGAGGTTTTTCCAATTAAATATAGGCATGTACTTGGGCTCACCAATTCCACTTGAGAAATGGCTGTAGATCAAAGGATTTTTCTGAAGGGCAGCTTCATCTACATCCTATTCAAAATAGTTCAGAGAAACAACAAAGAGCCATTTCATCCAATTATTCTGGAATACATTACCATTTCTAAGAATTCATAAAAAATTATGTTTAAAACACCTGATAAATTAGAAAGAGACCTTTGACTCAAAAATTTTAAGGACAAATGATGAAAATAGAGTATTTTTTTCTTCTACAGGTGTTCATTAACTTTTAATCAAGTTCTTAAAAAAAACAAGAATTATTTTGCCACATCTTTTTCCTATTCATTATATATTTTGCTTTTCAGATATAATTGAAAAAAAAAATTTGTATTGAAATGGCAGTATGTGTTGAGTCAATTATCAAGCAAGAACTCAAAAAAAAATCTTTTGAAAATTTCTTTTTTCTTTAAAAATGAAACAATAATAAAGGGTAATAAAAACTCGTAGAAAAAATAGTTACACCACCAATTTTCCGGCAACTTATGGTTTGGCACTTACTTAGATCCAGATAAAATTGCAGAAACCAACCCAAAATTCAACACTGTGTAGAATGTAGAAAAGACAAGTACCAATTAAAGATAAAGAAAGTTATTTGCCTTAATTTGTAGCTAAGAATAAATAAACTATCAACTTAAAAAATGGCTGAATTTAATCTCCAGGAACCATCATTGCCTCTTATATAGTTTACTACAATAATTACTCCTTGATTCACAGCAATACACAGTAGATAATGTAAAAAAAGCATTTCAATCAAAAGAAAATGAAGAAAATAAAATCTCAACCTTATTTTGTAGCTGAAAATAAACAAATTATTAAGAAAAATGGCCAAATTTAGTTTCCATAAAATCCAGTGCTTTGGAAGTTAAGCAAGAAAAATTATTACCTCAAAAACTTTGCTAAGCAGATCCTTTTGCAATTTCTTGAAGGCTGCAACATCCTTTAAGTCAACAAGTTTGTCTGAATAAACTCTTTGAGTTTCATGCATCCATAAAGTTATTAAGTCATTTGTAGTTTGACAACAATTAGGTGTTGAGAATAGCATTCCCTGCATAAATAAAAAAAAGTGTTTAAACATGAATATTTCTTCTATTGGGTTGACACATATAAAATAAAATTCTCTTTACATCATAGAGAAGAATACTATAAGTGAATGATTTACTAACGTAATTGTATTTTTTGCCTATTCAATGTAAATAGAACAGAGGTGTAGCTGGGGGGGGGGAGAAAGGGCTATTTAAAGGGACCCCCATTGAGGCATGGGGGCAAAATGCTTTATGAATAGTAGACCCCCCCCATTCCCCAAACCTATATCTATGCTTCTGAAATACAGATATAATTCATTATTATTGGGGGTGTCAGCCTTTAAAAGCAACATTATCCATCTAAAAAGTTGGACTAATTTTCAAGTATAATTTCAAATTAACATGTAATGCTGTTCAAGCTGATGATTAAGACAAAAAAGCATTTTGAGTGGACATTACTACAGTGCCATCTGTTAAGCATTGGTTCAATAGTTTCAAGTCTGGAAATATGGATACTAATAACCTCAACAGTGAACCAAACCTGTTCTAAATGATGAATAATTATTGTTAAAAGTGGCCAATGATCAACCTTCATAATACTATTCAAAAACAACCTAATATTTTTATACTTTTGAATTGCAATCCTGAAATTTGTCTAAAATTTTAAAATGAATCATTTCGCTTTTTCTACTGTATTTGTGATCCCTTGGGTGCAAATCAACTAACCTTTTGCACCATCTTTTTGTTATCTTTCATTCTTGCTATATGTCCAGCTCATCCCTATTTTTCTTGCTTAATCACTTTTATGATATCTTTTACTTTGGTCTGCTCACAGATCCATGTTGATCTTTTTGTATCTGATAAGTTATTTCTACCATTGATCTCTGTGTGATTCTTAGTTTGTCTTCATGTTTCACATTTGTATGCCATACACAGCATTATACATTTGTTGTACACTTTATGCTTTATGCTCCAAGCATTTAGAAACTTTTTCCCCCATCACCCTCTCATATTCAGTCAAAAAAGTTTCAAAGTTATACATATTGTATCAAAGGAGCTATAAATGTCAACAGTTGGAAGGAAAGACTTGTTTGATTGACAAAATGCATAAAATTGAGTGGAATTTCAATGATTTTCAATTTCAAAACTATTACAGATGTAGACCTAATATTTTTGATTTCTCCATAAGTTTGGCATAGGAGTATCTGTGATTTTCTCCACTTGAATCCAAGAGGGTGCCATGGGGAGCACAGGGTGATTTGATATAGAATGACTTGTCTGTTCTCTCATGATCAAAAGCTTTCATATAGTTTTCAGATCTATGCTAGCCCTACGGAGGAGTTATCAGGCAGAAAATATTCTGATTATTCTCAGCACAACATTAAAAAAAAAAAAGAAAAAAAAAAATGATCAATTAAAATCTGAGAATTTTCTTTGAATTACTTACTTGAAATATATTTGAGAGATCTCGCAGATTGAAATTGTAATGAAATTTAATTGCAGTGGGAAGAAACATCTGACAGACCTTCCCATGAAGTGTCAAAGATGCTGCAGCAATGTTTAGGGAATATTTTTGTAGCAGCATCGGAAAAGATTTCTGCTGCAAATGTTGATTTAAGATGCTGTTGTAAATTGTATTTAAGGCATCATGGGAAGGAAAGCTGACAGCAAAAACACAAAAATGTCTCTGAAATTGGAAATAAATTTTTCAATTCTAAAAATATATTATTTAAATTTTACGAGTTTCTCACTAAAATAAACAATGAAGTTTATTTTAGATTAAACAATTTGATAACGCTAGAATACAATGTAAATTCAATAATACACCTTTATATAAGGGGTTTTGAATGGGCAAAAGTCATTAAGTGCACATTATTTGCCAGAAATTTTGTCATTTGTGGTCCAATAACACCAAAGCAGAAACTGACAAAAACACAACTAACTTGGTGCTTTACTAACCTGAGCTTTTCATTAGTTTTCAACTGTGCAAAACTTAGAAAATATATGAGTTTTATGCAAAGAAAGCTCTCATAATCTGAGCAGTTTCAGCAAACAGCTATGCACCAATTTCTTCCCCATGAAATTTATTATGTCGAGAAAAACAATAAAATTTGATCAGACTTATCACAGGTAAAATGATTGTACTCCTATACATTTAATGGAGGAAAAGTCAACAAATAATAGCAGTAAGAAATCATGATTACCTGAAGTCTAGGATCGATTGTAAAACTTCCTGCAGTAGGGTTCATACAGGAAACATATTGCGTATTGTGAATTTCTTTTAAAGTTAGCTTTGCTCGATCATACCAATGATTGTGGTCCAAATGTTGCCTCAAGATTGTGTGTGGCTGTACAGTAAAATACTGATCAACCTAAAATCCAAAAATAGATCATTCCAAAAGTATGATATCCATTATGAAAGAAATAAAACATATATCCCTAATAATTGGAAATATTTAGTAAAAACAAGGAGGAAGAAAACATTCAGAAATACTGAATGAACCATAAGAAAAAGTTAGTACAAAGTTATAAAAATGAATAATCAAAATACTTCTTTTATAAAATTAGTAACAAGGTGGTGTAGCACCATCATTCTTTCAGTTAGGAATTAAGTACGAAACTCTTCTTTTAGCAAGATATCCAAAACGTCACTTCCTACGACGATGACCCCTATGGAACCCCTGGACATGCATGGCTCAATGCTCATTAGCTCCAGCACCTCTAGCTGGTTATGCTTCTAGCCCTGGCCTTTGTGGCCGGCTATTCTCTCTCTTTCCTTCTCCCTGGTCCAAGGCTCATTGGCACCAGGACCCCTAGCTGGTCATGCCCATGGCCCCCGGCCTGTACTAACCTTGTTTTTATGCTTAAGCAGTGAACATGCTGCTTACTAGGATTTATCCCCTTAGATCAATTCTGGTAATTTATATTTTAAGGGGCTAATACAATTAGCAGCCCTAAAGTGGCATTCATGAGGTTGTTGTAAAAGTCCTCAGTGCCATCTTTTGTTGAGTTAAGGAATTCTTAAAAGTGTCTATCATGTTAACACAGTCAAATATTGGGGATGGACAGAAATAAACAACATTTTCTGGATAATATTCTTTTTTACTTTAAGAAGGAGAGAAGTACAATTCAAATTCTAAACAAGACAGGTCTGAATGTCACTCAGTAGAAACTGTCATGTGACTAATGTCTTTTGGCAGCATGCTGGGGATTAATTGATTGAAAAATTTGAAAAAGGGGAATCAATGAATGAATAACTTCTCATTTCTTTTGTTGGGCAGTGATCACTGAAAAAGTTTGAATCCATCTCAGGGGAATTTTTTAAAAAACTATTTTTTTTCGACATAATAAGGGGTAGATATCTAAATTTTCAGCCCTCTAGCTTCATTGGTACAACTTGTACTTGTGATAAATAGATAGATAGCCAGCCAGCCAGTTTTAATGACAGTTATAGTAGATGGTTTCTAATTTGTGCAATTTATGGAGAAGTCACCCATGTCCATTCTATAACGCAATATTATGAAAACACCATCAAACATATATATGAATATATATTCTCATTTTGCCCACTCACGGTCTATATCTACTCTATCTGTTTCAACACAACAATTATGTTATTAAGAAATAGATATATGATTTGAGTGAATGATTATAAATTGCATTATATCATATTGGAATGATCTCTCGTTATTACATGGTGAATGTATCATTTGGTACTGACAACGTAAATGGAATAAACAATCAAAGAAAATGAGGCTGCTGGAGGAATTGAACCAGTGACCGATAGGATAGCCGCTTCAAACAGCAGCCGATAATGCAAAGTCCCAAATAACTGTTCCAACTCCGAATTCTCATTTTGCCTATTCTCAGTCTATACTTGCCCTATTTGTTTCTTTCAACGTGACAACATGAGATATATACAACTAATGAAAAAAAAAATTTGTATGCAATATGTCATTATTGAACATTTATGCCAAGCTTTTTCCAATCATTTAGCTTTCATTCTGTGACTAAAAACCAAAAAATAAAGATCTGTCTGGAAAATGTCCAGTTATTTCAAACATCTTCAGAACTGGTTGCATGTCCTTGATATAACTTGCCAACCAATCAGAAGTGACCTTGCTGCGCATATGTGAATAGACACTCTCCAATGTTATTACTTAGTTGGCAGTGAGACCTTATTGAGTGAGCTTGAGTACTGCGTGACTTTTGCATACATGATTACCTAGCTTCCCCATTCTTCACATAAGTCAAAAAGAGATTCCAAATCATAGACAAGATTAAAGAGAATGTGACAAAGCAACTGATGGCCATTTCAAAAGAGAACTTTTAAGACTGTTTTATGAAGCAGAAGGGCCACTGGGATAAATCTTTGTGGAGGGGACTAAATCTAGGCTATTTTTTTCATTATTATCAAATGGCTGGATACTGTCAGGACAGACCTCATAGACAGTAAGCAGATTTATATGTGGATGTGCAATTGCTCAAGGGTCAATTCACAAAATAGAAATTACTTACTTCAGGCATATTGATGTCATCCACAAAATATATGAGCTTCTTTGTGCCCACTGGTCCATAATTGCGTCCGGCTTTTTTTTCAAGAGGTTTTTCCAGGGCCATTTGCAACATTTCTGAAGTGGTGTAGAAGTTAAATGGGACATTAGAAGTCATGTAGTCATCAGACATAGCAAGCAGCTTGTCCTGTAGAAGCACAGTCTTACCACAGCCAGCTGTGCCTACTAACATGACAGGACGTTTTGAAGCGATCAACATATCCAAAAAATAGCGAATTTGTGTTGTTTCTGCAGTGGGCACCATCGTAGACTTTAAAAAAAAGAAGATGAAAAAAAACCCAGGAAAATTAGTTTTAGAACAGTTTTGGAATTTCTGTTTTATCAAATAATTAGCGATTAGTTTAGTCCTAAAAATGTGAATTACCGTTGGTTACTTGAAAGACACAATCTGCTCAAATACACAAGCCATTAAAAAAGATTTTATAAGCTTTTAATTATAACATAAAAAAACTTCAAGTCATGATTTTTTTTCAATTTATTCTATTTTATATAAAAGGTAAATTTTAGTAAGAAAAAAAATGAAAATCATGCATGTATCAGTCAGATTCTCCAATGCTTTCATTAATCCCTGACTACTGACAATTCCTCACGTTCAATGTATCTCTTTATTCAATCATTTATAATGCATTTCTCAGTTAAAACAATGCTACAAATTAGTAATAAACACATATGATAATTAGCAATATGTGTTTGCTAAGGGATGCAACTGATGGAGCAAAATAAAATTTCATGTTTTGATAACATTATAATACAGATTTCTATGCCAATTTTTTTCATAGGAAAAGGATAATCCAAAATTGAAAGAGCCATTTCAAATCAAAATTCTTTACCTTTATGTTATTATTCTTATGCTTACCTGGAGAGGTATATCAGGATCTAACTCAAATTTGTCAACACGCTTTGACCAATGCTCAAACCTCTTTGACTCTGGATCAATGTAGTAGTCAAAAACTGTTCCTTGGACAGGAAATTTGATCACTTTGAATTCTTTCACCCACCATTTTGAGAATTCATTTCGATGGTCAATAATCTGTTGAGAAACCATTATTAAAATAGATTTTAAAAAGTGAAATAATCTCTTGTTTACAACTACAATTAAAGATGAAAAAGAAATAAATGTATACATGTTGGGTTATACAAAAAATTGTTCAGTCTATTGAGAATAAAAGAATTTTTCAATAATTCCATCTTAACAGAATGTTTTTATTTTTCTGAGCAAAAAACTATTCTTGGTGTTTTTTGTAAATACCAGAGAACTGAATTTTTTCCAATCAAGAGAATTCTGTTAAGACTGAAATCAATGTTAAACTGAAGGTGCAATATCTGGTGAAAACCCCCTAGTCAAGCTGTAACAATTTTTGCCTGGTCACCAATTGAACATGCGGTTTAGTATTATCCTGATGAAATATTACACCCTTTCTTTTAACCAATTCTGGAAGCTTTTCATTGATTGCTACTTTCCATTGGTCTAATTAGGAGCATTACTTGTTTAAATTAGTCATTTTCTTCACCAGAAATAGCTCATAGAAGAAGGTTCCTTTCCATGCCACTATATGTACTGAATCACCTTTCTTGGGGTGAAGACCAGCCTATAGTATGGTTAGTGGTGATACATTTTGCTTGCCACCAGATATCTTACAATCTTTGTTATTGTAAAGTATCCAGTTGTCTTTGCCCATCACAATTTGTTAAAAAAACAAAATTCAAATATGGTCTATTAGGTTTTTTCACTCAAATTATATGGAAATTACATATTATGTCCATATTATGGGATCAAGTATTGCAGTATTTTTTAAGTTCTTTTATGGAAGACCTATGTGGTCAGCTTAAAACTGATCTTGCTTCTCATATTAGCGGCAGACAAGACTCTGTAAAGTCACAATTATATCTTTTGACAGTTTTTTCCAAATGTGGAAATTGCTCTATGCATCTATTAGTCACCAAAGGTTGAACAACTGCAATGCAGAAAATGGGTGTCCACAATTATGTGAACCAAAAGGAAATCATAGCTCAATCTCAGGCAGGCTTCAATATCTCAACTTAAGTCAAATCGACTGAGCATATTTATTTGATGGGATTCGGAGAGAAATTTTTTTTAATGAATAGCTTGAACCTGGACAAACTGTTACTGTGCAACACTTACAGTGAGCAACTTGTTGATTAGAATGATGTAAGGGAAAAGAACTTTTTTCTGAGCGAGGAAGTCAACTGATGATTTTGTTGAATAACAAAACCTATCCTCTTGTTGTATACATAATGCAGCAAACAATGAGAAGTTCTTCTATGTAGCATATTGACCAGATCTGTTAGATTCACACAATCACCTGTTTTGCTCTTTGCAACAATCCATGTTTGGATAGAATTTATGATGGAAAACACAATTTAGCTGGAAGACGGTGTGAGGACATAGAAAACCAAGGAACATATTTTGATGACTCAATAACAATGCTATAAATTTATATGAATAAAAAAAGATTGTGGCAAAAAATATCAGAAACCTAATAAATACATCATTTACCTGATCTTGAAACATGGCACCTCCAAAAGCCCAAACAGCAGAAAATACAAAGTAAAGTTCATAAAGTTCCTTTGGAGAGTCAGGTGGTATATTTTTGGGTGTAAGAAGACATTCTAGCAAATAGCACAACATTTGGAGGTGGCTACATTCAGAAATAGGTGTGATCTTCTTGAAGCGTTCTCTTAAGGTCTCAAGCAAAGTAGGAACATATTTGTCAAAAAGAATGGATAGGTTGCCCTTTTCTGATTGTATTTCTCTCTTATCAATCCAGCTCTGAACATAACTGTAGAAAGAAATAAGACTGGTAATACAAATACAATTCATACAAGATTAATGAGAATAAATTCAGTTTTATGGTTTGCTGACTCCACTAAACAATTATTTTGTACCAAAGGAGATTTTTTAGTCTAATTTCATTTAACCAAAATCTTTCGAGTAGCAATGTTTTAGATTCAATAGTTTGAAATGTTTTAGACTTTTATGAGGGAGGTTAGGTAAATCTATTTTTGACTGTGTAAAGAGTGTTACTAAAATTTAGTCCAAAAGAAAAGACATTTTCTTCCTATCACAGTGCTTTATTTGACCAACGTCCACCCATCAGATCAAAAGTTATGAGAGTTGGTTGTCACAATTTTTGCAAGAGATTTTGGAGTTGTAACTAATGGAATCTAACCTTTCCACATAGTTTAAAACAGAAAGATGATGCAAAATTTGACCACTTTCCGAGATTAAATTTAATAGAATTAGGTAAATCATTAGGAGGAATTCATATTTGAAGTTTATACTTCCAAAAGACCAATGTTTCCATGGCAACTGTTGTTGTGGCTGATTTCCAAGTCATAGGATAACAGACTTCGAGGTTTGATTGCAATGCTATTGTCAGATAATTTCAAATTTATTGTTCACCCTTTGAAAAGAACTGTTGCTATGGCAACAAGTGCTATAGCTAATCAGTTGTCTAGTATAGTTCATAACATGTTTTGAGCAATGATGTCACTTTAGCTTTTTTCTTGTTTAGCTCCAAAAATCCTAATCTGGCTTCTAGCACTTTGAAAAATTATTTTAGCTCTGTTGCGCTGCATATACTTTTACTTAAGAATAAAATACAAAACTCTTCTTTTAGCTAGATATTGAGAACGTCACTTCCTATGATGATCCCTATAAAAGCCGGGACGCACATGGTCAAATGCTAATTGGTGCTGGCACTCCTAGCTGGTTACACTGTTGTGTAAAAGAGAATATTAAGCTTCTAGAGAAGTGAGGAAATTTTAGAATGGAGCCCTGCTGAATTATCACTTTTAAGTCCAAGCTAACGGTCTGCAACCACTGAACATCTATAGCTCCAAAGATTCTGTCTCTTCGCATGATATCTCCAAAAGTTCTCAATGAATTAATGATGAGGAGATGGGTGCTATCCTATTGTTTCCAAAAAATTGGCTGAATTCATCACAGAGGTGTTCTGCTGACAGTGATTTCAAAATATCTGCCAGAAAGTGACTCAGTTAGTGACATACTGAGTCAAAGCAGTTGACTTCTTTTAACAGTATATCTACTTTATGTATTTTCGGGAGTTTACTGTGGTGTTGTATTAGCTATCTGTATTTTTATGATGTGAAAAGCTCCTTGTTCTTTTTTTAGTTTAGTGTAGATAAGGTGGATCCTTCTTTATCTTTTTGTAGCTACCTGATTGTATAATTTTTGTCAGTTTATCTCAGACTTTTAATCATTTGCCAGCACTATCATAATATTTTTGCCATGACCCTTCCAAAATATAAACATGAGGGCAGCCATATTGCTTTTGTTAGAAGGGAGAGTTCTACACCTCAGATTTGAATATGGACAGAGATTAAACAGACGGTTCATAATTGGAATGAAAACAAATGCAAATGTATAGAGGAACATGTAAAACACACTTTAATGATACAACAAATAATTATAAAACAATTCAATCCATACAAAAAAGACATAAAGAAGATTAAATTAGTTCAGGCCTGTTTAGGTTAGATTACTACATAGTTACTTCAAGGAAGGACAACGGTTATTTATCAGATAAAGGAGAGAATCCCTTACTTTCCCTAAATAGCAGGAACAAAAAAGAAGATGGAAGGATTAGGCACTTGATCAAAGAAGAAGTAACTCTTTTATATCTAGTTTCAGTTATGTATACAAAGCAGATAGACTGAAACAGTTTGAATTCATAAGTTTTGGTTGTATCGTCCGTTGACTGAATAGTAATTATGAAAATAGGATTATCATGCCAGTGGTCAAGTCTGTGTGGTGATGTGACACACCTGAATTCATGATCACCAGAAGCAAACTTGGGTGTCATTCTTGACACGGAAAAACACCTATCAGAAAAACTATGTAAATCACAGAAAACGCATGGGGATTTTAATCCATGTGCGCTTCCTGAAGTAAGGAGAATTAAGACATAAAATAAGAGAGAGATATAGAGAAATTAATCGACTGAAAGCCAAGGCCAAAATAAAAAATAAATAGAAATTTAGGGCTTTTATTGACAGGAGCTAAAGGAAATGACATATTTTATGTGTGGCTAGATATGGAGTTTTGTACTTGAAACTAATACTTGTTTATTTTAATATTTAATTCAACTGAAAATAAAATCAGGTCACAACAATAGGATTTTTGAGGGTTGTGTCGCAATCCTTGATAGTGATGTATTCTCTCAGTCACTAGGACACAGCCAGCTAATTGCTGAATATTCTTTATCCTCTTGTTGAAGATGTTGGTTTTTAATCTTAGACCTGATGGTATTGGTCCTTTCTCTCTTCATCGAGACAGGAATGTAAAATGATTTTGAACTCAGGCAGGTTTGTGTAGTATTTTTTCGTGTTGCGTCCATTCTTCGCTAACATCGTGTCCATACTCATTATAAAGATAGGGTCTATAGTTTTGAAAAAGGTCATTTACATTCAAAAAATTTTTCAGATGATTGATCCAAATAATGATAGTAAACACTAATAATGCTTATAATGTTTCCTTTCCTTCACTTGTTAGGCTTGGATTTCCATCCCTTGTGCCTGTTGAGTAGAGTGATTACTTGACAACTGGCCATTTTGTGAAGTTAACATTTGTCAGATATATCATATGTACAGTTTGAAGTTGTTTGGATCAGCGGTTCTCGAGAACTTCAATAAAAAAATTTTTTAAATTAATGATTGCACATATATCATCATCAGTTTCTGTGAATTACTTTACTTGATTTTCACTCTTAGGAATTATCTGAATTCAGAGAAAAATATAAAAATTGGTAACATTGATAATAAGTAATCAAAATACTTCAAAGCCATAGTCTCATATGACAGATAAAAACTAGTTGGGCAGGCTGCTCCACATACCATGAGGTCAGGCCCTTTCCAAACATGCACCTTTGAAACAGGCACCGTCCTCATAGTTTAAAGAGGTGTGTAGGGATTGCTGATAGTTGAGATCATAAAAAATCCAAGATTCCAGTAAGCAGACAAATTATCTGCCCTTGGTTAATTCTGATTATTGGACCCTTCTAGGAGCAGCCAGATTGCAACTGCTGGTGCTGGCAGGAATCTGGCATAAAATCAAAGAGGCATGAAAATGATCTCTCTTTGTTCCGGCACTCCTCGGAAGTAAGGTCTGAGTATTCTTTTCTCTTCCTCTCCCTCTCCCTTCCCTTTGATTCTTCCTTCTATTCAAGGACATCTTTCTTCAAAAAGCATTTTTCTAATAAGCCCAATTGTCCCTAAAAGCACTGTGGCTAAACATGAATGCTTTGATCTCCTCTTAAGCATTACTTCCTTGATATAACAAACACAAAGATGTAATAGGAATATTCATTTTTACTGTTAGCACCCCTAAGCTTTGCTTCTTCAGCTTCTAGATCTATACACAATGTATCAATTATGATTAAAACTTTCGAACCTGTGTTTCCTCTTTGAGTATTTACCTTTTATTCTTTATCATAAAAATTACATTTTTCATTTCAAGAAACTTGACTTATTATTTTCTTTCTGAACAATTCCTTTAAATCATATTTACCTTTGTGATAAGTTTTACCTTGTTAATTTTATTTCAGGAAAACTACGGTTTGCTTCCTTGCTTTAAAAAAGAACAAGTAAATTCTTGCAGCATATACTGCCACAGTATATATTTTAAGAGATTGTATAAGGCCAAGTATTTGGTAATCATATGTTTGTTTCTGGAAATGACATACTGTTTTAAGAATCAGTTTAAAATAGTATATCTTTGGTTATACATGCTAAAAATTTCCACTCTCCAGTCTTAAAAACTCAAGTGAAATGATGCTCATTCTATTCTATTCTCAACTAAAGAGAGATATTATAAATGAAAAATGCTATATCCAGTAATATTGTTGATATGCACCTGGCTGCTTTTAACTGTTCAGCCACAGGAACAGTATAGTTAAAAGGAAGTGAATTTTACACCTTATACCTGACTCTTTACAATCGATATACCACGTTGATGATGTTTACAATTGAAACCTAGCAGTCTTTTTCAATTCAATGATATTGTTAAATTTTCAAATTTTTTATTCTTCAATGAAGAATAAATTATTATTATTATTTTTGACTTATTTTTTACCTTCTTCCTAATTTTCAGTCGCTTTTTATCATAAATTTTTATTTTGTGATGAAAAGCAACTGAAAATCAGAATGAAAGTAAAAACCAGACAACATTAATAATGATGCAATACCACTTTGATAGGACCTTCTTTTTAAAAATCCTTACTTTGTATA
Source organism: Thysanoteuthis rhombus (assembly GCA_963457665.1). Classification (NCBI taxonomy): domain Eukaryota; kingdom Metazoa; phylum Mollusca; class Cephalopoda; order Oegopsida; family Thysanoteuthidae; genus Thysanoteuthis; species Thysanoteuthis major. The sequence goes on from OY735203.1 coordinate 13,988,894, forward strand.
TAAATTGGATTTGTACATAAAGATAAAAATTTTCAACACTATGAATAGTTACAAAAATCTTCAAAATTCTTCCTATTGCTGAAACATCCTATCATACTAAGTAAATTTGATACTTTTGTCTTCCTATGCTTATTTACTTGAACAGAGAAATATATCTTTTAGCATCAGTGTTTTTATCCAAAAAAAACAACAAATTGAGTTTATATTTGTTGAGAAAAAGAAAATAAAACTTAATCCTTTTTTAAGCTTCCATACTTATTAATCAAATTTCTTACTACACTAAATGTAAACACAGCAAAATCAGTAGTTGCTAGGTTATGCCTTTATCCCATGAGGAACCAGTTAGTTATGGCTAACTGTTATGTTTTAATATGACCACAAAAAATGGATCATTTACAAATGGATAAATCATGCTGATATATATTTGAGTATAAATGTATCACCACAAATTAAATTTCTTGTCGGCTAAGAAAAAAATGTTATTTGATCTATTTTCCTTTTGAGGTTTCTATAATTGGAAATAGGAAGCTAATTTATGGCCAGACCAAAAAATATCCCTGGGTTGTTCCAAATTCATGGAATATTTTTGGAATATGACGACTTGAGGCAATTTTTTCATTACTATAAGACGTAAAAAACGAAACATGAAACATAGTGGTGAACTTACGGATTCCATCCAAGATCTTGAGGATTAATATAAAGAATGCCAGCCCTTGAAACAGTAGCTGGCGTGGCCGTCTTTAAGTGGCTAATCTCAAATAGCAAGCGCATGGTTGGAGTTAAAGGAATGCGTTCATTACTTGCTAGAGTGAGCACTTTGTTGTCATCCATGACGGTATTTAGGGATTCAATCCACATTGGATCAATATCACCATCCAGGACAATCCATTTTGGACCATCTCCAGTCATGTTAGCCAAATCACGCATAATTACTGAAAACAGGCCTAAGAAGAGAAAAAAAAAAATTTTAATCACAATAAGCAAGATTGAGATTTAAAATGTTATTGCTGCAAACTATTAGATTGATGCAAAAGTTTCCAGCATGTATTTTGACAAAATCTATTATTCATAGCATCATTAGTCAGCAGTAGAAGTAGTTTCTCTAGATTTCTATGAAGCTATGCCACTTTTTAGCTAAATTGTCTATTCCATCATATGAGGTTGAGGCATTTATTGAAGGAATTTTACTTGGCTTTCTATAAACTCTCAGCTAAATTGTGTATTCCACCATAGAAGTAAGGTTCAAATTTTTATTTTTGTATTCTTTATGTATTCTTTAGAAAAAGTTTCGATATCTAGAACTTTTTGGAACCATTGGAGTGAAGCAAGTGATAATCTGAGGTTGACTGATCTGAAGAATATGTCACATGCGGGAGATTATCTAATTTTGAATATGAATAGTCACTTAGTTGAATTTACAAGGGGACAGATATTGTTGTAGAGCAGTCAACTTTCTTGCCTAGATAGAAGTTTCTTATGTTCCATGTCATCATTTAAAGAAACCAATAGCTCACCATAAGCGTTATACTGCAGCAATTTGTCCTGGTTCCTGCTATTCAAAATAAAGATTTTTCAACCCCAATACAGAGGGACTTTTTGCCTAAAATGTTGAAAGCTGTCCTGAATGTAGCCAAAATTTTCTGCTTTAAATTCTCGTAATAAATCCAATTTTCATCAACAGTAATAATCTTGTTCAAAAATGACTTTCTTGTGAGCAGAGTAAGAAGAGAAAGGCAAATCTTTAAACACTAACTGATATTCATATTTGTTAACTTATGTGGAACCTATTTTCCTAGCTTTTTGATTTTTCTTAAAGCTTGTGAACAATATGCCAATTGATTGCTCAAGCAAGAGCTGAGTAAACTTCAAATTATTACTAAGATGGTGCTAACATGATGCAAAAAAGATGGCAATAGGAACTTAGGTATTAACCTGATGGATAATAAATTTTCTAAATTCATAATTTGTAAAAAAAACAAAAAATTAGAATTTAAAAAAAACTTAATTCAAATATGATTCATAATTTTTTTTTTTCACATAAACAAATAAAGACTGAAAAATGTATCAAATTAGGATGTTTAAAAGAAGATATTAAATGATTTATTGAAAAATTCATCTTAATTGTCTGAAATCTTGGACAGTACATTCTCTGGCTGTTTTCAGGTCAATATCACATTGAATAATCTTCAAAGAACTTTTAATAGAAACATTGATCTCATTCACAACCATCAGCCATTTTTTCATGATTTCATCATTCTAAATTAACAACAGTATTGAATGAAAAAAATAAAGATTTCTGCTGAATATTGAGATGAGGAGTTATTATTATACACCAATTTATTCAAACTTCTTTTGGACCAGTGGATATAAGCATTGCAGTTTAGCTCATGGTCACAAGTTCAATCCCTAGGTCTGGCGGTGGAATCCAGTGGAATGAGCAGGACAAATTAACAAAAGAAGATGAGATAACAGAAGAATGAACAAATACAAGATATACCCTAGTAAGGATCGAAGATTGAAAACTATATTTCCATGGATTAAATAATTTGTTCAAATGTAAATTCTGAGAACATTACTGAATATGACAGGCACCTGAAGAAGGCTGGAGGGTACAGCAACCTAAGCTTTATTATCGCAATAACTAAGATGAGGCCAAGAGTTTGAATAAACCAGGTATAATAAATTAAAATTAAATGTAGTATGTAGGGATGTAGCTAGAGATTTAGGGGCCCATGGGGCTTGGCTTCTTGAGGGACTCAATCTAACATTTAGCGAGATCTTTTATTGTATAATATCAATAAAAAATCAGTAGGTGAATAACAATTCATAAATCCCCCCCCAAAGTGGGGTGGGGTGAATTATTCTTCAGCTACACCCCTTGTAGCATGTATCTTTGCTGCTTAGATCTGAGAAGTGTGCTAATTGTAGTAGCAAAAGGTAGTAAACTAAAGATTAAAATAGAAATGGAGATTTTTTTTTAAGCTCCTTGATGGCTGCAGGATATTTTACATTTTATCTTTGCCTGAAATCAATTAAATTAATTTTCAGATGAATTCATATTGTAAAAAAGACTTCCCTAAAACAGGACTTTGCAGACTGCGATGAAAAGTGGAAAAGATATTGACATAATTGTGTGAGGTCCCAAGAGTAGCACTTTGAATGGAACTAAGGCACAATACCCCTGGGTAGGCTATTATTGTGTCATTATTAAATGGGTATAAGCTTTCTAGAAAAACCTTGTCGTAAGAACTAGAAAACATGTGCTTTTGCTGCCTCACCGTCTTTCCATTCTCGTGTAGCTGGGTTGATAATACCAAACAACTCATCATTAGTGACCGCTTTTGGATCTAAATCAACTGCCATTGGTTTCAGCTTTTGATTCTTATGCGTTTGCAGCAAAGTTTTCCACACTTTGCTCTTACCAGTGCCAGCACAACCAATAATGAACACTGAATGGCGCACATCGAACAATTCTTGTAACTGGACCACCTGCAAGAAATATATTTACTAACATATATAAGAGATCGATATGGCATTAAGTCCATTCTGGGAATGAGTACAGGGTTGGTCAGGCACTGACAATTTTATTCTTGGATAATCTCTTTTGTCACCTCTGCATACCAATATTTTTTCTTTCTCCCCCTAAAATAAATTTATCATCCACAATCTTCCCAGTCAACACAAGTTATTTAATAAGCATAGCTTAGTTTTGGTACAAGGGCATAAGTAGTGATACCAAAAGAGGAATGAATTTCCTACTCAGTAGTAATGATCTGTGAGACTAGTTTGCCAATCATTACACCATGACAATACACTCTTTTAGTCACAACAATACCTCAGTAATACTATGAGGTCAAAATGCCAGAATTGAAAGAAAAAAAAAAGGCTTTGTTATTCTTATCCATTGATTTTGTTAGACAAATTTCCTTAGTTCTGTTGTTTTCATCAGTGTTTTGGCTGATGTACTCGGTGACAAAACAATAAAGACAAGGGAATTCTATAAATGCTTTTAGTATATACAGTGACACTGTAGATATAATGATAAGAGTAAATAAATCAAGTAGATCTGCAGCAACTGCATGCCCCAACCACAGCTAGTTTACAAAATATCTTGATATGAATTACTTTTTATTTAATGCTAAGATTTATTTTCCAAATAAATAGAATATATTTTCATACATTTTATTACTTAATCATTTATTTTTCAAGTGGATCAGTTGAAAAATATAGAATCCAAAATTAGTCTACTACTTCTAAATGCATTGCCAGAGGGAAAAGCTTACTTTTGAAGGAAATCAGGCATGGATTTTTATACAGGGTTTGGACCAAGAAATGATGACTACGACCTTTAAGGATCACCACCTGGATGCACAACCTGGTCAATAGCAAATGGAAACCTACAGGGTGAGTCCAAAAAATGCATCTACAGTGAAATAATGCTTTTGGCATCAGTGCACATTCGATTACCAGCGTCATAAAAAAGTTAGAATCATCCCGATACATACATAAAAAAGTTAAGAAGTCACCTGCCTCCTACTGTATGCCTCAGGAAGATCCGAAAAGAGGAGCCAAAAAAAAACCAGCCAAAGTATATAAAGTCAGTGAGTAGTACATAACTCATGATCCACTGGAATTTTTTTTGCAATGACAGTTTATAAAGCAAACCTCCTGATTTTCTTCTGTAAGACATATTGTGAGAATGAGCAACTGGAGCCTGCTGTGGGCCCAACTAATCTCTACCTGAATAGAAGAGTCAAAGAGTGTGGTGGTCACAGGGGAATCCATCACCTCTATAGTGTGATCATCCATGCCAGTGACATTAACATCATTATTATGTGCTTGTACTATGATTCAATGCACTTCAGAGAGCTACACAAGCTGTGGGTAAGAACAATGCAGAATGAAATGGTAGTGGCAGTGGGACCTTCAGTGTCATGCAATGTCCTTTGTCCATACTTTGAATTGTAGATATACCACCAGTTGTCCATATTCCACTGGCAAAAAAGTATGGTTCAAGAGCAGCGTGTTTGGATATACCTGCACTTTAAGAGTTTGTAGAGAATCCTGCCAATGATTCAATTGACAGGTGAATGAGAGAAAATTGGCAGATGAATGAGACAGAAAAAGGGCAAGAGAGACAGAAATGGCAGGTGGCAGAACTGGAACACGAATGATGCATAATTTGGCAGATAAATGACAGAATTGTTATAAGTGAACCAGAATTAGCAGATGAGTGTGACAGAATAGGAACATGAGACAGGATAGACACAGACATCAGGCACATATCTAATATATTAAGCAGGTAGATGAGACACAATCCTCAGATGAGTGAGACACAATTGGCAGAAAAGTTGGAGAGAATAGTAGGACAGAATATGTACAGAAGTTAGACACAAAATTGATATAATATACATATGATTAAGACACCATCGGTAGGTGAGTGAGAGACTATTTGCAAGTGAGTGAGACAGGATAGGGACAAGAAAGGAAATAGGTACATAAATGAAAGGATAGGCTCAAGCAGGAAGAGATAGAATAGGGATGAGAGAATGAACAAGATGTATGTGGATGTCTCAAAGGCTGTCAGAAGAACTGGTCCTGTGTAAAGGAAGCAGTTCCATACTACATAAGGAGCCGTTGTCAGGGACTGGCAATCAATTGTAATACGATACACTACACTTTGACTCAGAGAATCACTAGAAAGCAAAAACTGTGTTTACTTCAGCAAATTTCCTCAAAATAGCTGCTATGCCACTATAATGGACACAAAAATTAGATGGAACATTTGACATTTATATCCAGTATAGGTTACGTGTTTAGAATCACAATCTTATTTTCTACTTCTGACCATGTGGACAATTATTTTGTGTTCAACTTCTGCTAATTCTGTTGTATTTGCTGAAAGGAAATGTCAATCTGTAGTTAATGACCAAAAAGACCAGTGTCAGACATAAGATTAAAGTGAAATAAGTGTTTTGCAGCCAGATATTTTTAAAATTATCAAAATAGGCCGAATTTTAATGAAAACAGAAACAATAAACTGCACAAATAGTAGACAAGTTATTAATTTGACAGGAACCACTTAACATTTAAACTCCAAGATGAGTTCAACTCATTTTGGTTTAATCTACAAATAGAATATCTTCAATCAAAGAATAGTGTGGAAAGAAAATATTTTGCTGAGGCTGCAATTTAGGATTTCCTCTGCCTGTAGATTTTGAGTTGCTACTTATCCAGGTTATGATCCTGAAATATCCTAGATAACCTTCCTGGATCATAATCTTCTACAATATTTCATGTCTGTAAAACCCCCTTTGCCCCATAGGTGTATGCAGGATAATGGCGGCAGATATTCCAATTTTGTACTGTAATGCGTTTCAATGCATGCATGTGCTCTGCGGCTGCAGCAAGGGAAGGAACGCAAGTCTCATGTACATCGATATTCTTCACTTGAAGACCAAATAAAATCCACACTCACAGAGAGAGAGAGAGAGGGAGAGAGAGGGAGAGGGAGAGAGAGGGAGAGATTAATCAGTTCTTTGACTGCCATGGGTCTGTGGCCATGTGCATAAATGTGGCTTTACCCTACTACTCTTTCTGGTGAGCAACTTTTTAGTCCCCCATCTTTAGGCAAGGGTGTTTCTTCTATGGATATCTCTTTTACTAAATTACCTTACCCTCTTCTCTTACCTAATACCGGTACTACGTGATCATCTACTATTCTCTTCTATTCTCCTCCTGCTTACTATCTTTCTTACTTCCGTTGTTAGAATCCTTATAAACCATCTTTTTTCTTCATCCTACCCCTTTTCACTTTCTTTCTCCAAATGTCTTTTTAATTAAGTGTGACTGGCTATATATTTGCAGGGGGTCAAGCTACCACTCTTTATCTTATTGTAATAAATCTACTTAAGATGTTTCTATCATCCTGTTGGCATCTGTAAGTGTAAGTAAATATCATATCTTTAAAGACTAAGTATGTAAGTATGATTCACATATATCACTATAAAAAGTATTTTTAATTTGTTATTCAAGATATTCAAGAATAAAAATGAAATATTCGATTGAACAGTTCTCATCAGCCCTCAAATTGTAACATGTACATGGGATTGCAAAGTAACATTAATAAAAAATACATTACAAAGAATTCTGTATGGTCTGTAGCAGCTAGAGATTCATGGGGGTGATACAATTAGCTATAGCACTGGGTGGCACCAACCCTAGTGACACCATGGTCTGTAAGATTTATATAAAAATGAATTCTTGTCACCTTAAGAATAAAACCGTCTTCAGGTTGTAGCTGTAGATCAAGCACAGCTTCTTTTATGTTTTTTTCAAAATCCATATCACGTTTTCGAGGCACATCAAGTGATGGAAAGAGATCTGAAATCAGTCCCATGAATACAGGGAAGTCATCTGTCACAATCTTTGGAACATTGAAATCACGCAGTGCTCTCATTAACACCTGAAAAAGGAAAATGAGACAATTTTAAAAAAATAAAACTTGGTAGAAACCAAATGCATTTCTAACAGCAGACCAAACTAACCAAGACATAAAACTTCATATGATTCCAGAGTAAAATGATTTTTAATTAGTATTTTTGTATGTAATGTGATCCTGTATACAAGGTCTGTCCAGAAAGTATCTTGCCATTATGAATATCTATAGAATAACTAGTGCGGCTTTATGTAATTGGCAACCAATCAGAGGTGATCTCTCTTGGGGTTAGTCAGTCAGCAGAAAGATGCCATTGAGTGAGATTGTGTACTGTGACTGTTGTATTCTTCATATCTTAAGCAGGGTTTTTTAGCATGTAAAAACTGATCAGTTTTCACGATATATCATCTAATCTTTGCAACAATTTTGGAGGCCAGTGTAAATCTTAGTCTTGAATATCTTTGATTATGTAAGAGGGGATAGAATGAAGGTATCTAGTCTGTCATAAAAAAGGATCCGCCAGTCATATATATGGGGTACTATATAGTTTGTTGATTCAAGTAAATAATATTCCCCCCAAATTATATCAATGTACATCAATATTTGCTAAATATAGAAAAGAATTTTTTCTCTTTTATTCAACTCAAATCAAACAAATAATTGAAATTAGAAAAATAACAGAAGCAGCTACTCTTGAAACTAGACAGCTGCATTGGATGCAGACCTTGGAGGGGTGCAGTACTGACATCCCAGGAGAAAAATTTAAAGATCAAGCAATTAGGAGTGCAATTTTGAATCCTTGCCAAGGGTGTATAAAACCCCTTGTGCAAATTTCAAGTCCCTCCTAGGATGCATGAAACCCTCATGTCTGCTTTGAAAATACATATCATCTCTTTACATAATAATCTTACACCATTGCCATAAATTGATACAACTGTAGTGCCCCCTATATTTTTAGTGAGGAATTAAGTATGAAACTCTTCTTTCAGCTAGAAATCCAAAACGTCACTTCCTCTGACAACCCCTATAAAACCCCTGGACGCATATGGTCCACTGCTCACTAGCTCCAGCACCCCTAGCTGGGTACGCTTCTAGCCCCGGCCTGTATGGCCGGGCCTTTCTCTCTTCCCTTCTCTCTGCTCCTTGGCGCCAGGACCCATAGTTGGTCATGCCTCTGGCCCTGGCCTTTGCGGCCGGCCACTCTCTTTCCTTCTCTCATGTTTTATGTCCTTCATAGTCTGTTCGTCGAGAGTCTAACAGTGTTTGAGGATAGCCCCCAAGTTAACTCACTTACTTGGCAGTAAGGCTCACACACTGAACACGGTTTCTACGTATCTGGGAGGAATCCAACCATACGGAATCCATGCGTTCAGACAACTCCGCTACAACTCCGATGCCAGCACTATTGAGACAAGAGAACTCCCACCTTTTACTATCTCTACTCCTAACACTACTTCTCACGATCGATCGTATCAGCGTTACCCGTACATGTACCTCATTTTTATTCTTGTATTAAATGTACGTCTCTTATCTGGCCATAATTCTTGTATGTGTTAATTCCTTTTTATTTCAATGCGCGTCCAACTTCATACTTGACACGCATTCCATCCCCTTCTCTTCGTACAGCATCCTTTCCTTCCACAGCTACAGGGCGGCGCACTACACATCACCCACGAGGATCCAAAATCCTCGTCTCTCAACAATCCATCGCTGTTCGGACTCAACAATAGACACTACACGCGAAACAACTAATGAATTATTGCTTTATCATGAATAATATGACAGTGTTTAACTGAACTCTCTTAGTAGATGCCATCATTTTCTTTTAAGAACATACTTCATTATGATATAAATTTGAAAAGAATTACTAATATTTTAGTCAAAGAAGAGATTCTTTACCTGATCTTCAGGCCGGTTTGGGTCACCTCTCCTCAGTGATCCGGCGACAACAAGAACTGACTTAATTGCTCTTAAACCCCAATCATAGTGATCCTGTGAAAGAATATTTTGAAATCAAATGAGTAAAAAAATTACTGATTCAGGAATTACCAAAAATTTATACAAAAGAATTTCCAGTAAGTTCCTCAACAGATCTAGCACTTGAATGTAGTAGAATGAAAATGCAAGTGTTATATATTTGCTTGTGATTGGTGATGGTCAACCTATCAAACCAAATTATTGAGAGAACTCACAACCAAGAACTAATTCCAAACTATACACAGAGGGGGGTTTCCCCAATATTTTCTTTACTAAGCAAAGAAAAGCATATCTGTACTAGCCCAATATGCAGCTGACCAACAAGCCTTTATATGCTACATCCGTCAATTCCCTTACTGCCCAATAAGGCTCCTTCTCAATCTCTGGTCTATATCCTTTTCACTCCAGATATGGTCCGCCATACATCAGCCTAGGATCAGAGAGTAGTATTTGTATGTTCATTAGATTGTTATACAAATGTGTTTTATATTTTAGAGTAAAAATCTGTGACTGGAAAAAAATGTCATCAGAAAAAAGTCCTAGGAAGAAAGTCATAACTTTTATTCCTAGGCTGGAAAAAGGTCATTAACAAAAATTCAATAATCATGTTTTTTCTATGATTTTTTTCCCAACAATCAAAAAATCTGGTGTCCTGTTTCTTGTTAAAATATTTGTTTAAAAAAACCTTTCCATGTACATTAATCTTTGTAAAACCAGGTTTTGGTTTTTCAAATTATAAACATTTTTAAAAGCTGAGATTTCTCAGTTTTGATGCGTGATAAACTCTTATTCTAAATCTTAAAAATGTCCTATTTCTTTATAATTTTCCTTTAAATGAACTTTTGGAGTAAAAAAGATATTTATTTGGGAAAAAAATGATTTATGTGATTCATTCAAATAATTCCATACATTTAACTAAAGCTAGAAAAATAACTCATCCAAGTATTACAGTTTAATTTTTATACTTGTTCACCCTAAGTGATCTTGACATTGCAGTTATCATACCTGTCAGATGCTTTAGTGTGGCTTCAGATCATTTGAAAATAAGTTTTAAAAAATCACCTTTATAATTAAAGATGATTTGAAAACAAGTATCAAAAGTTGCACACTGTGTAGAATAGTATTTTCAAAAGATTATTTTGATGAATGGAAAAGACAACAATGAAATGAAGATTCAATTTAAGTTTTTAAAACAATTCTCTGCGAGGAAAAATATGTAAGAACTTTGCATTTTAATTTATAGTAATAAATCTATGTGAAAACCAGGTCTCGGCTCTTCAAACTATAAACATTTTTGAAAGCTAAGAATACTTTTCAATTTTGAATTGTGATAAACTCTTATTTGAAATCTCAAAAATGTCCTATTTTTCGAAATATTCCCTTTAATGGATCTTCGGATAATAGAAGGAATTCATTTTGTAGTTAATTTTATAAATCTTTTTGGTTCAGCACGACTCTTCAAGTTGGCAGACAAACGAACACAGTGACAATGGTATAGTATTATTTGTGAATTCATGAATTAATAAGGAGAACTGCTCTATGATAAGTGTTTATTGTGCCTGGATATAATCCTTTCACAAAAACGAATCATTATCATTTAGATTATGAGGGTGAACATGAACACAGACTCCCACACTATCATTATCAAGTTAGCATCAGCCAAACAAAAATCTCACTATTATGTACAGCTTTTGATGAAATCACATCATTTAGTAATAGATAAATTCTTATAAATTTGAAATGCCTATTTTCAAATGAAAATGAGAATTTTGGAGGTTTTTAAATCGAAGATTATAAAGAACTCAAGTTCTTGCCTGTTTTGATAGAAGCTCCTTACACAAACAGTATAAAGTGATAAATTTTCTGGCTAACAGACGAGCATCCAAGAATGCCTCTGCAATTAACATAATCTCACAGATGAGTTCAAAATCGGGAACAACCATTGCGCAGGGTCTGAAAGAAGAAAAACTTTTTTTTAGATTCTTATAAATGATATTTTTTTTTCTAAATTTAGTTCTGAGATTGATCAGAGTCATTGTTCCATGAATTGGACTAGAGTGAACTTTGTTGTTGTTATCATAGTATTTTGGCTAATATATTTTCCAGTCTTCCTAAGGAGTATATTGCATTTGGCAGCCATTGAATGTTTTGTCACTTCCTTTATAGGAGGAACAACTCAGTTCACAGATGCAAGTGTCAAAGGAGGTGAAAAAGAATGCAACATACAACGTCTGTCTGGAAAGTATCCAGCTATTTATCATTAATAGCCTACCTAAGGACATGGCACCTTATTCCACTTCAAACTTATCTCCTTGGAACCTAAGACAAGTACCTCCATATCCCGACAATCTACCATTTTATGAGATAATTTGATTGAATTTCTTTGAGAAAGGCATGAATTTGACTCCCAGTAAGTCAGGTCAGAGATTGCCCCCTACTGCTAGTATCATGTAATGCAGTACAACCTGTCACATCTTATTATGAGAGGAAATAGGCCCCAACAAGTAATCTACACTGCCCCAAGAAATGCCATTAAGGATGCAGCATGATATTCCAATGATCTGCAAGGTCATTGGATAATTGTATTTTTGAATGATCAAAATAGCAAAAATAAAGACAATAGTCAAAATAATTCATGGAATAATGTAAACTAGCTTTCCATTCTTATCCGTGGGAAGAAGAAATGAAAGGATGAAATATATGAGCTGAATGAATGATAAATAAGAATAACAGACTTACACACAAACAAGTAAAATAATAGCATAATACTTCCTCTAAGAACATTCAGTTAATGCTACAAAGGCAAAGGAATACACTGACTGAAATACAGCAATCAAAACGACAAAGATTAAGATACTCCTTTGAAATATCTGTGCAGCAATATTTTTTCCTGTTATATCATCAAAAACAAAGAGGATTCACCTGAATAAAGCCTTGAGATTCTCAGGCAGTTCTGTACGGCCAGCATAACCAGGGTTCATGGTGATAAAGATGCCGACGGTGTGATTGATTTTAATGATTTCACTCATGAAGTTGAATTCTTTCTTTTTGTCTTTAATGGCATCTTGAATACTTTTCACTTGGACAGCAACGACAGACAGGACCTCCACAGAAATTCGGTTGAATTCGTCAAAGCAACCCCAGGCACCAGACTGGGCCAATCCTTTGTAAATATTACCAACTGACTAGGATAAATAAAAGAAAAGAAAAGAAAAATCAAAATTTGTGTAAAGAAAAATCCTTGGAATCACTTTTTTATGCAAATGACTGCCAATTGAAAAAATATTTTAGATTTGCCTGATCAGTTGTCTGATGATAAGAATTTGGCATACACAACTAAATTTTGTAACAAATGAAAAATGATGAGGGATACTTTTAATTAAAAAAACTTTAAAAAAAGATTGTGCCACAAATATAGCAATGATGTAAGAATATTATTCAAATTCCTCAGATGAAACCTCATCAATAATTATCATTTAGTAAATACCTGTTGCTCTCCTAACAATATACCTGAAGTAATTTTACAAGTTAACACATGGTATTGTTAACTAAAATTCTTGAATTTATTTTGTATAAAATTTGGAACAATTAAAAAGCATAGACATACACTAGCTTGTCTTGGGCTCTATTTTCTTTAGATTGCATTGATAGGTTAGGGTTATAATCCTAGACAGGAAAAATATGATTCAAAAAAAATTTTTTTTTTCTTCATGTAGCAACAGAGTTAATTGCTCAGTTCAATACTAATTTATATGTCATAAAATAAAGTAAAAATGGGTTCTTATGTTAAAGAAATATTTTCATTATTTTTTCTACAAAGTAACTTTTTCATGAATAAATTCAGTAATCAAGGAGTAAATACCAAAAGTCTTATGAAGTAAACTCGCCTAAAGGCTGCCTTCACCAGTCATTGAGCTCAATGTCAATTCACTTCCTTTGTATCATATTAATATCATAATCATTTTCAAATATATAAATAAGTGAAACTAATCTGTTTCTATAAAACAAAAAAAGTTTCCACTCAATTTTTGCAAAAATTGAAAAAAAAATAAATAATAAATAAATATTTCCTCTCACTTTTAACGTCAAAAAGAGAGAAAAAAAATGTTCCTCTCACTATTGACCACTAAGAATGGAAATAGATTTCACACTGTTTTGATCCCTCTATGGGAAAAAATATTACCAGAAGACATCTAGTAACTTCTTAACCAATGACTCCAAAGCATATCTAGACTTTATAATGCCCTCTGATTTTTTTTCACGCCACAAGAAGTGACACAGCACTATTTAGGTTTACCATAAACTGGTTCTAAAATTTCCTTTAGTCCAGCAAAATCTTTGGTGGGGTTCACTTCTGGTATAAAGTTAAAAGTGGTTTTAGGTCATTCTATATCTCTATAACACATTTCCACCTGCTGACCTTTGGGTATTTTTCAAAATCATCATCATCAGTTTTTTATCATCTGTCATTGGACATAAGCTGTCCCCAGGATTAGCCAGACCCCTCTATCATGGGCATTTCTGGATCTGTCTAGTTCATCTCTCTATTTTGTATTCTACCGACCTTGGTTTTGCATGTGATTTACGTGGATCTATGTTGTGAGTTGTGATGTCTATTGGTTGTTTGCCATTTTTGCAATATGACAAGCCCATTGCCATTTGAGTTTTTTAATGGATTCTCTGATGTCTTGGATTCCTGTTTCTTCCTCAATATATTGTGCTGTCTTCATGTGAAGTTAAGCATGATTCTTTCATGTGCATGTTGCATGGTTTTCAGTTTATAGTGTCAGTGCCTTGATTAGGTTCCATGTTTCAGCTCCATAGCTGACTATCAGAAGGATACTTTGGTTGTATACTCTCCTTTTTAGGACAAATGTGATTTTTTCGTTCTTTGGTTTTTGGCATTACAAATGTAAATTTTATTCCTATGGCAATCTTGAAATTCACATACCTAGGAATATGTTATAATGATAGAGGCTTGCAAAAAGACGAGTTCTGAATAATTATAACCCAAATATGAACTTAAGTCAAATAAAGTCTATTTTCACCCCAGATTAGCATTGATTAGAAGGTAGATGTAAGAAACATCCACCAAATGAAAAAGTAATCATAAATACTGATACAATCACATACCCTTTAATGACTCATGCTATTTAAGAGATTACAGAAAATGAACATTTCTTTAAGCAGTTTGTGTAATTTTAGTCCAACTAACTTGATATATTTGCATTTATGTTAAAAATCAGGGTATTACCAATAGAGTGATTTATTGTCAGAATATTTTACTAAAACTTGTACTATTTTTTGTATTGTTCCAGAGTGAACTCCCTTGACACTCATAAAAATTGTACAAGCCAGATTTATTGATACACATCCATAGCCCATGATTTTGCACGGGATTTCTGCTGTGTAAGAACAACAAACTACCCTCATAATGCAATCTAGTGCAGGTTGTTGTGAGGCTAGGAGTATATGAGGCTGGAGGAACTTGGTTTCCCCATTCCTTTCCAACTAATACTCAATGTGATCTGCATTTGGAGGTTCAAAAAGAGCTATCCTCCAAATGACTCACTGGAGATGGGTTCTCTATACATTTTCTCTGAAGGGCTCTGACATTGGCAGCAGAGCTTTTGTCATTTTACTCGTCTTCATCCTTGGCCTTGCCACCAATGCCTTCACTCTAGCACCAGTTAAAGAGGTTTTATCATCAATTCCATCGCATGCACACACAAACTTAAGACTTGCAGATCCTCATAATCATCAAAAAGAGCTACCAGGATGGGTGCTATCTGATAGAAGAGAACATCTTTGAAACACACTTATCTGGAGGTGGCCTATAATCCGATTATATATGAGATCAGTTCAGTGTCACACACAATTTCAGGTTCAACTGTAACTCATTTTTTCATCACAGCCAAGACCACAACTCTCTTTTCAATAGTATTCCAGTATCACTGAGGTAAGAACATTTCAAATCCAGTAACCTGCTCCTTAGCAATGCTTATGGCTTTGTCAACATTCTCTGCAAGCATTGGAGATGTTAACAAACTGCTCTGCAAGTACATCCGGATAGAGAGGATGGGAGCACATAGCAATTTTTTTGATTCAATCTCACCTTAATGTCACTCTTCATATGAGCAACTGACGCCTCCGTGTGAGTCTTCTGGAATTTGTTATCATCTCTGTCACCTCTCATTTCAGCTAATTCCACTATTAGTTGATTGTACACATGACGGCTGAGAGCCCATGTTTTCAGGGTTTGAGTGTGACTCTGACAATTCCAAACTGGCTACATACATATATCATGCAGGTAGACTCTATTAACATATCACTAGAGATGCTGTTCCACATGCCACATGACATATTTTCTACTCATGACCTGAACAAGGAGTTTTGGTTATAGTCTCTCAATTGTTCTCAGGTGGACAAAAAGTGCTACAGCATAGTTTGAGTGCCTGCAGCAAAAAAGTATAACATCATTTCTTTCACACAGTGCACACAAAGGATATGTCTTTTTGTTTTTTTCTTATGTTGTTTTAAATTCCTAAACATTTACACCTTACGTGCTAAGAATTTGTGTATTGAGGTAGATTGACTCTAGAGTTAACATAGGATGTGTGGTAATGAACTCAGGTAACCTCTAAAAGTCAACTTAGGATCAGGTCAATTCTGGCATTTTCAAAACTTACAAAAACGGTTGCACCTTTAAGGCTATGATTATGTGTAAAGGGTAACTTGACGTCAGGATGGCTATAGAATAGATGGTGCTGACCTATGGTGGCTTGTACAGGTCAATTTTAGCAGGCATTTTCAAATCTAACTGAGACTACTACACTCTAGGGTCAGTAAGTATGAATACAAATGTGAATTGACCCCAAGATAAGCATAGGACAGGTGGCAATGACTACCAGTATACTTTGAAGGTTAATTCATGATCAGGTTAATTTTGGCATTTTTAAATTTAGTGGAGATGGCTGCACTCTATGAGCTGCGATTCTGTGTACAAGAGTAACTTGATCCCAGGTAGGGTGGTACTAACCTCTGTACAAAGGTCAATGTTAGATCAGGTCAATTTGGGTGTTTTCAAATATAATGAGGATTGCTGAACACCATTGGCTGCAAATTGGTGTACCAGGATAACTTGACCCCAGGATGGACGTAAGAACAAACTTAGTTCACTAATGGGTTAGAATACTTCTAGGTTTCATTAAAAATCTGGAATTTGGGTCTGTATCTACTCAGGGTTAATTTAAACATTTGCATGTCATACTTTTGTAATCGAGAGATATGCTTGCATATAACCCTGTACTAAAAATTGCTCAATGTTGACAGTACATGGTATTATGAAGCTAAGTATACAGACAATATTTTTGGCCAATAAAAAAAACTTTATACCCTTATGCTTGAGTACTAGGAAAAAAAAATTAAAATACAGAGAAAACCTTTTATCATAAACCTGGATGATATTATCAAAATCAGTCAGTCCCGGACACTTTATTTAACATGAATTATAATTCATTTAAACAGTCAATAAATTTTGTATCAATTTTTTATAAAGTAAATCATCTGTAGAAATGAATGTAAATTGTTTGAATTTTCATATCCTTCACTCAATTTTATCAGCTGGTTATTATCATCTCGAAGACATCGTCCCAAAATTATCATGATTAACAGTTTTCTCTATATTATTAAAAAAGTTGCATTATCAAGATACCTTGTAGTCCATTTGCTCAGAACAATTGAATACATAAACCATAATTCCTAAGGCCCTGCCCAAATCTTTTGTAGTTTCAGTCTTTCCTGTCCCTGCTGGACCTGCAGGAGCTCCACTCATAATTAAATGTAATGACTGTGTTAAAGTTATGTAACATCTGTACAAATGAAAAAAGAATCATGAACATTGTCTCATAATTTAAAGAAACATTAAATGATTACAGGATTTCAAATAAATGCTAGATTTTTAATTGGAATCAAAGTATCCACTTAAAAAGACACAAACAGTTAACATGCAACTGTATGGTATGCTGATCATCAATTCAAGAAGTGGAAGGGGATGATTGGGATACAAATAAGGAGTATAAGTTTATACATATAAATCAAACGGTAATATAGCATGCTAATGTATTGTACACACAATACCCTAAGTTTTTATGATTTGATAAAAATTTTGCTTTTTTATATTTTGATATTGTATGTCTGCAGTTTTTTTTAATTATGCTACATGCCTGAAAAAATAATCAATAATAGATTTTGTATACAGTAATGTACAGTTTTCATTGTACTAAACAGTGAAAATAGAATAAAAAGTTTTGATGCTCTAGGGTCTAGTTACATAATGACAGGAAGACAGACAGACATTTGGTGAATTATAAGAAATATACTATTGAGTCATATTGGTTCCGGGAAGGTAATGGCTGGTTGAGCTCATACACTGCCACTTTTTTCCGATGAGCTTCTTTTTTTTTATATGTCCCACCTTATTTGATATATCCAATGGGTCCTTATAGATCTATAGTTGGTCCCTATGGTCCACATTGTCATTAGACAGTATCTCATATATCTATGAAGCTTTCTCCCATCTGCCACCTGGAGACGTGTTAGATTGGAGAGAGATCCTGTCTGTTTGCTTTTTTCAATTCTTACTCTTAAGTTTAACTTAGTTCAAGTCTGTTTCTGAACTATTCACTTCTAGAATATGTTAAAATAAATTCATTGTTACACATGTATTTCAAACATTTTCAAAAAGTTAAATGAATAAATACAGTAACAACAAAGAAGAATAAGATCAAGTCTGAAAACCTCTAAGAACTATAATGAAATAATTCAAAATTATAATATGAATAACAGGGTAAAAATACCGATCTGTGAGAGGAGTGATCACAAGGCGAGGTGTATTTCCCAGATATTCATGGCTGTAACGAAACTGGGCATCACAAATGTTGGCAAAACAATCCTTTTCCTTATCATCCCACCGATGCTGTAACTGTGATAGCCAAAGAAAAGCTTGTGAGTTGCTTATTTTGGCTGCAACCAGTTTTGCTACAACATCACGCGAATGGACCTCAATGGTGCAGATGGTCATGATCTTTTGCCGATCACCTTTGCTGAGTTCTTTCATCAACATTGTAATCAGGTTATTCAGTTGGTGGATCTGAACAATGAAAAGATATAATCTGAGTATGAATTCATAGAGTTTAATATATTCCATAATCTAGACTAGTATCTTTATCTTTGTGATTCTTACCACTATTATTTGGTTGATATGTTCTTCAGTCTCCCTCGGGTGTATAGTTCATTCTAAAGGATTTTTCCTTCCCTATAGATGGTTCTGGATGTAACCATCAAAGACACTTAGTGTGAGAGGCAATCCAAGAGCCACTAAGGAAAAAAATCTACCAAAATCTACTAAAAATGAAGCAGAGCACACTATTACTTAAGTACAAAAATTCTAACCAATCAGTGTTTATTATGCCAAGTTGGCTCTAGGATCCCATTTGAAGTTATAAAAAGGATTCCGAACTGAAGAGTTGTTTCCTCAAGGACAACTTGAATACAAATCTTTCTGCCAGTCAATATAGGGATGGAAGGACCCTTTCATCTCTATCAATCCCTTTATCATCAGTCTCATATACTAAAGTCCTTACCAGCTTTTTTTTTGATTTTGGAAAATCCCATTGTATTAATCTATATATGAGCTCAATCTGGATCATTATCCATCTCTTCCTGATATATGTGGGATTATAGATGAGTCATATTCTGATTGATAACTTGGGTGCTTGATCAGCAAAAGTTAGACCAAACAGGAAATAACATGACAACTGTGTGAGCAGTGAAAGTTGATTAATAGCCTTACAAAGTAGACAGTTGAGGAAGTAGTAGTTTAGGCCTAAGAGTGACAAGATATGTGACACTTTTTAGCCATTAGCAGATAGGTTGTAGTAGCTGTTTTGGAAGTAAAGCAAAAATATGTTGGTTTTTTTTTCCTACAAACAGATAAGAAAAGTCATAAAACTCTACAAGATGTTTATAAAATAGTTTTTGGTGAGGCCATCACTCTTAACAGGAGCAAAAAGCACATTGGAAAACCTTTTGAGATTAGAGATCGTTCTTTGATATTATTGTTTTTTTTTTCAATTGTCCACACTGATATACACACACACACACACACACATACACAAGTATTGAGTGGTACCAGCATTAAAGAAATTCCTTTAATATTCTTTTTCATCTTTTTTAAATAACTTTATTTAGGCATAAATTTAAAATTTAATATTTCTCAAAAAAAAATGCTGCATAGAAATGTAGGTTATATTGATTTTAATCAAAATTTAAAACAGATAGAAGAAATGTAGAATTCAAAGTTGGACCTCTATTTATTCAGAAAATAAAAATGATTTTTTAAAATAAAAAAACAAAATTTGTTAAAAGTTAAATATTTTGTTTTTTGAATATAAGGATGCCTGCCAATAACAAATTCATGGAAACAAGATAAGTTTCCAATTTAGCATAATATTTTAAATTGCAAATCAAACATCCACTATCATGGAGATGAAAGCAAAGTAAGGATTCAGTTTTGCAATATACATACATTGTAAATAAAATTTTCACTTCAAGGCCAATTCACATGCTTTCACTTCAAAAGTTAATTTTTTCTCAAAAATAAAATATTTTCAATGAAGATCAGATTCAGTCAAAGCAGATCAAACTACATAGGAAGAAAATATTTTTACAAAAAATTACACTGGTTTCAGGTTTGCTGAACTGAATCTTAAGTCTTAATTTTTCAAGGAAAAAGAAAAATTTCTGGCAGAAATGAAGGTGTAATTCATTTGAAGCAGATCAAACTACATAGGAAAAATACATATTCATAAATATCTTGTTTGCTGAGCAAAATTTCAACCCCAAGTCGTCTGTGACATGTTTGGTTCACATAGTAAATAATATGACTACTAATATAGTTACTGTTGACAGGCATCTGAGGAGGCAAAACTTGGTTTTAATTTTTCTCAAGTTTTATAAAATCAGCTGATGGTCAAACAATTGCCTGCTAATCCATGGGTTAGATGTTCAAATCTTAGCAGG